>JAJOZX010004742.1:115000-343804 GCA_023014485.1 Bathynomus jamesi
AATTAAATTGCACAACTGCCATAAATAAACTAGAGAATCAAATTTCTAAATTGTACAAATGCTCTATCACATAAATAGAATAAGACACTTAAGAGAGGGTAATTATTATGCTACACTTTGAACAAGAAACAAAATAAATTGCACCACAGCACAACTGCCATCTAAAGCCTGACTCTTCTTACCTTCCTTGATGCAAAGTCATGAATTAAATCATCATATGAAATCTGCTCAGCAATTGTATGATTTATACTGATGATGGCCAGACCGGTAAGGCGTTCCTGTGACATAGTTGACCTCAGGTAGGATTTGATGAGCTTCAGCTTTGAAAAGCTCCTCTCTGCTTCAGCAACAGTGACTGGAAGAGTAAGACCAATTCTGAGAGCAGTCCACAAATTTGGATATATTTCAGAGAGCTCCCTTTCATGGATAAATGTCAGCAGTTCAAGCAAGGATATGGTCTTTGATGGCAAGTCAGGCAAGTTCTTCAGCTCCTGTGCAAGCTATCTGCCATCCAAGTCAGATTGTCCCTTAAAGTGTAGTGTAGTACTAAGGTTCACACATTGTTCTGTCAGCTCCTCAAATGTGAGATTTTGGAAATGTGTCAGCACTCCAAACTTCTCTCCCACAATTTCCAACGTGGAAAATCTTTCCTGAATGGCTGATGTTGCAGCATCAACCACTGCATTGAAAAATGTCACCTCCAGCTTCTTCAAAGCATCAATCAAGGGCTCATCAGATGCTTCATAGGAGAAGTGCCGCTTTGTGGACCTCAGCCGTTTTTGTTTTAACACAGCCTCCACATTCATTTGTTCACAGATATCTGTGGCTGCCATTTGTGCAGCCACAAAACCTGTTGCCCTGTAATTGCGGAGACCTCTCTCTGTTTTTTTTAGATTTACTGCAACATCAACGTGCATGCTAGGAGACTGCATCTGCTTGCTCACATGCTGAATTTGGCACAACAGGTCATGCCACACCACTGAACAAATGGCGAAGCGGTATGACCCAACCTCCTCTGACAGAGATTGAGCCTCGACCTTTATTACAGAGTCTTTGGTGTGGTCCCTCACCTCGATCAGTGCATCTCTCACTGCAGCTGCCTGATATCTCAGGGGCTCCACACTCTTGATTGCTTTCCCACCTTGTATCAGACCACATCTTCAATGTGATGTTCACATGTTTTTTCAAAATGGCCCATCGTTGTGTGGAGGCTGAAAACAAGTTGTAAAGCTTCTGCAAGATGCCAAAGTAACTTGTGGCATCAATAGATCCCTTAGCAGCATCGGCCACAAGCAAATTCAGAGAATGAGCCCCACATGGAACAAACAGAGCTCTGGGATTAATTTCTAGGAGCCTGGATTGAGCACCCTTGTTTTTTCCCCTCATGTTGGCCCCGTTGTCGTATGATTGTCCTCTACAGTCCATGAAAGGAACTTTTAGCTCCTCCAGTCTCTTCAGAATCAGAGATGCCAAATGTTGACCAGTGGACTCCTCTGCCTCCAAAAACCCCATGAAATGTTCCTTTATATGGGGCTTCCCCTCCAGTGACACAACCCGAATCACAACTGACAACTGTTCAGTGTGGCTGATATCTGGAGTGCAATCTAGAATTATTGAAAAAAACTTTGATTGTTTGATGTCGCTCACCATTGCTGAAATGGTCTTGCTGCTCGACAAATCAATGAGTTCGTTTTGTATGTGGTGGCCGAGGTAGCTGGTGTGACTGGAGGTCCCTTTTTGGACATGGTTAATGTGCTCTTGCATTATAGGATCAAATTATGCCATCAGTTCAACTTCTTTCAGAAAATTGCCATTTGATGGTGAGAACAATTTTTCTGTATGTCCCCTTAGTGCCAAATTCCTAACTGCCAGAGAATGCACAATAGCAGTGAGACGTGTCAGCACCGCTCTCCATCTCAACTTCTCAGCCTCCAGAAGTGCCATCTCCTGCTTGTCAATGGTCTCCCCCTTTCTCATCCTCACTGCCAGTTCTTTCCAGATTTTCATAGAATTTAGGTGTTCTGAACTGTTGTCATGTGATGTGAGCAATGAGCTTGCATGCTTCCAGTCCGAGAGTCCCAAACTTGTTAAATTTATTTTCCTCTTGGAAAATAATGTACAACAGAAACAGTAAAGGCTGTTGTTTTTAAGGAATAGACCAACCAACTTCTGGTTATATTTTCCCCACTAACCAATGACTTCCTGAAGTATTGATGGTGGAAACTTCTTCCGTCACTGTCGTTTCTAGGGAATACAAAGTCAGATGGTACTTGACTTGGTCCCCTGGAAACCAGTTGTGTCCGAATTCTCTCAGTCAGAACTGAAGGCCAGTTAGCAGGGTCGGTGGACAGAGACTCATCCTCAGGAGGCGATTCTGCTCCAGGCCTTTCTAATAGAAAGAACAAGAGCATTACTCATTAGTATAC
This sequence comes from Bathynomus jamesi, assembly GCA_023014485.1. Taxonomy (NCBI): domain Eukaryota; kingdom Metazoa; phylum Arthropoda; class Malacostraca; order Isopoda; family Cirolanidae; genus Bathynomus; species Bathynomus jamesi. The sequence goes on from JAJOZX010004742.1 coordinate 117,427, forward strand.
ACACCTAAGTTAGATAACACATTATTCACAGCACTTTGTTATGGTGGTGGTATTATGGAATTATGGTGGTGAAACACCACACATACCTAGTAACCCAGACCCAGTGATAATAACATTATAATTTATAACTGTTTGCAAAATGCTTTGCAGGGATGCACACACACACACACACACACACATACACATACACACACACGCACACACTCACAGACATATGTGCACACAAACTCACCTGAAGAGTCCTGCCGGGGAGAAGTAGAAGCAAATGGGTCTTCATCCTCAGGATCAGACTGCATTTGTGGAGACATACGTGAGGCTGAGGAGGTAGATGGCTCCTCAGCCTCAATAATGGCAGAAGTAGACGGCTTCTCATCCTGGCTAGTGGCAGAGGGTGTTCCAAAATATTTCAAAAGTGCCCCTGCAAATAGTAAAATAGAACATAACAGACCAATGCATGAATAGGCTAGTACAATTAATTTAACATGTTATTAAGCACAATTTATTAAACTTTTAGAATAGGAAACAAATGAATAATACAACCTCCTTGGTTAATGGCTAATTATATACATAATAGTACACTTCAAATGACTCAGAAAGCTATATCACAAAATAGCAGTGCAATATAGCAGTGAAGAGTAGATGACATAGCTCTATACCTTTATCTTTTGCTCGTTTCTCCTCTTCTTCTTTCTTCTTTTTTCTAAACTGAGCACCTGATAGCTTTGACCTCTTCTTATCCATTTGCGGTTATTTGACAGACCTTAGTGGCTTAGTGTGAAGATTCGTTCTGTAATAAATAATATACATTTCACTATTTAACCAAACCCAGAAAATAACATTACATATGTTAAAGTATGGGCCTTTATTCCCAATAATATTAATCTGGAAGCATTTTGCATTGTTTAGGTCTTTTATGGGAAGGTTTATGGAAAATGCAATAGATGGTTTTTTATTAATAAAAATATATTTATTGATCTTTTATTATTTATTTTATTTTATTTTTTATTTTTATTTATTTCTTATTATTTATTCTTATTTTTATTATTATTTTTTTTGCAGGCGCTCATGCCGCCCCTCCACAAATGCCGCCCTGTGCGGCTGCCCATATTGCCCATATGAGGAACCGCCACTGGCCAGACTCACTACATATGCATGCCAGACTCTCTATCATTCGTCAGCCAGACTCTGTACTGAACGGACGCATTTCCTGAACTCTCTGATATTGCATCTACTTTTGCATATTGCTAAGAATTTTACTTTTGGAAAGTTTTGAATTTTATATAGTTGCGTTTATATTCACATTGTTATAGTTAAGTAATTGAATATTAGTGGTTTTTAGCGATTTAGAAGTTTTCATAGCGTGCCGGCTTAATTTAACTTAAACATGTGACGGTTATAAACTAATTTTTAACTGCGCGATGCCGTCGCAGAAAGCGTCGTGTGTTAGGTGTGGGGTAAACCGGTGGTATTCGGAATTTAAAGATTATAACGGCGGTCCTATGGCGATTACCGAGAGATCAGTTTGTTTCTTTTGCGAGTTAATTGAGGAAATAGTTGACATAAAACGCAGTGTACGTGAGGTAACGGAAAGATTTGCAACGCTTGATGAGGGCAGGGGTAGGGCTACGGTTGACGAAAGCCGAACCAATACTAACGTTGAAGACGTTAGTAATTTGAAGGGCGAGGTGTAACCTAGTTTCTAGTTTAGGTAGCTTGTCGGGAAGGTTAGATAGAGTTGAGGAAGGGGTTAAGGTTGGTCCGAGATTTGTAGACGGGGAAGGATTTAGAGAAATTAAGGGTGGAGCTAGGCCGCGTACGTTAGGTGATAGGAACCCCCCCCCCCCCCCGCTATCGAGGTTTCGAACCCTTTCGCCCATTTGGAAAGGGACGTGAATGAGGGGGGAAACTATTTTAATTGGGGACTCTTTAGTGCGCCATATGGACACAGAGTTCGTTGAACGGCATCCAACCAAGAGGAGGAGGGTCTATCTCCCAGGGGCCAGGGTTGACAGAGTTAGAGACGAAGTGGATAGGATTGACGTTGCCTCCCGTCACTCGATGTTGGTGACGATGGTAGGGGGCAACGACTCGTATAGGCCCGATACGAGAGTGCCTGACCTTTTGGAGAGATATAGGGGGTTAATTAGGTCCCTAAAGGCGAGGTCAGATAGATCTTTAGTTCGAGGTATTACCCCTAGGCACGGTTTGGGCCTTAGGATTACGTCAAAAACAATATTTTTGAATAATAAATTACAAGAGATTTGTGCTGAGGAAAATGTACCCTTCGTAAAGCTGTGGTCCGAATTCAGTGATCCTAGCCTTTTTATAAAAGATGGGGGTGCATTTTAAGTAGGCTGACCATACGTACCGTTTTGAACGGGACAGTACCGTTTTTTTTATGGGTTCTGTATGGGTTCTGTCACTGAAGAATAATTGTAAGCGCAATATGTTTATGTACTTACTTTTTCATGAATACAGAATATTACATAACCCCCGTCCCTTTTTTGCCATCCCAATGTCCCGTTTTTGTCTCAAGGAAATATGGTCAGCCTAATTTTAAGGAAATAGGTAATGCTAGGCTAGGTAAGTTAATTGACGAAAACGTACGAAAGCTGTATAGGTCGAAGCCTTCTTTAAACTTTGTGAGTCTGGGGAATGCGGACCCGTCGTGAAAAATAGTTTAAAACGCCGGCCCGTGATAAAAAATAACTTAAACGTCTTTTTTGTAACACGCGTAGTATTAGAAATAAATTAAACGAATTTAAGGCGATAATTTATTCCGGCAACTACAATACAGCTGCTATCACTGAAACGTGGTTAAATACCGTGACTCGGGACTTGTTGGGGAAACTTGGTATACCGGGTTTTAAACTCTTTACTAATGATAGGTTACATAGGATTGGTGGCGGCGTTTTGCTGTACATTCGTAATTCCCTTAGGGCTATCGAGGTTAAGATAGATTTTCCGGCAGCAATTAATGCGATATGCGTTGAAGTTAGGGCGCGTAGTTTGTTTTAATTTTGTTGTTGTTTATAGACCTCCCGTTCAACCCCTCGATACCGATACTAGATTTTACTCACTTGGTAACTTTATTGACAATCGGAATAGTATAATTGTCGGAGACTTTAACTGCCCTAATGTTAGTGTGAAAAAAAACTATATAGGGCTATGGGTTGATTGCCTGATACCCTCATCCGTTGGAAATTTCCAGCAGACTTCAGTGGAGAGTTACCGACAAAAGCCCTATGTTTTTTCTTTAGAGAGTTATGTATGTGTAGGTCTTCAAAGGACCTCTTTATATTTAATTGTTTTTGGTAATTCTAGCCTCAGGATTTTAGATGCCTATATTTGAACGAAAGAAATTTTTCCCACCTTATTTTCGCTGGGCCTTAGTTTGCTTCAAAGTAGGGCGTGACGATCTTCTTCGATGTAGGCCCGTTACGATGGAGCCTACACTGCGAATTGACACTTTGTTACTAATATAGGCAGTCACTAATTAAACCCCTGAAGGTATAGGCCTATCCTTTTTATAGTTATTAGGTTTTATATTATAAGGAATTCACTCAGAACTTTAGGGAAGACAAAAGCACATCTTCCCTGTTTAAAACGTTCGCTGTAACATAAAGAGCTCCGAGCCAGCGCCGCTATAATATAATCTTCGTATTTTAGTATAAATTGCTGATTTGGCAAAGGTCGTTGACTCTTTCTCGATGTAATTCTCATGAGTTGGCAATGGAAAAGTTTGAACACGAGATCATAAATGTTTCTCGTGGTTATGTAGGCCCGATGCCTACATATGGGTTCTATGTACGTATGAATGGCAATTATTTCATTCCCAATAGGCTATGTCGCTAATCCTGAGGCAATTTTGTAGATATTTAATTAAATTAATTAATAATTTATATTTAATTATGAAATAAAGGCATCACATACGATACCATATTGTAAGCGCGGGTGCTACTGTAGTATGCGGTCTACCGTTAAGTTTCTACTGTAGTATGCGGTCTACCGTTAAGTTTCTACTGTAGTATGTGGTCTACCGTTAAGTTTCTACTGTAGTATGCGGCCTACCGTTAAGTTTCTACTGTAGTATGCGGTCTACCGTTAAGTTTCTACTGTAGTATGCGGTCTACCGTTAAGTTTCTACTGTAGTATGCGGTCTACCGTTCAAAATATTTAAAAGGAATTGAAAATGAATTGAAAGGAATTATAATTTAATTTACACAATTAAGGAATTATTAAAGAAGTTAAACATACTACTACCGCATACTTAACGGTAGACCGCATACTACAGTACGCCCTTGATGATTGGTTAGGTTAAGTCGTGATATTTTCGTTAGTTTTAACGAAAATATCACGACTTAACCTAACCAATCGTCAAGGGCGTACAATTAACCTAATAATAAAATAATAAGATAAGAAGCTATAATTAAAAGGTAGACCGCCGAATCGTAGGTAGACCGCATACTACAGTAGCACCGTAAGCGCGTATAGTTTTTCCATAGTTAATTACGAGACTTTTAATGGTAATGAGGAGGGTTTGAGATTGATTGAGTTCATGAAAGATAATTTTTTACGACAGATTGTTACCGAACCAAAGCGCGGTGACAATATTTTAGACGTGGTGATGACGAACGGCGAAAATATAGTCGAAGGTTTAGAAGTAGGCGAGAGTTTAGGATGTAGTGATCATCAAATTCTTAGGTTTAAGTTATTGATAGAAAACACTAAGGATAGTAACGTAATAGGAGTCCCTGATTTTCGTAGGGCTAATTTTGATAGTTTTGCGGATAGGATGAGAGTAGTGGACTGGGATAACTTACAGTATTTATGGGTAATGAGTAATGACACAAATTTGCATTGGGAGGCGTTTAAAGAAAGTTTTATGAATATTGAAAGGGAGTTTATTCCTCGTAGGCCCAAGCGCGCTAGAAATCATGTTAGGCCCAAGTGGTGGACGAGGGAAATAGGCGAGTTCATAAACAAGCGTAACAGAGCGTATAGACTTAATAAACGCAATGGCACGGCAGCTAACTTTAATAGATATATCGAGCTTAGACGTCAGGTTAAAAGATCAGTTAGGAATGCTAAGCGTAATTTAGAGATACTTATAGCTGCGGATAGTAAACATAATCCAAAAAAGTTTTTTGAATACGTCAATAATCGTAAGCCGATAAAAGATAACATCGGCCCTCTAGTGGATGTTAAAGGCGCTTTGGCTTCTGACGCTCAGGCGATGGCGCGTATTTTCAATAACTTTTTTGCGACAGTTTTTACCGTAGAAGACGTAATGTCCCCGTCGTGGACGATATCGTTCCATTTAGTAGGGAGACTATTTTGGATGAAATAACTGTTTACGAGGGTGAGATTGCGCATTATATCGATAGGGTAAAAGTTAGCAAGGCTCCTGGCCCTGACGCTTTTTATCCCAGACATTTGAAAGATTTGAAAGACGTTATTGTAGGCCCCTTAACGAAGATTTTTAATCAGTCACTCGAAACGGGGATTATTCCTGAAGACTTCAAATTAGCTAACGTCACGCCTATTTTTAAAAAAGGCGACAGCACAGTAGCTAGCAATTATAGGCCCATTAGCTTAATGTCAATTGTCGGTAAACTTTTGGAATCCGTAGTTAGGGATCGTATCATCGATCACTTAGAAAGTAGAGATTTGATTAATAGTAGTCAGCATGGGTTTCGACGCCATAGATCTTGTTTAACTAATTTGTTAGAATTTTATAACGAAATAGTGCGCGAATACGATAGGCGTAGAGCGGCTGACGTTATTTATTTAGATTTTAAAAAGGCGTTCGATACAGTTCCGCAAAGAAGATTAATTGTGAAGGTTAAAGCGCACGGTAAACGCGGTCAGGTAGCTAACTGGTTAGAGGAATGGCTTCGTGCTAGGAGACAGAGGGTCGTTGTTAATGGTAGTGAATCAGGGTGGTTGGATGTAGGTAGCGGTGTCCCACAGGGTTCATTGTTAGGCCCATTGCTATTCGTAATTTACATTAACGACATAGATATAGGATTGACTAGTAACGTGTCAAAATTCGCGGACGATAATAAAATATGCGGTAAGGTTGTTAACGTGGACGATAGAAATAGGCTCCAAGATGATGTAAATAGGATTATGGAGTGGACGGATAAGTGGCAGATGCAATTTAACGTAGACAAATGTAAAGTTTTGCATATAGGTTCTCGTAACAATAATTACACGGACACGATGGATGGTAGAGAGTTAGCGAGAGTTGACGACTGCAAAGCTGGGCACTTGCGTTTTTTTTTGCGGTACTGCGGTACTGCGGTACTACCGCACTACCAAACCGGTACCGCATAACGCAGTACCGCAAAGGATCGCTGAAAGTACAGCAGTACCGCTACCGCATTCAAATTTCCCGCGGTACCGACAAACACGGTAGTACCGCAGTACCGCAGTACCGCAAAAAAAACCGCAAGTGCCCAGCTTTGTGACGAGGAAGTAGATTTAGGCGCACGCGTATCTAAGGATTTAAAGGTTAGGAACCAGTGCCTGGAGTCCTGCGCAAAAGCTAATAGGATGTTAGGCTTCATAGCGCGTAATTTCGAATTTAAATAGAAGGATATTATATTGCCCCTTTACAAGTCCCTAGTCAGGCCTCATTTAGAATATGCCGTTCAGTTTTGGTGCCCGTATTTGCGTGAGGATATTGATAGGTTAGAAAGGGTTCAGCGTCGTGCCACGAAACTAATTCCATCATTGCGCAACAAGCCTTATGAAGATAGAATTAAAGTATTAGACTTGCATTCACTCGAAACTAGGAGATTAAGGGGGGAGCTTATTGAAGTTTTCAAAATCGTTAATAACATCGATAACGTAAATTTTGACAAACTGTTCACTTTCGATAATAGCAATACTCGTAATAACGGATTTAAGTTGCGTGGCAAACGTTTCATTATAATATCGCTAAAAACTTCTTTACGTTTAAAGTAATTGATAAATGGAATAATCTTCCCGCGTCAGTCGTTCACTCTACCAGCGTTAATATGTTTAAGAACCGTTTAGATTGGCATTTAAAAATATTATCGTTGTTTAAAATAAAAAACAATTAGTAACAGGAGCTCTGGGGGTGGTGGTCGATGATGAGTCTGTTGACGATTAATGCCAGCGTGTGATGGCAGCAATAAAATTTAAAAAAAAATTAGACTAACACGAACGTAGATGGAGCTCGTAGAGTAAACTAACCCACTTTTTGTTTAACTTTACCTACTTTTTTTTTCTTATCCTCTCCTTAATTGCATGTCTGTAACTCTCTCTACTTGCATGTCTGTAGTTTGCATGGTATGACTGTGAGTTACGACTGTGTTTGCATGGTTTGTAAGAGTTCTTATTTTACTTCTTTTCATCTTTCACCCATTTCCTATTCTCTCCGACTATTTTTCTGACTTGTCGGCAGTGGCCGGCGGATGATGATGGTGAGTTTTTTTCTCTTTTTCTGAATGAATGTTAACCCACGAGTGATAGGTGTTGCTACTTACTTAACCCCTTATTCTCTTCTCTTAACCCCCTACTCTTTCCTTTCTCTCGGGCTGACCTTAGAGTGGATCTTAGGGTCTTTGTTAGCCTTAGCTTCAGTAGATCTGTAGATCTTATACACTATACATTAGGGTGTGTCAATTTTGGGGGTGAAATGACTAAACTGAAAATCATGTGATTTGTTAGCAATTTAATGTAATCATTTGGCATGCAAAATAGTATCCTTGCTTCAAAAACAATAAAAAATAACTCCTACCTACATCAATTTTAATTAAAAAATTCAATTTTTTCATAAATTCTTAACAAAATAACAGATTTGCGCAAACATCCTATCAACATTTAAAGTGGCAATAAGATATCATTCAGAGTCTTTATTTGAAAGTAACCAATGCCGTCATGTCCTTTTTGCTGCGGTTCCTTGACATCAGCATTCGGCTTGCTACTTGCGCTTTGATGTAGCCTTCTCGCCTCTCGTGACTGTAAACTTGACTAGCTGCCTCTGTGACCATTTTCACACATCTCTCCACACTCTGAATGTGAGAAGGCCACTTTGGCACTTGCATTGGGGCCTCTTTAAGTTGTGTTAAATCTTTGTTTGTTATACATGTTGTCAGTGGTGGCTCCAAAACTTCCGAACTCAAGTAACTAATTCTGACAATTTCGCGGCATTGATGTTTATCGGAGGTACCTTCCTTGTCTGAACATACCAGTCTCCGAGCTGGTCATCATCTAGTGATGTTCCTCTAAGCTTTAGAATGATTTGCACAGCCTCAGTTCGCTCTTTGGTACATAGGCTGCAGAGTATTGCTTGCAAAACTGCCTCTGGCCTAGCATACCAATCGGACCTTCTCACCACAGGTAACACGATGTCCACCACTACTTTCTTTGGGTTCTCAGTAGCTGTAATTGAAACAAGATGTGGTTGGGCCCCTCCATCCACATTGGATTAAGTCTTACATTGAACCAGTGAGGAAGATAAAACCCATTAATAAATTCAACAATCAACATCAAATTCTGTAGCATTTTGCCCTTCAGTGCATGTTTGGAAACCCAAATCCTGCAGAAACGAATCGCTGTAGTTAACCAACGACTGTGACTTACGGGTCCAATCTCCAAGAGAGCCAGATTTTGAGGCAAGTCTCCTGATCTGATTGTTTGAACAATACGATAAGCGTAAGATTGATCCGTGCTGCGGTCTTTGATAACTTTTTCAGACAACACTGGAAGGGGAGGGCCTACTTCGACCTTTGGAAATTTTGTATTTATTTCTAATTCTGCTTCATCTAGCACGTTGCCAAGGGGGCCTGACCACTTGTTGTTGCTCTTTGTAGGACCATCAAGTTCCTGGATGAGACGACGAAGAGGTAGTTCCCCTGTGTGCAAATCACATACAATCCAAACAAGCCTTCTTCCAAGTTTTTTCTCTAAATGCGTCATAACACCTCCCTGACATCCAGTGTTCACCGCAGTTGAGTCTCCACCAACGGCCTGCAGTGAACTGTCAAGTCTTCGTCCTTGAAGCCAACATATTATTTGATCAGCAATTGCCTCTGCATGTTTCTTGCCTTCTACTTCTGCTTCAGGAACAAAGTGAAACAAATAGCGGCCACCAGGTTCGGAACACACAGAGTAGTGTTCGTCTTTGATGAGACCGGGAAACATTCCGTCCATTCCCTCTACCTCTAGAACCTTTGTGTCATCTCTTCTTCCATCAAACAAAAGGCAAGAGAGACCTTCCTCCTTCAGATCTTTTTCATGCTGATCAGATATTTCCTTAATTATTTTTTCTTGTGCTCTTCTTATCTTATTATGATCTATCACTAAGGATGTATCCTCTCGGCTGATGAGGCCTGCATCTATCCAAGCGGCAGTGGCAATCTCTGCAGTCTCTCGTAGCCCCGTATGGTGGCGAATACTGGCAAGGGCAATGTTTGAGATGTCTTTAGTGTTGTATTTCATTCTCTTCGACGAAGGTTCAGATGGCATTTTGGAGCTATCATCTGATGTTGCTTCTTTCTGTTCATCTGAAGAGCTTTCAAAGAAGTGAGAAACCTCTTGATAGAGCTCTTCATCTCTTTGGGTGGCTTCTTCACTCTTCTTTTTCTTCCTTTCTTCCCTCTCTCGGATTTTCTCTTTTTTCTTAGCAATAACAATCTGTTTTTTGGTTTCTGAATAATCTGCCGAACCAATCTGCATACTTCCTTCGCCTCCTGCCTTTGTTCTCTGCGCCTTTATGAAAGCAAGCTCCAAAGCAGGGATCTTCTTCTCACGAGGACAGCGACAATCAATGTGAGGGTGAGGTTCTCTTCTGCATGAGGGAGAACAATTGGCTTCAGAACACAACTCTGTGGGACACTGGCAGTTAAAAATGTCAAGAAGAGTATCAAGTGTGTGCAGAAATTTATTTTTCTTTGCTAGTTTTCCTTTACCAAGTGATGTCTCAACTGCTTTGTGCCACAGCTTTGTTAATTTTAGCTCAATAGTTCTATACTGATTGAGTACAGGTGGTTTGAATAACACATTAGCTTTTTTCCACTGATGCAGAAGAGGGGGAATCATGTCCCTTATAAGCTCTTTCTCTGTGTAGTTCCTTCTATCCTTTGTATTTTGTTCACGAAGGAGTAACCCTAGTCTCAGCATGTCTCGCACTGTTGGTAGTTCTGATACGGGAAGCTCCTTGCCTGTACCGACTAACAGGCTCAAGTGGCATGACGACTGACCTCTTGTCTTCAATTTTGGCATCTTAGGAATATCTGAAAAGAAAGAAAAACATTTAAGTATTTTATATCAATTACGATGTTTCAAAGTTTATTCATTCGATGTTCTAAAATTCAATAAAAAATATTTCATGGGATTACAACATAATTAAACAGAAGAATATGATAATAATAAATAATTGTAATAATCAATAATCCATACTTACAGTTAAACTGTAGTATTCGTCTAGTAGAATAACTATGAAGTAGGTACAAGAGCAATAACAGCAAACCACCGTCTATGACATCTAAGAGGCAACTGAGGACTGAGAGTGAGGAACAGTTCTATTTATGTTGTGACTTGTACATTGTACAACTATATGACCTTGAAAACACTCAATATGCGATCAGTGGGATAATTCTGTGACAGATGAATAGTTAATCAATTTATGTCCTATTATTTAGTAAAAGAGTCAATTTCTGAAACTTTACGGTAAAATTGATGTAGGTAAGGGTTATTTTATTTCATTTTGGTTGGCCAATTTCAAGTTTTGACATGAAAAGACACTATATTTTCACTACCAAAATTGATTTGAAAAAAGTTGACAAAATTGACACACCCTACTATATACAATCTTTTCAAAAAAGGTATAGTTTTCAGCAGCTTCGGAGATTCGCACTTGGCCCATCCTTCCTGCATTTTATATATATATATATATATATATATATATATATATATAAAGTGTAGGGCTCTGTAACTAATATGACTAGGGCATACTTTTGAGTCATCTTCAAGTTTAGCCATTTTACTGCCTACCGGCTGCTCTAACAAATGCAAAAAAACTTCACTTTTCTCCGTGAAGGTCAAATTATGATAATAAAAACCCACTCTAATAGACAGAGTTTATTTCCACAACAGTTTCGATGCCCACTGGCATCCTCTTCGGGTGGATACAGAAGATGTCAGTGGGCATCGAAACTGTTGTGGAAATAAACTCTGTCTATTAGAGTGGGTTTTTATTATCATAGGCTGCTCTAATACTTCATTCCTAATGTATAACTGAGTCCAATACAGCAAATTTTTATTTGCCTGTTTAGACTTATGCCCCATCTACTTAAGACTAGTTTCAACTGATTCACATCCTTTAAGAAAAACTTTTAGCAGCCTTTTACCAACCCGTTAACGTGTATATATATATATATATATATATATATATATATATATATATATATATATATATATATACATATATATATATATATCACAGAAGCTAAGGCTAACAAAGACCCTAAGACCCACTCTAAGGTTAGCCCGAGAGAAAGGAGAGAGTAGGGGGTTAAAAGAAGAGAATAAGGGATTAAGTAGCTAGCAAAACCTATCATTCGTGCGTTAACATTCATTCAGAAAAAGAAAGACTCACCATCATCATCCGCCGGCCACTGCCGACAAGTCGGAAAAACAGTCGAAGAGAATAGGAAAGGGGTGAAAGATGAAAAGAAATAAAATAAGAACGCTTACAAGCCATGCAAACACAGTCTTAACTCAAACACTGTCATACCATGCAAACTACAGACATGCAAGTAAAGAGAGGATAAGAAAAGAAAAAAAAAGTTGGAAGCGTATAACAAAAAGTGGGTTAGTTTACGCTACGAGCTACATCTAACTTCGTGGTAGTCTAATTTTTTTTTTATTGCTAGCATATCACACGCTGGCATTAATCGTCAACAGACTCACCCTCGACCACTACCCCCAGAGCTCCTGTTGCTAATTGTTTTATTATTTTAAGCAACGTTAATATTTTTAAAATGCCTGTCTAAAAGGTTTTAAACATATTAACGCTGGCAGAGTTCATGACCGACGCGGGAAGATTATTCCATTTATCAATTACTTTAAACGTAAAAAAGTTTTTAGCGATGTTATTAATGAAACGTCTGCCACACAACTTAAATCCGTTATTACGAGTATTGCTAATATCGAAAGTGAACAGTTTGTCAAAATTTACGTTATCGATTTTATTACCGATTTTGAAAACTTCAATAAGCTCCCCCCTTAATCTCCTAGTTTCGAGTGAACGCAAGTCTAACTCTTTAATTCTATCTTCGTAAGACTTGTTTCGCAATGATGGAATTAGTTTCGTGGCGCGACGCTGAACCCTTTCCAACCTATCAATATCCTCACGCAAATACGGGCACCAAAACTGAACGGCATATTCTAAATGAGGTCTGACTAGGGACTTGTAAAGGGGCAATATAATATTTTTCGATTTAAATTTGAAATTACGCGCTATGAACCCTAACATCCTATTAGCTTTTGCGCAAGACTCCAGGCACTGGTTCCTCACTTTTAAATCCTTAGATACGCGTACGCCTAAATCTACTTCCTCGTGAACGCTCGCTAACTCTCTACCATCCATCGTGTATGTGTAATTATTGTTACGAGAACCTATATGCAAAACTTTACATTTGTCTGCGTTATATTCCATCTGCCACTTATCCGTCCACTCCATAATCCTATTTACATCGTCTTGGAGCCTATTTCTATCGTCCACGTTAACAACTTTACCGCCTATTGTACGTAGTATCGTCCGCGAATTTTGACACGTTACTGGTCAAGCGTACATCTCTGTCGTTAATGTAGATTACGAATAGCAATGGGCCTAACACTGAACCCTGTGGGACACCGCTACCTACATCCAACCACCCCGATTCACTACCATTAACCGACCTCTGTTTCCTAGCACGAAGCCTTTCCTCTAACCCAGAGCTTTCCAAACTTTTAACGTTGGCGACAAACTATTTAAGCATAACAATTTTCACGACACATTAATTAATTTTTGTTATCAAATATCAAATATCAGATAATTTTTCAGTAGGTGGTTTATCTTGTAGCCGATTTTGTTGATAGAAAAATCAAAATTTTCAAAATACAAAAAACACTAATGTGTCGCGACACACCAGTTTGGAAAGCTCTGCTCTAACCAGTTAGCTACATGACCGCGCATACCGTGCGCTTTAGCCTTCGCAATTAATCTTCTATGCGGAATTGTATCGAACGCTTTTTTAAAGTCTAAGTAAATAATGCCAGCCGCTCTATGCCTATCGTATTCGCGCACTATTTCATTATAAAACTTTAACAAATTAGTTAAACAAGATTTATGGCGTCGAAACCCATGCTGACTACTATTAATCGAATCGAGATTTTCTAAATGATCGACGATACGATCTCTAACTACGAATTCCAAAAGTTTACCGACAATTGACGTTAAGCTAATAGGCCTATATTTGCGAGCTACTGTGCGGTCGCCTTTTTTAAAAATAGGCGTAACGTTAGCTAATTTAAAGTCTTCAGGAATAATCCCCGCTTCCAGCGACTTATTAAAATATTTTGTTAAGGGGCCTACGATAACGTCTTTCAAATCTTTCAAATGTCTAGGATAAAGCGCGTCAGGGCCTTGAGCCTTGCTCACTTTTAGCTTATCGATATAATGCGCAATCTCATCCTCGTTGTTTAGGTTAAGTTGTGATATTTTCGTTAAAACTAACGAAAATATCACGACTTAACCTCACCAATCATCAAGGGCATACAGTTGACCTAACCGGGCATTCAGTTGACCCACATTAAATATCTTATTTTCAACAAAATCGGAAACAGTGCACGAAACGGAAAAGATCCAAATGGTGTAAGCTATAATAGGCCTAGTAATATCTTCATAGTGTCATAACTTTCTTATTTTCTAATATTTTCAAAATGATACATAGCTGCTTGCACCATTTTTTCTGCTCTATCGATTGATATGTTTCGTTACTGTAGCATTCGCTCAATAGTAACTTATGTTCAGCACAAAATTTAATAGCTCCTTATCCTTAGAGCGAAACTTATCAAAAAACACAGTAACTGACATGTCACAACAATTCATCTTTACGCCTCAACAACAAAACACAAACTGACCAGATCTGACCTAATAGAGTAATTGAACGGTGTGGCAACTAAGAGGTTGCCAAATGTCGCTAGATATACCAATAACACTGGTCAACAAAGATTTTTCATCAGAGTAAAATTTGTGGTGGCTGGATAGCATATTTCACGCTGATTCCAAAACTGCATTCAGATTTTTTCTAGCACGTATAGTTTTCAAGATGAAGGCATATATATAACTACACAGATTTAACCATTTTAAATAGGCAAAATACTAATATTGCAACATTTGATTGTGTTTATTTTATTGTGTTTTTTTAGTTTATTCATCTTATTTATTTCAATTATCTTAATTATACATCTTATGTATTTCAGGTGTGAGCTTTTACGTCTAGCAGCATTGTGATTCAGGCAACAACGCCGTGCTTTGTGTGTCAAAAGATCAGTCCAGTCCAAGAACTTGTTGTGTCAAGTTGGTGTACATTTTTTTTGAATTTATAGTTTGTTCAGGTCAGTCAACATGCCTCGACAATGTAAGAATGACCCCGACAAGTTCTGTTTCGTATGCGGCCAGTTGACAACTAAAACACAGCGACGAAGTATTACAACCGACATTAAGAAAATATACAAGCTATACTTTGGTTGCCATCTAGGTGACCAAGATAAACCATGGGCACCACATCAAATCTGTTCTGGCTGTTCAAATGGATTACGTGATTGGCTTAACAAAAAGAAAGCTTCAATGCCATTTGCCATACCCATGATATGGAGGGAGCCGAGAGATCATCAGGAAGACTGTTATTTTTGTAGTGTGAACTTAATGGGGTTTTCTGTCAAGAACAAACACCAGATTGTATATCTAAACTTGGATTCAGCACGTAGACCAGTAAAACATGATGAAACATTGCCCATTCCAATTCCCCCAAGTGATAGGCTAGATTCTATCATAGATGACATGGAAAGTGATGAAGGTGCAACTGGCGTTTCCGGACCATCTACAGAACCAGAGTACACTTTTGAAGGTAGACATTTAGAGCCTAAAAAGTTAACCCAAGGACAGTTGAATGATCTTGTTAGAGACTTATCGCTGTCTAAAGAGAAATCAGAGCTTCTCGCCTCAAGACTAAAGGAGAACAATTTACTTGAGAACAATGTTCGTATTAGTTACTACCGAAAGCGGAATTTTGAATTAACAGCATTCTTTTCAGTAGACGGTCCTCTCTGTTATTGCTATGACATCAATGGACTATTTACAGCCATATCTCAGACGTATGTGGCATCTGAGTGGCGCCTCTTTATTGATTCGTCGCAGAGAAGCCTGAAAGCAGTTCTTTTGCATAATGGTAATATAATGCCATCCATCCCAATTGCCCATTCCGTCCATCTAAAAGAGACATATGACAATATGGATATACTACTTAAGGCAATCAAATACGACAGTCATCAATGGAATGTTCGTGGAGATCTAAAAGTTATAGGAATGCTTATGGGTATGCAGTCAGGATTCACAAAATTTTGTTGTTTCCTTTGCCTGTGGGACAGTCGCGCCACTATAGAACATTACACCAAAAGTGACTGGCCACTTAGGTATACATATGTCCCAGGGATAAACAATGTCCAGTCTGTCCCTTTAGTGGATCCCCAAAAGATCTATCTGCCACCTCTTCACATTAAACTTGGTTTAATGAAGAATTTTGTTAAAGCAATGGGTAAAGTCAATTCTGAAGGGTTCCAATACCTTTCAAGGAAATTTCCGAAGGTTACTGCAGCAAAATTGAAGGAAGGAATTTTTGTTGGGCCACAAATAAGGGAGGTTTTGAATGACACTGAATTTGAAAAAGTCCTAAGTCCGCTGGAATTGAAGGCTTGGCTGGCGTTCAAATGGATATGTGAAAACTTTCTTGGAAGCAACAAGTCACCTGCGTATAAGGATGGAGTCAAGAACCTCCTTGATGCCTTCAAAGAAATGGAGTGTCGAATGTCGTTAAAAATTCACTTCCTGCATTCCCACTTAGATTTCTTTCCTGAAAACCTTGGTGCAGTGAGTGACGAGCAAGGAGAGCGCTTCCATCAAGATATTCAGATGATGGAGAAGCGCTACCAAGGATATTGGAATGAAAGCATGATGGCGGACCATTGTTGGATGCTGTATCGTGACAATCCAGGCCAAATTTACAAAAGGAAATCACACTCACAGCGCTTTAATAAAATAATGTATATATTCTTTATTTATAAGTACATTGAATAAGGTATATGATGTATTTGTTGTTTAGCATTCCTAAGTGTGATCTATACATCCATAAATTTTCTTATAGCAATATCAAAAACTTAAAAATATCAAAACCAGTGTATCTATATAACTATACGTGCTAGAAAAAACATAAAACCAGATTCGGAATCGGCGCGTACAATGCATTAAGAAAAGTGTGATCATGTTTGTGGTGAGAAAAAAGTTTCATTTTGTTGGCCAGTGTAATTGCTAAAAATTAAATTTTTATTTTTATTGGCAATACAAAATTTACAAACGAAAAATTAAATATTTGATAAAAATTACATCGAAAGGCGAACGTTTGTTGACGTTTTAGTCATCAGTTTGTTGAGCATAGCCAGCTGGCTGCAACTGACATTCCAAGTCCTGTTCACTTGACACTGTGACTCCATATACATGAGGTATGTTTCATTAAATAATTATGATCTACAGATCTACAGAAGCTAAGGCTAACAAAGACCCTAAGATCCACTCTAAGGTTAGCCCGAGAGAAAGGAAAGAGTAGCGGGTTAAGAGAAGAGAAGAGAATAAGGGGTTAAGTAAGAGCAACACCTATCACTCATGGGTTAACATTTATTCAGAAAAAGAGGAAAAGTGTCTCACCATCATCATCCGCCGGCCACTGCCGACAAGTCAGAAAGATAGTCGAAGAGAATAGGAGAGGGGTGAAAGATGAAAAGAAGTAAAATAAGAACGCTTACAAACCATGCAAACACAGTCTTAACTCACTGTCATACCATGCAAACTACAAACATGCAAGAAAAGAGGTAGAGACATGCAAAGTAAGGAGAAAAAAAAAAGTAGGTAAAGTTAAACAAAAAGTGGGTTAGTTTACGCTATGAGCTACATCTACATTCGTGTTAGTCTAATTTTTTTTTTATTTTTGTAATAATTTTATTGCTGGCATCACGCTGGCATGTCACAAGCTGGCATCCATCGTCAACAGACTCATCCTCGAGCACCACCACCAGAGCTTCCGTTGTTAACTTTGTTTTTTAAATTAACCAACGTTAATACCTTTAAAATGTCTGTCAAGACGGTTCTTAAACATATTAACGCTGGTAGAATGAACGACTGACGCGGGAAGATTATTCCATTTATCAATTACTTTAAACGTAAAGAAGTTTTTAGCGATATTAGTAATAAAACGCCTGCCACGCAACTTAAATCCGTTATTGCGAGTATTACTATTATCAAAAGTGAACAATTTGTCAAAATTTACGTTATCGATGTTATTAACGATTTTGAAAACTTCAATAAGCTCCCCCCTTAATCTCCTAATTTCGAGTGAATACAGGTCTAGCTCTTTAATCCTATCTTCATAAGGCTTATTGCGCAATGACGGAATAAGTTTCGTGGCACGACGCTGAACCCTTCCTAACCTATCAATATCCTCACGCAAGTACGGGCACCAAAACTGAACGGCATATTCTAAATGAGGCCTGACTAGGGACTTGTAAAGGGGCAATATAATATCCTTCGATTTAAATTCGAAATTACGCGCTATGAAGCCTAACATCCTATTAGCTTTTGCGCAAGACTCCAGGCACTGGTTCCTAACCTTTAAATCTTTAGTTACGCGTACGCCTAAATCTACTTCCTCGTCAACGCTCGCTAACTCCCTATCATCCATCGTGTACGCGTAATTATTGTTGCGAGAACCTATATGCAAAACTTTACATTTATCTACGTTAAATTGCATCTGCCACTTATCCGTCCACTCCATAATCCTATCTACATCGTCTTGGATCCTATTTCTATCGTCCTCGTTAACAACCTTACCGCCTATTTTAGTATCGTCCGCGAATTTTGACACGTTACTAGTCAATCCTACATCTATGTCGTTAATGTAAATTACGAATAACAATGGGCCTAACACTGAACCCTGTGGGACACCGCTACCTACATCTAACCACCCCGATTCACTACCATTAACTACGACCCTCTGCCTCCTAGCACGAAGCCATTCTTCTAACCAGTTAGCTACCTGACCGCGTATACCGTGCGCTTTAACCTTCGCAATTAGTCTCCTATGCGGAACTGTATCGAACGCCTTTTTAAAATCTAAATAAATAACGTCAGCTGCCCTATGCCTATCGTATTCGCGCACTACTTCGTTATAAAATTCTAACAAATTAGTTAAACAAGACCTATGGCGTCGAAACCCGTGCTGACTACTATAAATCAAATCTCTACTTTCTAAGTGATCGATAATACGATCCCTAACTACGGATTCCAAAAGTTTACCGACAATTGACGTTAAGCTAATGGGCCTATAATTGCTAGCTACCGCGCGGTCGCCTTTTTTAAAAATAGGCGTGACGTTAGCTAATTTAAAGTCTTCAGGAATAATCCCCGTTTCGAGTGACTGATTAAAGATCTTCGTTAAGGGGCCTACGATAACTTCTTTCAAATCTTTCAAATGTCTGGGATAATAAGCGTCAGGGCCTGGAGCCTTGCTAACTTTTAGCCTATCGATATAATGTGCAATCTCAGCCTCGTAAACAGTTATTTCATCTAAAATAGTCTCGCTACTAAATGGAACGCTATCATCCACGTCGGGGACATTATTTACGTCTTCTACGGTAAAAACTGTCGCAAAAAAGTTATTGAAAATACCCGCCATCGCCTGAGCGTCAGAAGCCAAAGCGCCATTAACATCCACTAGAGGGCCTATGTTATTTTTTACAGGCTTACGATTATTAACGTATTCAAAAAACTTTTTTGGATTATGTTTACTATCCGCAGCTATAAGTATCTCTAAATTACGCTTGGCATTCCTAACTGATCTTTTAACCTGACGTCTAAGCTCGATATATCTATTAAAGTTAGCTACCTGGCCATTACGCTTACTAAGTCTATACGCTCTATTACGCTCGTTTATAAACTCTCCTATTTCCCTACTCCACCACTTCGGTCTACCACGATTACTAGCGCGCTTGGGCCTACGAGGAATAAACTCCCTTTCAATATTCCTAAAACTTTCTTTAAACGCCACCCAACGCAAATTTGTGTCATTACCCATAAATAAGTTATCCCAGTCCACTACTCTCATCCTATCCGCGAAACTATCAAAATTAGCCCTACGAAAATCAGGGACTTCTATTACGTTACTATCCTAGTGTTTTCTATCAATAACTTAAACCTAAGAATTTGATGATCGCTACATCCTAAACTCTCGCCTACTTCTAAACCTTCGACTATATTCTCGCCGTTCGTCATCACCAAATCTAAAATATTATCACCGCGCGTTGGTTCGGTAACTATCTGTCGTAAAAAGTTATCGTCCATAAACTCAACCAATCTCAAACCCTCTTCATTACCCGTAAAATTCTCGTAATTAACATTAGGGCAGTTAAAGTCTCCGACAATTATACTATTCCGATTGTCAATAAAATTACCAAGAAGTGAGTAAAATCTAGTATCTATATCGAGGGGTTGAACGGGAGGTCTATAAACAAAAACAAAAATAAAACTAATACTACGCGCCCTAACTTCAACACAGATCGCATTAATTGCTGCCGGAAAATCTAACTTAACCTCGATAGCCCTAAGGGAATTACGAATGTACAGCAAAACGTCGCCTCCAAATCTATGTAACCTATCATTAGTAAAGAGTTTAAAACCCGGTATCTCAAGTTCCCCGAACAAGTCCCGAGTCACGGTATTTAACCAAGTTTCAGTGATAGCAACTATATCATAGTTGCCGGAATAAATTACCGCCTTAAATTCATTTAATTTATTTCTAATACTACGCGCGTTGCAATAAAAAACGTTTAAGTTATTTTTTACCACGGGCCCGCGTTTTAGACTATTTTTCACGTCGGGCCCGCGTTTCCCGGACCCACAACGTTTAAAGAAGGCTTCGACCTATACAGCTTTCGCACGCTTTCGTCTATTAACCTAACTAGCCTAGCATTACCTATTTCATTAAAATGCACCCCCATCTTTTATAAAAAGGCTAGGATCATTGAATTCGGACCACAGCTTATGATAAAGCATAAAGTGCTGGTGTTTATAACAATATCATGGTACTTATACCAGTGTCCAGTAATTTTTGACAATGTGGTGTCATAGTGATGTTTAAGTGTTTATAAATGCATCGTCGTGATGTTATAATACCTGGTAAATGCATCGTCGTGATGTTATAATAATTAATGCATCGTCGTGATGTTATAGAAACTCATGTTTATGAATGGTGGTCCCTGTGACTACTGCCAGTAGTCGCAGGGACCAATGTTCCCTCTAAGGTGTGCGCGTGTGCGCGCGCACACGCGTTGTGAAACCCGCACACACAGCAAAATAAAATGCGCATAGGCTCAAGAGTATCATGAGTCACGACAGTAAACGAAGTAATTAAAAAAATTTCAGTTTAATGAATTCTATAAAGAACAAATTAAGAAACCGCTTGAAAGAAAATCATTTGGACATGCTCATGCGAATTAAAAGTTACCTGAATGATGACAGATGTATTAATCTTCATAGAGTTTATTTGGAATGGGCAAATGCTAAAGATCGTGGGGAGAAATCATAATCATACTTAAATGAAAGGCACTTTCATTTAATGTTATTTTGATTATATTTTATCTTATTGAATTTTATTATTTTTTATTTTATTCCAATTTTGTGAATGGATAAAATCATGTATTAATCTTGATAGTCTATTTTAAATTGTTAAATGCTAAAAATTGTTTTGAGAAATGATAACTAAAAGTCATTTTCAATTAATGTTATTTTTATTTTATTTCTTTATTTTGTTGAATTTTATTTTACTATTTTTTATTTTATTCTTTTATTCATATTTTTAGAATGGATAAATGTTTTCTTTTTTAAGAATATATAATATTGTAAACAGTTTTTTAATATCCATTTAATAGTACCGTAATGATCAAGCTATCACCTTATGGAAATAATATTTATTAAGTATTTAATATTTATATATATATAATTTTGAAGATAATAGCGCTCAGAAAAGTTTGCACAATTTTTCACCATGAATCTAAATGTATGCACAACGAAAATTTCTTGCGCACACGGACTAAAAAAAATTAGAGGGAACATTGACAGGGACCACCACCTTGGGAGCAGGGTTGAAACTTCAAAAAACCATTGATCAAGTTCATCAAGCAACAATGGACAAGGAGAGAGAGAAATGGAGGGATATTTTACATCGCCTCTTGGACGTAACCTTGTTTCTGGCTCACCAGAATCTTCCTTTTCGTGGTCACAAAGAGGACATGTCATCAGCAAACAAAGAAAACTTCATGGAATTGGTAGAGTTGCTGTCAAATTATGATCCAGTTTTGAAAGAACATTTTGTAATGCTTAAGCATTCTATTCCATCTGGGAGGAGAGTGGCTTCGTATTTATCTCCAAAGATTCGGAATGAGTTCATTTGCCTTTTGGGGAATTACGTCAAAGCGAAAATAGTGGCTGATATCAAGAAAGTAAAGTATTTTGGGATTCTTTTTGACAGCACTCCTGATGTGTCCCACACTAATCAGATGTGTGAAGTGATCAGATACGTCCATATTGAATATGACAAAGTTGAAGTAAAGGAATCATTCTTGGGCTTCTTCCCTATTGCCGGAAAGACTACTGCTGAGCTCACAGGGGATATCCTGAGACATCTGGAGAGAGATGGACTGGACATAAACCTGTGCCGTGGTCAAGGATATGACAACGCTGTAACTATGGCTGGGATTCATGGTGGTGTTCAGTCAAAGATCAGAGAGATTAATCCCAAGGCTTTGTTTGTGCCTTGTGCAAATCATTCTCTGAACCTTTGCGGAGTGCACTCATTTGGAAGCGTTTCTTCATGTGACTTTTTTTTGGAACCTTGGAGAGAGTTTATTCCTTCTTTTCAGTTTCAACTCATCGATGGGAAGTGCTGATGGAGAATGTAGGCATGACAGTCAAAAGACTTTCCCAGACAAGATGGAGTGCTCATTATGACGCTGTGAAACCAGTGAAGGCAAATTTTGAAAAGCTGACCTCAACCCTTGAAGTACTGTGCAATCCCAAAGAAAATGTGGATATAAGAGGATCAGCTCAGATTTTGCTGTCTGCTGTATGTGATTTCTCTTTTTTGAGTTACCTTTCTTTCTGGTGTGAAGTCCTGGAAGAAATTAATCTCTCACAAAAGTATTTGCAAACAGTTGGAATCAGCCTTGAAAAGTGCATTGTGAAGCTCCAAGCTCTAAAACTGTTTCTTGAAGATCAGCGCAATGAAATTGTGGAGAGGGCTGGTCTCACATTGCCAGAGGAAGTAAAAAGGGCTATGTTTGAATGTCTTGATCGCTTTCATCAAGAATTGGAGATTCGTTCTAAGGCAATGGATCAAATTCTGTCAATCTTCGCTGTTATTCAGCCAAACACTTTGTTTGTTGCAACAGAAGAAGACTTCGGAAGTATATTCCAAATTTGACTCAGATTTTCGATGAATTCTCTGATGAAGATATCAGTGTGGAAATTGGACGACTTCGGAGGCATTTGGAAGCTGCCAAAATCAGCGTTGAAGAGGCAAAGAAATGGACAGCATTGCAGTTTCTGGAGTTTATTGTGAAATGGGATTTTTGTGAATCTTTGCCAACCTTGTCACTGTGTTTGAGATTCTTTTTGACTGTCTGTGTGTCTATTTCTTCATGTGAAAAAAGTTTTGCCAAATTGAAATTGATAAAAAATGCAAAGAAGGTGAATTTTGATGAGGTCATTGATCAATTTGCAGAAATTAAGGCTCGAAAGCAGAGACTGTGAAAGAAAAGAAATAGACAGTTTAGAATAAGCACCAAGAGATTATATCGGTCATTCAATCAGTTTTCGTTCAGCGTAGAGGAATTTAGAGAAATTTAGTTGTTCTCGGAATTCGACCTTTAATAACTAAGATTAATATTCACTTCACTATATTTAACGCTGGTTTACCATTAAATTGCGCTGGATATACCGAGTTACACTAAATTATATTAAAATTCACTGAATTTCACTAAATTACACTAAACTCTTGAGTAAGCATTAACTTAAAATTACTTTAATTAATAAGCAACAGTTTTAGAGAGATAAATTTGGTCCGTCGTTCCATTGAATTCATTAACTTAAAATTAGCAATAGGTTCGAAAAGATAAACCAATTTCGTTGAGACTGGATTTCCCGTGTTTTGTGTTTTTTGTATAAAATAAAATGCAATATTACATGTTCACTGAATTTTTAATGTCCTGCATTTTTCTTATTTCCAATTTGCTTATGACAGTACTGTACTGTTTAAAAATCTACTTGCAAACATAATATATTTTTCTGTGTGTTTAAATTTTAAAATTATTTATGGGGGGGTGCCAAAGGAAGGATCCGCCCCGGGTGCCAAATACTTTAGGTACGTCCCTGACTAAATTCCTTAATTTTTCTCAATCGCGTTCCTTTCATGGTTAACAATTTATTAAATGCCGTTTTTCTTTATCCAATTTCAAAAGGTAACTATTTTATTTCTTTTACTGATGGCTTATTTCCTTTCTAAAATTTGGTAACTTATACGGCTTGAAAGGATCCAAACATGGGTTTTAATACAATATTAATTCAAGAGTAAATTATTATAAAAACCTTTAAGAGAGTGGTTTGACTGAAGACCTTAATTCTGTGATTCATGCGCTTTATAATGTGAAACATAATGTTAATAAGATTACGTAAAACGAGTTCTGACTTACAACGGAAGTGGATCTCTCTCAGGCTTGAGGCAAGTACGTTAGTAGTATAGCCGAAAAAGGTTAGAGTGCAGAAATGTTGCAAGTGATTACGTAATGTTGCAAAGGGGGGTGGGGGTTGTTGGGGGGGGGAAGAAAAAATTACCCCAAAGGGCCCTTTGTTGCCAACCGGGGTTGCAAGGGGCATGCAACTTGGAGGCGGAGTTCTCCCCCAAGCTATTCCCCCCAAAGGGCCAGAAAGGAGAGAAAGGAGGAGAGGTGTTCACCTGGCAGGAGCCAAGTGCATATTAAGACTTCAGCCGAGTAGGCGTTGTTTTATAGGCTCCTAATCAGCCAGTTGGCTGAGCCAAGGGGGGAGGGGTACACCTGAAGGAGAGAGAGAGTAGTTGCCTTTGATTGCAAGGCATGCAACTTGGAGGCGGAGTTCTCCCCCAAGTTATTTTCGTTTACCTAACCTAAGAGGCCTCTAAGGGGTTTTCCCAAAGGGCCAGAAAGAGAAGGACCAGAGGTCCTTGCTCGGCTGGGAGCCGAGCTTGTAATGACTCCGTCAGTCGTCTCTCGGTCTTTTATAAACCTCTATTCTGGCTGAGTTGCCAGATAGCGCCATGTGTTCCAGATAGCAAAAACCATATATTAATCAAATTACCACAATAGATGATGGTAGATGAATCCAATTAAATTCTGTTTATTAAATAAATAATTTTTACACACTTAATTTTTATTATAAATATTTAAGTCACGAATATCAGTGGGGAAAAGAAAATTTACGAAACACACGAGCCTCATTCCCCCCCTCCCCAATCCCCTGCCAAGAAAATTGAAAAAAAACGATATCTAAAGAAATTAATCAATTGAAATTAGCCAAAACACAATCCGCCATAACGGGGTCGGGCGACTAAATGACATCTTTATATTTTCGAAGAACACCTGCTTGTTGAGAGATCTTCCTTCCAGGCCGCTCTTGATATATATATATATATATATATAAATAATAAACGAATAAACAACTCGTGCACACACACACACACACACACACACACACACACACGCACACGAGGAAAAGGAGACTCTGTGTCAATTCGAATCGTCCCCTAGAGACCTTTTCGGCCGCGGGTTAATCCTTCTACATTCTATTCGAGCAAAAACCACCGCTCACTTCAAAATATTAATATTATCATTATTATTATTATGTCTACAATGAAAATATTTTATATTTACGCGTAATTTGTATGGTGTCATATTCTTAGATAACATCTCTGTTATTGGAAGAAATACACACAATTATATTAAATAACAATCAGCGAAAGAAATAAGGTAGGTATACATGAATGTACTATAATTATATATATATATATATATATATATATATATATATATATATATATATATATATATATATATATATATATATATAGAAAGAGAGCGAGAGTTTTGTTCAAATAAAGGAAGCCAGTGGTGGCCAACCGATGCGTGCCATTTTTAGGTTTAATTCGGATACGCAAAAAAAAAAAAAAAAAAATGTGAAAAAATTACTAAACTTGTAAGTAAAAATAAAAATATAATATTTACCTTAAATAGAAATATAATGTGAAAAAAATTTACTTTAATTTTAGTTAACTACATCTTAACTGCTTAAATCTTTGATTTTTAATATTTAGTGTTAGAAGTGCAAATTTAGCACAATTCATACTAGAACTCGATGCGACACTTCAAAGTACTTGATAATATTTTGGGAAAAAATGGAAATATTATTTTCTCGAAAACTATGGGTGATAGAAAAATTCTGAAACCATATTTGGAATCAGTATCAAAAGTTCTATAAGAATCACCAAATAATTTTCAAGAAATGTTGTTCCCTAGTGTAATTTCTCGCCGAATTGGAAAGGCTTTCACTCCACCTTAGACCCACAGTTTAACGCGGAAACCGAACGCTCTTTTAAAAATATAATTAGGATATATTTCTTTGAGAAAATATAAAGATGTCATTACTCGTCCGGCCCCGTTATAGCGGATTGGTACACGTCATAGCTCCACCCAGCTACACCGGCAGCCAATCACTACGAACATCTGGTCTTTTGGGGCGGAGCTTGGCGATTGTGCATATAAAAGGGGATATTTTTCAGTTGGGAGTAACAGTAGCTATTTTCGCGTCAGTGAATAATCATTCCTTCCACCATGGACCTGTACGTCTCCCCGGATTTGTATGAAGAAAGTGACACTGCAGCATTAACGGCAATTAGTCTTTCTAATGCGATTGACCGTGATGAATTATTTCCAACGCAAACCGTTGAAGATATTTGCAGTGACGCTCCTTACAATCCGACGCAAGGGACTACCATAGAAATGTAAGTGTCTATAAATCGCTTTATATATATGGAAAGTTGTAGTATCTCATCAAATACTTCATTTAGATACTCGCCAAAAATCGAATTTTTTTTATGGCAATCAATGTTATTTGGTTTTACCTCTTATCCCCATTATGCTAAAATCGAAATTTTTTATGGTAATCAATGTTATTCCTCTTAAATGAACCAAAGATATCTTCACATAATGGGGATCTGCCTGTATACTCTGTATATGTTTTAAAAGAATGAACATTATTCCTTTAAGGTCCGATGAGGATTTGACACGTGTTATACAATCTTTTGAAGAATCTCGTGTCATGAATACGGAGGATATACTGATCAGTCAGCAATGTCACACCGAAATAATGTAAGTGTTTTTCGATCTTTTTGGGGTAAGAAGACAATATATTTTCATAAATTTATTAAATGAAAGAAATCTGTACAATAACCAACTACAGAATATACCGTTACAAATATACGACCAAAAACATTATACTATACGAGTACGTACAATTGGAAAACGGATTTTTATCTGTCTGCATACCATTTCATCGTTTCGGCGAGTGTGACACGGGTCAAATAAATTTAAAAAATTTATAAATTCTTTATCACATGACATATGCGTGAGAAATGAGACGCAGTACATTCCGCAAACATTACTAAAATATCCTTGTATACGAAATGGGTTCCATACAACTTCGGGAATATGTAACTGAGCGAGAAATTTTAATTTTACAATAATAGGGTCACTCCAGGGTTGAGTACCGAGTGAATCAAAATAGTACAGGCGCTGTCTATTTTTAAAATAGACAGCGATCCAATGAATCCCTTCATTACCGATGACATCTGTGTTCGACTACCGCATTCTCGCGTACTTGGCAAACTCAATGTTCCATTCTTCGCAAACACGCCGATAAATTTGGAACGTGTGACTCGTTCCATTACTTTCTGAAGTGTATTAGCATCCATTTTAAAAGTCAGTGATAACGCTCCTAAATCTATCTACTTCTATTAGGGCTTGCGATTCGAGATATACTAGTACACTAATAGGAGCGTCTATATGCTTGGCGAATTCCAGCCGCACTGAGATGTTTCCGCTCTGCTGTGGGGTTAAATGGGTATTTACGCTAGCAGATAAGTCAGGTGTAATGTCAAACGGATAAAGGTTAAATTGATCAATGAATTCTTCCTGCGTTACCCCATTACCAAGCTCATCACAATCACCTGCAATATGGGTCAGATTACTATAGGCTCTGGCACAAAGAGGTAACACAGCGTCTGATGAATAGTCCGTACCCATTGTTCCGCCCAAAGCAGTGCCATTAACGTATAGAGTTATATTTTTAAGTCCGAAATTCTCGAATTTAAAGGCACTCTTTTTATATTTTCCATTCACCGAAGCATGGTCCTGCATACCGATTAATATCCTTTTAGGAAGATTTCCCAGGGCAATGTTTTCTATCTGCTTCGATGCCAACCCTGCAGGAACCGTATATAGTTTGATTTGTACTCTGTTAATAGGATATTTCACTGTAGCGTTTAGTAAATTTTTCTCAATTTCTAGTTGTTTTGGTGAACTTAATTTCACACGCCGTACGCGGTGGTATGTGTCCATAATGTGAACCACAACGGGCTTTGCACCCTCCTCTTGATCAACATCCAGATTTAAGCAGATCTCAGGACTCGTGCGGGTGAGCTTTATTTTCATATCCACCCCGTTGACAAGCAACTTCTCCTGGAAAGTGAAATCTGTGTGCAACCGTCCAAAACACTCGTATATTTTCTTTTTAGAATTTTTAAATTTGTCCTTTATACTACTCTCATCTTTAGTTTGATAATATCCCTCGGCACTTAAAAAGGTAGCCTTCGCTTCTTTGGAAAAGTTGAGGACATTTTCCAGATAGGCTCGTAGATGATAGTACCCCGTGCCTGCCGATATGTTGGTCTGATTTAAATATACGTCACACTGGTTGAATATGGAGTGCAGAAATTTTGTTTCAGGGTATACAGCATATTTGTCATCGCAGACCGTTCCATCAGAATGGGCTATACGTAGCTTAGCGTACATGTGCACACAGCTTGGATAAAAAAAGTAAGGGCCTGAGCTGGGTATCACGAATTCTATAGGTGCACTCGGGGAACTAATTGTGTTTAAAGGGTTAATTGTAATAAAGTCACTGTACTCAATAGAAACTTGGGTTGGAGGCAGCTCAAAAAGGGACAGCTCCGATTTACAGCATTGTGAACTACATGGGTGGATGAAGCGTGCCATGGCGAAATAGTGGCTCTTCTCTCGACAAGTGGTAAACAAACTATGATTCATGAGATCAATGTCCTTAGCTTATATCAGTCAAAAAAGTGGTCAACCATAGGTTTCATTCGCTTACAGCACTTCTTTTTTATGGCCTTTTACGTTTAATACCACGTGACCCCGTCTTCTTCCGGGCAGCCCTCTTCTTCTTCCCGCCACCACGCATTTTTCTCTTTGCATCTTTGATGATTTCGTCCCGTGTACGCTTTAAATGTTTTTTTAGAGCTTCTTTAGGTTTAGCCCCGGCCAATATGTCTTCTGCAGTGTTAATATCTGATTGTAGCGCTTTCCTTCCGAGGTATCTGGCCACCCTCTTCAGCAAAGGAACAGCCGTACGCAGTATGGATGAAAAAATGGATCCAAGTCCACTACCGCGCTGGTATCTCACCCCTCGATAGACGGTGAAAGGCTTTCTATCCATTATAACTCAGTGCGTCGAAAGTGTAGCTTCACTGTTAAGCTCCCGTTACCGAATGGGAAGTTTTCACCCTCAATCGTTCTTATATATATTGAGATATTGGTTATTAAATTAGTTGCGACATTCACATAATGGGGTCTGTCATATGTAATACTCAAACTCCTTCCTCTATGGTTGGGGATGTGAGCAATGCGCAGCAGGCGCGCCTGGGTATCCCCAACAAACTGGTGCTCCACTATATTACTGTAAATATAGCACATGTCTGGGGACCTTTCAGCCAATTTCTCCATCTTCAATTGATCATTAATCTGGACAAGTCTTGCTGTGTCTCGTGAAATGTGTCTCTTTGGAAGACTGCGCTATATCGGCCATTGGCTAGAATTTGGAACTTTCTATGGTCTTTAATACGTCTGTTAGTCTTTGAGTTTAGGATTAGTGTATGTGCAGGGTTTGTTTACGATTTCGTATACTAAATCATTCGTAAGGTTTGAGTTTCTTAAACTTACGTTTAAGCATCTCACAACATCCTCGGCCGAACCATATTGACCCGGTCCTAGTCTTACTTCTGTACTGTAATACCGTGCAACCTTAGTCCGAGCGATACGCATAGTTTCATCCATAGCTACCCCAGCTTTTTCACACTCGTCAATGTCTCTAAGAATCGTAAAAACGGTTTCTTTATGTTCAATATTTAAAAAGATGGTGTCCAGCTGAATTTCGCATATCCCCACCTCATACGAATCACGACCCAATTCAATGTGCTTGTGGAGCTCTGTTACAAAGATGGCTAGTGTGTTGTTAGGGTGTACAGACAGGGACGAGGAGGACGGGAGTGTGACGTAGAAATGGTTAGGAGCCATGTTGCATACTATTTAAGCTTCATTATTGCATCAGCTTTTATATAGGTGTTGAAGCTTTCTGGGTACCCTAGCCATTTCACCAGGTACATTTTTCTCTTTCCTGAACCTTTGCTTCCTAAAATTTTCTCAATTTTAAACACATTTTTTTCTAAATTAAACGCAACTTTCAGCAATTCCTCGCGGTAAAAACCTCCTGAGATTTCTTCCCCATTCAAATCTTCAATGTAATACATCATTATCTCACCTTTAGGTCTCATAGCCCTAACTTTAAAAATCTCGCGTGTCCATCCTTGCTCAAAACCCTTTGCGAATTTGTTCCCCGAACGCGGCAGCCTTACATAATCATTGATTTTGAAGCGCGCAGAGTGTGGTGGTGGTGGTGATCCATCTCTTCTCGGGAGCTTACCTCTTTCTAAAACTTCGTTACGTGTTGTCCCAATCGTGCGATGGTGTGAGCGGTTGTAGGATGATGCCAATGATTCCAGAATGGCTAGAAATCTGTGTGTTTTTGTGTAAAATAACGGTGCATGCGTTCCTTTATGGTGCGCTGAACTCTTTCAGCTAAAGAAGCCTTATGTATAGAATTGGTTGTGTAATAGCTGATATTATACTCTGTCAACATGTTCTGAAAAGCACGGCCTATAAATTCCTTCCCCATATCCGTACAAAAATAGCCAGGAACCCTGTTTTCTTTTAACATTAGCGTTTTGGTGGCTTTAGCTACTGTTTCAGGTGATTTATTTTTCAGAGGAACTAGCCACAGATATCTAGAAAATACGTCTATTATGAATAGAATGTAGCGGTAACCATCGTTATACACAGAATATCTTTGCATGTCTGTTAAATCTGCTTGCCAAATAGAATCAATCGAGGAAGCCGTTGTCTTGGCTGTTTTAAACCTTTTTCTCACAGGCTTATGAAGCGTATAAGCGTCCTGCTCCCTCAAAAATCTTTCAACATTTTTTTCCTATTCCGTAAACACTTCTGTACAGTCTATCTACGCCGCCGTAAGAGGATGGGTTAGAAATGTCATAATAGCGTTTAGTTAATACGTTAGCCATTTGCGTATTTTAGAGGCACGTGGGTAGGGTTGGTTTAACCCCTTCTTGCTCCTCTTCAAAGGTGTTACCGCCGGGGGTGACGGCTCCTTCAACTGTGTCACATGCGTTGCATGTTCCAAGTCTTTTAACCTGTTCAGATTTCCTATCAACGTTTTAGGGACATTTATTTGTTGTAGTCTTGCTTTAATATGCTTCCATCCTGATGGTGATGGCCTATCCCACTTTCTCACCAGATCATGGACAATGTCTACGATATTCGATCCCTGTACCTTTGATCCTTCCACAATGAGCTCGCCTGTATCGGTCCAATGTATGGCTGGATCCTCATTCAATAGATTATAAAGACTTAAGCCTTTACTCATCAATGAATGTGGGAGGGTGCTTTTTAATACATGTTCGATATGTTGTGTGGCTAATCTTTTTGGTTGGTCAGCTGTATCGTCGGGTACAGCTCCTATGTCGCCATGTCCATCGTCCCCCGTGCTGTGCCTAATAACCACAGGAATTTCTGTAGGGCTCTCATAATTTTCGTACTCGTGAAGAAATTTCTGCAGAGCTTCTTGGTATAAGATTCTTTTCTCGTCAGGTGTTTTTTCACTGTTTAATAGGGCCAGCAATTCGCTTTCCATTCTTTTAAGTCTGCTTTTACGGGGATCAAGATCCGTGTCTGGATTCCTTTGCAGTGAAGCGTACATCTCGTGGGGAATCACTACCACTTTCTTCATTATATTAATCTAGTCAGTAAAGGACCCAAAACTGAAAACAAGATGGGGAGAAATGACCCTCCTCTTTGTACAATAATTCCTTTTTTCTTCGCTAGAGTTTGACTTTTACAAGCGAGTGCACGTATTATGTTCTTGTAGCCGCGTAGGCGAGCCTTCTGATGGGTTTTCATTGATACATTGCAATTTATAACGTTAAGACAGATTTCACAGACGCATTTTAAAAAGTCGGCGTCGATATTTTTAATAAACATCTGCTGCATTGCCCGGGGCAGTCGATGATGGATTTTTATTAATTCATGGTATATTTCTTTAGTCTCTGTCATTCTGGAATATACACCGTTTCAGGCTCGTTTGGAAATATATTCGTTCGTAGAAGCACTCTAAACGTGTTTCGCGGATGAAGGTCGCAAAGCAAATATCCGTAACGCGTGCTTGTAGCTTCTTTATAAACTTCCAAAAACTCCTTACGCTGATTCGGGAACATTTGATTGGCTAATACCCCAATTTGTGATACATCTCTACGTTGCGCGAATAAGACTAGATATTGCGTATTTAACGACACATCGCGCATGTATCTATTTTTGAAAAACAGATTCTGATTGATGAAGAACACGCTTATGTTAAGATGGTGGGAGAATACTGTAAATGTCTCGGCAAACGTTTTATCCATCTCCAACATGAGATCGTCAATTACAATAAATGTATGTTGATTTCCCTTTAACGAATTAACGTCATATACGCCTTTGTGGAACAAAATATCATCTTGGTACTCGTTGAACACTGATTGATACGTCGAATAGCACCATATAACTTTATGCACAAATTTCGAGAACATCTCTCCCTTTTCTTTAATGATTTTAAGCATAAACACAGTTTTACCACATCCTGTAGGTCCAGATATAATACATGTGGATGGGCTCGTGAATCTGAATTTTTCTACAGAGTCCATTTCTAACACGTCACACTCCTAAGTGGGTCATTTACAAAATATTACAAATTTTGAGTGCTGTTCCTTATATTTTGCTTTCTTCTCCCACAGAACCGTGAATGACGATGAGGTAGAGCACCCCATCATTGACATTACGGATGACCTCGACGACAGTGTAGTTGTGATCTCCTCCCCTGCCAACGAACCCTCACCAGCGATACCGGTAGCACGTCCAAAGCGGAGGTGTGAGAACCCCACGTCAGGCATAAAGCGACCGAAATACGCGCCTGTTGCAGCGGTAATAGAGCCCCAACCCTCAACCTCTTACGCAACAACCCCCCCAGCAGCACCTCCCGCCAATATATCCCCTTATTCATCCGCCACAGTTGCTCCCCGTTCTGTTAAGTCTACAATAATAGATCCCCAACCCTCAACCTCCTACGCAACAGGCCCCCCATCAGCATCTTCCGCTAATATACCCCCTAATTCATCCGTCACAGTTGCCCCCCGTTCTGTTGAGGATGCTATAACGTTTGAGTTGGTGCGATCCGCAGCCCCCACTCCAGCCTTGACTAGAAATCGGTATAGAGTCAGGGTCGACCCTAGAGCCATGTATAGTAATGGAATTGAGCGCGGGCTACGCCGGGTTGTACAGCGTATTGTAGAGTTTGCTCTTCAGAATCGCGACGAGCGTGAAGTCAGGACGAGTCTGTCCTTTGGATTCGGGTCAGATGACGGTGATGTAGACGATTATTGGGTGATAGTGCCATTTAGACGTTTGGCGGCTGAAGATGTAGAATATATATTAGGACGTATAATGCAAGCCGCCCAAAGTAGTATAGCCTTCAATATGGACAACTTCACGGTAAATATTGACCATGTATACCGTGTTGCGGGTCATAGTGCCATACCGTATACTCTTAACTTCAATTCTCCGACTATTTACCGAAAGCATATAAACGTCGATCGTGGTTGCGGCTTTATAGCAGTACTCTTAGCACGTATGTTTATTGTACAAAATACACAGGCCCCAAAAATTTGGTTGCCTAAGGTCGTGGAGCGTGCCCGTAAACTAGCTGTAGACTGTGAACTTGAATTTGACTGTAATATGGGTCCTGAAGAGCTGAGAAGGGTAGAACAGGAAATGAATGTCCGTATATTTGTATTTCGGCTGGATGATCGTCGTAGGACTGCGTATGTTTTTAAAAGCTGTGTGAGAGATCGTACAAGGCCCCTACTTATTTTAGGATTGTCAGGGACAACGTATCTCCCCATCCGTAATATAA
Organism: Bathynomus jamesi; assembly: GCA_023014485.1. Classification (NCBI taxonomy): domain Eukaryota; kingdom Metazoa; phylum Arthropoda; class Malacostraca; order Isopoda; family Cirolanidae; genus Bathynomus; species Bathynomus jamesi. The sequence goes on from JAJOZX010004742.1 coordinate 151,448, forward strand.
GGTGGCTTTACGCGAGTTATGACAAAAGTCGAAAATATGGGAGACATCATGATTTGTGTAAGGGGTGTATCGAGTTTGCGGATGATACAGTGAAACATTGTAAAGATTGCCACATGGTGTGTGAGCAGTGTAAAAGCACCAAATGTGAAAGCCGTGTAGTTGATGCTGAGAAGAGAGACTGTGATGTGTGTAGACGCACATTTTTCAATAATAGCTGTTTTGATTTCCATAAATCAATTGGCACGTGCAGGAAAATGAGAATCTGTGAATGTGGTATGTTTCACACAATGGATAATTGGGGAAAATTTAAGCACAAGTGTGACGTAATTCACTGTCCTACATGCCAGGAGGAATATAAGGCGGATGGAGTAAAGCATGTATGTTATATGAAAGATGCTAAGCCTAAAAATAACCGTTGTATAACTGTGTACTACGATATAGAAACATATACGAACGCTGAAACCAAAGAGGTAATTCCACATTTACTTGTGAGCCAGACCATCTGTGATGAGTGTATGGGTATAGAATGTGACGAGTGCCCCAAATGCGGTAAACGGACAAATGTTTTTAAAGCGAATGTCCGCGATAGTCCTGTGAAACTGTTTGTGTCCTATATTGTCAAGTTAGCCGACAAGTTCAAAAAAATGACTGTGTATATTCTCGCCCATAACGGGGCAAAGTTTGACACGCAGTTCCTTTATAAGGAGTTGCTTGAACACGAATCCTCTGAGATATTTACAGGTGATCCATTGAAAAGAGGCAACAAATTAATACAGATGCAAATAAGAGACAATGTACAATTTAAAGACACTTTATTATTCACACCTTGTAAATTAGCAAAGCTACCCAAGCTGATGGGAGTAGCAGCTGAAGTTTCCAAAGGATACTTCCCTTACACTTTCCTCACCAGCGAGACTTTAAACTACGTAGGCCCACCACCACCCAAACATTATTTTGACTGTATGGATGAACGTGAAGACTTTGATCGATACTACAACAGTTTTAATGAAAGTAACCCTTATAATATAGCTGATGAATGTGAGCGTTATTGCGTGAATGATGTGCGCGTGCTTAGAGTATGTTTCCAGGCCTTTAGAAGGATGTACATAGCCCGTTTCAAATGCGATCCGCTGCAAGTCGCAACCACCATCGCATCATTATGTTTTACTGTGTTCAAGAATAACTTCATGCCTAAAGACACCTTAGCCATTATTCACCGAAACAACCCCCGCAGTTACGGACACAAGGCTATTTACTGGCTCATACACCTACAGCAACAGACAGGTGTATACATAAAGCACGCCCGCAACACGGGTGAAGTACCCATTAAGATTAATGGACGTGTTTTTGGGTTGATGGGTTAAGTGAAAACCGTGTCACTGGTGTGAAGACTGTGTACTCCTTTAACGGTTGCTGGTGGCATGGATGCCCCCGTCCTGAGTGCGGAATCGCCGGAGATATCCACGGTAGATCTCCTGCCGACTGTCTTGCACGGACCCGCACCCGCGATCAACTTATAGGATCACAGTTCACTCACAAAGTCTTGTGGGAGCATGAATATGATGCACGGATGGAGACAGACGAGGTGTACCGTGAGGAAATAAACACGATCAAGCGTTCAATGGTGCTGGATCCTCTCAAATGTGGTGATAGCTTGTTTGGAGGGCGTACAAATCCATTCAGACTATACTTTCCACCTACGGAGGGTGTGAAGCTCCATTACTACGATTTCTGTTCTTTGTACCCATACGTGATGAAGAACAATCCGTACCCCGTGGGCGCTCCTGAGAAACTGGTGGGACCTAACCTGCCATCCATCAATGAATTTTCAAGAAATTTGAATAATCGTTACTTTGGGCTCTCTTTCGTAGACGTACTCCCCCCACGCAATTTATGGATGCCAATCTTACCTGTCGTTACCGACGACAAGCTCATGTTTCCCCTGTGCGTGAAGTGCGCGGAAGAGGATAACGGCGATTGTAACCATATACCCCACCAGCGTAAGTTCAGAGGCGTATATACAAGTCTTGAGCTGGCCCTAGCCTTACGCCATGGTTATAGAATACTGAAGATACATGAGGTGTGGAGATTTCAGAAGCTACCCAACCTTTTCACACCATATATAAACGCCTTTTTGAAGGATAAGGTTGAGGCAACAGGGTATCCGCGAGGAGTTGATACCGAAGATGAAAAGTCTGCCTATATTCAACGTTACCGCGACCGCGAAGGTATACAACTTGATCGTGCCCAAATTGCAAAGAATCCTGGCAAGCGCTTTAGTGCAAAGTTGTGTCTAAACAGTCTATGGGGAAAATTTGCACAGAATACCGGCGAAGGGAACATTCATTTGGCACAAAGTTATAGTGATGTCTGGGATTATGCCAATGCTCCCGATAAAGAGGTCATGGAGATCGTGAATGTAGGTAATACTTACATAATAAAGTACAACAACACTGAATTGGCCACAGATACCTCAAGGGTTACAAACATACCTGTGGCCAGCTTCACAACAGCCTATGCCCGTATAAAACTTTGGGGTCTATTGCATTCTCTTGGGCGGAGAGTATTGTATGCCGATACAGATAGCGTGATATTCACAGAGAGGGAGGGTGAATACATGCCTACTATTGGGGAGTTCCTCGGCGAACTCACTGATGAGATCAAGGATGAGTATGGGGACAACGCATACGCCGACTCTTTTGTCTCAACAGGACCTAAAACTTATGGGGTACGGGTGAGGGTGGGGGAGGAAATGAAATATATTGTGAAGGCAAAGGGCATTACGCTCAACCATGCGAATCGGCGGGTTGTTAACTTTGAATCGTTGAAGGATCTAGTATGTTTGGACGATGATGAGGGCGAACAAACCCCAACTAATTGTAGGCACCCACAATTTTCGGGCGCAGAAGCTGGGGGGCGTGAAGGAACTTAGGGGTACGAAGGTGTGCCGTAACACCTATAGGAAACGTTACCAGTTACCTGGTACCTATGATACCGTACCCTTTGGATACCATAACGTATGATGCTTCTATTGTTAACTCACACGTATTTGTCTTGTATATAATCGTATCTATTGATTTATTACACGTATTTGTAATATATATATAACTTGAATATCTCGTTTATTAAATCGTATTTGTAAAGTATCTATTGATTTATTACACGTATTTGTAAATATATATATATAACTTGAATATCTCGTTTTATTAAATCGTATTTGTAAATATATATAACTTGAATATCTCGTTTATTAAATAAATCATGTTTCAATTAGCGTTTCACTTTCTCCTTTGTGTGTGTGTGTGTGTGTGCACAGGTGAAAGTTCTAAGCTCCGCCCACTGTAAGACCGTGAGTCATGCTACTCTCTGGGAGTCCCTGCGTGGTCAGTCGACTGCAGTAAGCCCGAGAGATCAGACGTGTTTTCAGAAGAAAAGATCAGACGGGTATTCAAATGACTACCTTTAATATTGCTTGTACAACGTTTATGAAATGGTATTCAGCAAAGTGTCAGGATGTGGTGGATACCGAAAAACTTCCTATTCCCCCCTCCTATGCCTCTTTTAAAACCACATTGGATTGTGCGAAGCTCCAAGATGTACAAATACTCTACGGATGTTCTGGTGAGACCGTTGAAGGCTTTTGTTGCATAGACGATGTGCTGAAGTATGCTGTAGAGCTAAACTTTATAAAGTCTCACATATACCGTGAAGTAAAAGAAACAACGCGTGCAGAAGAGAAGCAGCAGGTATGGATAATGAGTCTTGCGGATGGGTGGTGTGACAAGCGGTATTACGTCATGCTACACCATGTCGATTACTCATACCCTACGACTGAAAATGTGAATCTCGTGATCATGGACAATCTTAAGTATTTTTATCACTATATTAATGTATATCATGATGAGGTTCGTAGTGAGGTTGTGGCTAGTTCCCTGCGTGAGTTTTTAACAGACTTTAGAGACGAGTATCGTTTGATGGGCAGAAAGGAAAAATATGAGCATATGTTCCTCTCAAATAGTGCGCCGGAGTGTGAAAATGTTTAGTAAAACATAAAATGTGCCTAGTTCTTATCCTGAGGGGAAACTGTCTGGTGCGTAGGCTGGTAGTGATAAAATTAATTCTTGTACCGGAAAAACAAATATGTACAACAATTCGGTGCGACTCGCGGATCATACGAACAAGCCCATTCACGTATCATCGAGTCAGCCGCCCGTCGAACCGTTCCTGCCTACCTGCGTGCCTCACACGGCTCATAGTTATCTCAGAGCTTGAACCGAGTGGATGTGCGCTCCTCGAATACGATGGAACTTCCTTTGAGCAGCATTCTCAACGCCTCGTACGATGTGTCCGTGACGAAATCGTTGCGCGTGTTCAGGCGTAATTCCGGTACCGTTAGCTATGTGCTGGAAACGAAATGTAGACAAACAAACAAACGGGTTTATTTAAGTGTCGAGGAGATGAATAGAATCTTCGTGATAGTTGAGAAGTGGAGTGAAGATCGTTATAAAATACCTGCTAACGTAGGTACAAGAAGAGAGCAGATTAGTGACGCACCCTCATACGCCGTTGTATGTACGTTGTGTATAAATAACGATCGGCCGTGCATTGATATACGGCTGATGTGGAAAAATGCTTCTGATAATAACGCTCTTATTCCTACGCGAAACCGTTTCATCCTCGACAGAATGTTTGAAATCGTCGGATTCCGTAAGCTGAAACCTATATTAGACGCGCGTGTTACGGATATGCTTTATTTTGATACAGTACTTGAATACGCCTACACCGCTCTGCTCGATGGGTTTACCGAGTGTAGGACTGGTGAGAATGGTCTAGAGCTGGACGTTTATTTAAAAAGTTTAGACTCTTTGAAATACCATGAACTTTGGTACAAAGCAATTGATCGGTACAAGGCTGAGCTCACCTACACCGTTCACCCTGAAGAACTATTTCTTTATATAACGCGCAGTTGTCGTAACGATTTAGAAGGTTACTTCAATTGCCGTTATGTTGAGTGAGTTCACGATTGAAAAGCTCGAGTCGGTAGAAATAAACCCTCGATTGGAAAAGCGTGTTTATAAACTTGTGTTTAATAATGTAGCTAACGATGAACTCTTTGTGCGTGCTTTTGATTGTATTCTAGACGTATTTAAAGATGACTTACCAACCGGTTGTAAAGTGGGAACAGAAATAGTATTGAACGATATGAAAGCCCTTCATATCGAATACAGGTTTCCCTATACTTTAAGCGGTGAAATATTATTAAGCCGCATATACTGCGTAATGCAGAGCAATAATGATGTAATTGTAAACTCGATTAAATGCGAGTTTAATATTTTGAAAAAAAAGTGAAATGTATTTATATATTTTGCGTGATATTTCTCCTGCCTCAATTATTATTGAAATGTATATTTATTTTCTATATATTTATAATAAACAGAATGATGCAATGTTGTTTTACTTAATTATATCATGTTACGCCTTCTAAACCTACTACCGGTATTCTAAACCAACTTTTAAGAAATATAATAATGTATACAATGGTAAGCACACCGGACAAAAAATTAGTCACCCCTACTAGCACCGATAGTAGGAAGTTCAAGGTCACACAGAGGGCGCTGATGTAGCATTGGTAAGTGACAAGTAGCGGTGACGTAGCACACAGGATCAGATCTGTTTCGTGAGGTGGTGAAGAACAAAGTGTGTGTTGGATATAGTCTGCAAAATGGGTCGTGAGGCAGACGTTACTCAGTGGCAAAAAGGAGCCATCGTGTTTGGCAGAGCCCACGGACACAAAATGTCTGAAGTAGCCCAATTTGTTGGTGTGTCAACGCGTACTGTCCAGCGAGTTTACAAAGAGTGGTGTAGTTCGCAATCAACTGAAAATCGACGGCGTAACTTTGGCCGGAAAACAATTCTCGACAATAGGGGCCGCCGCCATGTTTCTCGTCTAGTAACTGCAAATCGTTTTCAAACCAGAGAACAATTGCTCCAAGAAACCAATGAGGTTCTCCAGCGACCAATTTCCGAACGGACATTGCGACGAGAACTGCATGCGATGGACATCTGGAGCAGGGTACCACGGAAGAGGCCGCTGTTAACAGCAAGTCACAACTTGGCACGTTATAAATGGGCTCAGAGGCACAAAAACTGGACTGCGGCAGATTGGAAACGTGTAATTTGGTCCGATGAGTCCCGTTTTTGTTTGTTCTCCAATGATGGGAGGCGACGAGTACATCGCAGGTCCAATGAAGCCTTTAATCCTGAATGCGTCGAAGGTGTTGTTCAGGCTGGAGGTGGTTCCGTGATGTTCTGGGGATGTTTTTCGTACCACGAAATGGGCCCTCTCGTTCCAGTGACGATGAATTTGAACCAGCAGGCGTACCTCCGCATACTAAACTCGCCGGATTCGTGCGGTTATCAAGGCCAGAGGCGCCGTCACACGTTATTAGGTACATTCTGAGAGGGGTGACTAATTTTTTGTCCGGTGTGCTTATCTGGCAATGCTAAAAAGTGGTATCTGGCAACTCAAGCCATTTACGCCTTCTAAGCCAACTGGCTGATTAGGAGTCTATAATAATGTATACAATGGTATCGCTAAAAAGTGGTATCTGGCAACTCAAGCCATTTACGCCTTCTAAGCCAACTGGGTGATTAGGAGCCTATAAAACAACGCCTACCTGGCTCCTGCCAGGTGAATACCTCTCCTCCTTTCTCTCCTCCTTTCTCTCCTTTCTGGCCCTTTGGGGGGAATAGCTTGGGGAGAACTCCGCCTCCAAGTTGCATGCCCCTTGCAACCCCGGTTGGCAACAAAGGGCCCTTTGGGGGGAATTTTTTCTTTTTTTTCCCCTTTTTTTTATTTATTTATTTTCTTTGCAACACCCCACCCCCCTTTGCAACAACCCCGCCCCCTTTGCAACATTACGTAATCACTTGCAACATTCCTGCACTCTAACCTTTTTCGGCTATACTACTTACGTTATTTGCTTTTAGTTTACATTATTATACACAAATTTTTGTTGCATAAAATTTGTAATATGTTTATTTGTTTAAATACGTACTTATTTTATCCTTCAAGCCTTTTAGTTATGGTCTCCTTCTTTCACGTTACTGCATCGAATTTAAAATCATAATATAATAAATACGTACGGTTCATCGACTGATTGTAAATGGAATAAGTAAAATCTCAAGGTATACTATCATAAAATAATGCGCTTCATAAAATTATAAATAAATGATCCTTTAAGTTAGTATAGAACAAGAGAGAAAAGAAACACATAGTTGAAAGCATATATATATATATATATACACACACACACACATATATATATATATATATACCAGTGGCGACTCGTGACATTTTTGTTCAGGCATGCAATGTTATGGAATGGAAGAAAAACATCCGCCTAACCCTCTTGCCCAAACTTTGCATATTGTTTACATAGAACTTAGCAAGTTAAAGGTGTTTTACAAACTTTTGGGGACCTCTTTGAAGGAAAGTTCATTTAATGTTAGGCTTAAATATGCGAACAAAAAATTAGACATATTTATATATAGTAGTTACCGAATTGATCTAAAGAAAAAGATACAAATTTAAAATTTACCTTAAATAATTGTGAAGCATTATTTGAATTGAAATTCTGCTCTCCTAGTTTTCCTGCAAAATTCTTCGATGACCAAATTGTAAAAGTACTCTCGATTCTCCATAAGCTTCTTGATGAAATTTTTTCAATTGAAATTAAGGCAAGATTAGATAGCCTTTCTTCACTTTGGGAACTCCGTAAATAACTTTTAATTTTTTAAGCGCAGAAAATGATCGCTCAACACTTGCTGTCGATATTGGTATAGTTAGAATCAAATTCGTCAATTTATATATTTCCTTAAGACCTTTGTGCATTTCGCTTTCCAGTAGATATTTTAGGAGCTCAGCAACATTCTTTTTGGCAAAAGATTTGTGCGAATATAAAACACACAATTCAGAACGGAGACGAGGAAACTCAAAAAATGAATTGTAGCTTCTTTTCAAAGATTCAAAAGCTCTCTCTGGGAAAGTAACATCATAGAACTCAAATTTTTTGCAATCTAAAAGCTCAATGAATTCCAATTTTTCCATTGAACTGAAACGCTCTTTCATTTGAAGAAGTATATTATCGAATATTTCATGAAATAGTTGACTATACTTCTCTTGTGGAGAAAGACTCTGTTTCCTTTTACATACAGGTTCACCACATCTTTCTGTTATCAAGTCCCACATATCTGCAAATTTTGTATCCCTTATTTGTTTGATTTTTTTCATAGTGCTTTCAACGGTGATTGAGCTATACACAATATCCATAGATTTTGTTTGCAGCACATTAAATAGATATTCAGTAAAAGGAAAAATTGAAGAAAATACTTCTAATAAAAAATTAAAATCGAAAGTATCGATACCAGCAAGCAATCCGCGTGCACTATTTTTTGTTTTTTCATCAAATTTCTTTGGGTTTTCAAGAATGCTTTTTAAAAGATCTATTATATCTTCTTTATTTTCCTTAACTCTTTCAACTAGACGAGATGAATAGTTCCACCGCGTTGGAGCCAGTTTAGGGAAACGCTTTCCAACAACTTTGTCAAGCATTGAAGTTCGCTTAGTTGAACTGCTGAAAAATGATGACAAACTTCCTAATACTGAAAAAAATTATTACATTCGGAAATTTCAGCGACAGCTTGGGATAAAACAAGGTTAAGTTTATGGGCGTAGCAGTGAAGAAAAATAGCCTCTGGTACAGTTTCTCTAATCTTTGTTTGTACTCCATTAAGATCGCTCCCCATAACAGCAGCACCGTCGTAGGTTTGAGTAACTAATTTTTTTCAAACAGCCCAGTTCACCTAGTTGCCTTATAGATAAATCAGAAATTGCTCCTGCACTTCTATCATTGCTGACGTCATTGAATTTTATAAATCGTTCACAAATCTCTCCATGTTTATTAACATAACGAACAACAGTAGAGAGTTGAGAAAAACAGCTGACATCAGATGTTTCATCTAATAAAATCACCACATACATGCAGTCGATAAGCTCACGTTTTATTTGTTCTAACATAACTGCACTAATAGATTGAATTATGTCATTCTGAATAGCAGATGATGTTCCCTTAAAAACAGTCGCAGTTTTTAAATGGTTTTGAAGCTTTTCATCGAATTCTCCCATACAAAATACCAATTCAATATAGTTACCCCTATTGTCAGCGTTTCTTCTTCATTGTGACCGCGAAATGCTAATTCTTGCATACCTAAAAAACATGTTATCCTAATCAAACGTTTCAAAATTTCTCGATTCTTATTAACTTCTTCGTTATGTCTGGAAATGGCAACTGATTTCTGCTTGTCGAGTATTAAATCAATTCTTTCTGACTTTCCAAATGTTTTAAGATCAACAAATGCATTTATGTGAGCAAGAGATTTTTCATGGCGAGAAATTGCAGTATGTAAATTGTTTAAATCGTCGTATCCACGACTAACAGAATTCCACACAGAGTTATCTCTTGAAAATAGGAAACACGACCAACAGTACAATTTGTTATTTGAAATATTTCCACATAACCAGGGAACATCATCATACAGCTTAGGATTAAATTTCCTAGTGAAGCCTTTATTTTCTTTGCTTAAATTCAAATGTGGAATCGGTCTGCCATTATTCAGTATGCGCTTTTTCTCATCAAAAGAGAGTGAGTAAAATCTTCTAGTCTTCAATTGATTAAACACATCGTCAGTCATTATGGGCACTACAATGCTATAATTTATTTAACTGATTATCCAAAATAATTAAAGCACAAAAGGGAACACCGAACACAAGTGGATGCTTGCGGCGGTGGTACTGGAAAGAAGCCTTGTCAGAATTGCCAGATGTTACTTTTCGGTGAATGCACCTATAAAACTGAATGCATGCCGTATTATTTTCATTAATTAAAAAAAATCAGAACAAAGCTTTTTAATTATTTTTAGTAAAAATATTAAGTAAATTTTCTAAGCATATTTTAAAACATATTGCCTTTTGAATTTAGCTATGAGGCTCAAAAAAAATCTTATGGATAGTGAGAAGTCTCCTTAAAAAATTGCCCAAGGCAAGGCGGTGTAAACAAAATCATGTCTTATTTCACTAGACAATTAAGAACATTTTTCTGTACCCAGACTGAATTAGTGAATGCTTTAGCTACAAGTATTTCGATCTGTGTACAGAAAAATGTTCTTAATTGTCTAATGAAATAAGACATAATTTTGTTTACACCGCCCAATAGCCAGTACATGCGTGATTGAAGCCTTAGCCTATTTTTAGTTTCTGAAAATTATTTTTGTCAATTATAATCCTTACTTAGATCTGAAAAGAGAACATATTTAACGCATGCATTCATTGCATGCGTTGCATTCATTAAGAAATCGCCACTGATATATACATACATACACACACACATTATCGTTTTAACTGCAAACATCACGCAGTATAATTAATGTAAAGAACGACGCTTGTGTAGAAGAGCGTCGTTCTTTACATTAATTATACTGTGTGTTGTTTGCAGTTAAAATGTATATATGTACGGCATGCGAAGGTGCCCCCTCAGGGCATTGGTTTCTGCTCGTATGTAGGAGAATTACGACTTCTGATTGATCGAGGTCCATGGTGTAGTCACTGCAGTGGATAGCATATCTGACCGGCAATCGGATGATCCTGTGTTCGATTCCCGGGTGGTACCTCATTTTTCATCTGTTTGTTCTCCCTCCTCATCTTGTGCGGAACGCTCTTCTACACAAGCGTCGTTCTTTACATATATATATATATACACACACACACACACAGTATTTGCATATAAGAAAAACGAAAACTTTTATATGGTATAAATTTTTAGGATCAGTTAATACCCGTTCAAAAAAAAAGAAGTTCTTTCGGATGGATTTCTGAATATATAGAAAAGTTAGCTAATATCATAAGTCACACTTATCTGCGATATCTAGCAGATTCTCAGAATTAAATTTTTCTATGAAATTTGAAATTTCGTACGGGAATCTCCATTTTATTCCTTCGAGAGAATTAGCTGTATCGTGAAAATTTGGTTCCATCCTTAAACAATGATTAAATTATAAAGATTTTGATTTCATTTTGAAGGGATGACTAAAATTTACTGTATGAAAGGGTTTGAATGAACGCACTGCATTACATCTTCAATGTACTAATTCGCCAGATTATGTTGATTATTTTATTCATTTGTCTTACCTTTAGACGTGCCTTATCGAAATAGCAGGTGGATAAATTGGAAGTTTATACATCTTCTCTATCAATACTAAATCTATATATAGTTTATAGATGAACTTTATAATTAAGTACAGGAATACCTCGAAATTCGTCGTTAATTCGTTCCGGAATAACACGACGAAATACGAAACGACGAAATTCGAGGCAGATTATAACATGTTTCAATGAGAAAACATTTAACTGTATTATGTTATTAAACAGATTAATTAATCAAATTCTACTCGTTTTTAGGCAAAATATAATGTATATTGCGTTGGTAAACAGTTGAATTTCGTCAATTTCGATCGTTTTTTTCACATTTAAAAATAAAAACGACGAATCTGCGAATATGGACGACGGATTGCGAAACTATAGTAGTATGTAAAAGACTGACGATGAATCTGCGAAACGGCGAAATTCGAAACGACGAATTTTGAGTTATTCCTAATTTCAATTGTTTTCTCTGCTTGTAGCAAAAATGGGATCTGAGTAGTTTTTCTGATTATAAAAATGGAATTTATCGGGTGACTTCTTAATTTGATTGTTATTAAATTTATAAAAGTACATATATAGGAAAGATTTTTAGAGAAAGAAAAGAAATACACAGTTTAGAATAAACACCAAGATATTATATCGGTCATCCAGTCATTTTTCGTTCAGCGTAGAGGAATTTAGAGAAATTTAGTTGTTCTCGGAATTCGACCTTTAATAACTAAGATTAATATTCACTTCACTATACCGGGTGTCCGAGAATTATCTGTACAAGTTTTGGCTGTTATTAAAAGTCAACCATGAAGTGTAGAAATTCCAGTCTTGTCCCATTTTACAGAGAATCTCATTAAGATTTTTCTGATACCAAGTTTTGACAAGTTTTTTAGAAATTCCAGTGTGTCCGAAAATTATCTGTACAATTTCATCTTTTAATAAAATTCTTGATAACACACGTAAAATTCTTAAACAAGATTATTTAGAATCTGTATTTTCAAAAGTTTCTTTTATTAAAGTAACGTTGTTACAAACATTCGATATGTGCACCATCAGTGATTCGCAAAACATCCAATCGATAATCCAAATGTTGCCATGTACGGTGCAGCATATCCACATCAATTCGCTCAATAGCAGCTGTGATGCTTGCTTTTAAATCATTAATGTCTGTCACCCACGTACAAAAAAGAAAAAACTTCTCAAAACTTGTTATCAGAAAAAACTTAATGAGATTCTCTGTAAAATGGGACAAAACTGGAATTTCTACACTTCATGGTTGACTTTTAATAACCGCCAAAAATTGTACAGATAATTCTCGGACACCCGGTATTTAACACTGGTTTACCATTAAATTGCGCTGGATATACCGAGTTACACTAAATTACACTAAAATTCACTGAATTTCACTAAATTACACTAAACTCTTGAGTAAGCATTAACTTAAAATTACTTTAATTAATAAGCAACAGTTTTAGAGAAATAAATTTGGTCCGTCGTTCTATTGAATTCATTAAATTAAAATTAGCAATAGGTTCGAAAAGATAAACCAGGTTCGTCGTTTCACTGAATTCCAAAGCTCGGTAGCTTGGGGGTTTACCCTCGGGAATAGTTTTCGGGTTGTTCGTATGACATCTAGAAGTATCCTGGATGTAGTCCTTCTCTAGGGCGTCGTTGAGGTTTACCACTGGGTCAATCTTCTGCTTGGATGTACTGTAGGTTGAACGGGGAATATGGGATTTGTTGTCTCGGACTATCCGTAGGCGACCTAATGACTGGAGCTTATGGTGGAGGAGCTTCTTGTTTCGTCATCTTCCAATATTGTGGAGAATTTTGCTTCTTTAGTGAGAGTTTGGGGAATCAGTATAACGGTGGATTAATAGGTCACCGGATCGTTGAGGATGTGTAAGGGGTTCCAAAAAACCTTAGCCCCCCCCATTTGCACTTACATGTTTACGTATATCGAAATAGTTTTTAGTGATTATAAAAATATATAAAATTCTTTATTTATTGCAGGTATTAAGATTACTCTAGCTGATAAAGTGATAATATAATGGCTTCTCAATTAATTGGTGATTCGGAGAGGCAACGTGTGATAGATCGCATACGAGCAATAACATTTCGGGAAGCTCGTGATGCTGGAGCCACCTTTATAACACGTTCATGGGTTGCCAGAAAGTTGCGAAGAAGTGAGGACTTCGTCAAAAGAAATTGGAATAAAACTTTGGATGAATGTGAAATGGATACAACCAAATCTGGGCGCCCAAATTTGCCACTCTCTCAGGAAACAAAGGACATCATTGAAAGCGGTACGCGTAAGCGGAAAAACAGCTGTGCTAAACTTTCTAGAGAGATCGAAGTGTTGAGAGGAAAGATCGTTAGTGGTGAGATCATTCGACTGTACCGTCATAGGCAAGGTTTAAAGCCTTGGCATGAACTTCCAAAGCCAAGAAAAACTCAACTTAACATCGATGACAGAATGTGGTTTGCCCATTATCTTGAAGATTGGGATGTGGATGATTTCATGCATTTAGCTGTCTCCGATGAATTTTTTGTTTACGTAACACGTCGGCCTAACTACCAAAATTATCGAGTGTGGGCCACAACACCAGATGAAATCGATGACAATGAACATTATCGCGAATTATTAAAAAGTCCAGACTGTGTTGGTGTGTTTGTTTTGTTCACTGCAAAGAAGCTCATGTGGGTGCTGAAGCCAAATGGTTAGAGTTGGGACGGACAGTATTTTCGTGGTATTATTCTATCCCAGCATGTCATTCCTTTTCTAAGAAACCCAAACAATGTTATGGATGTCGATCAGGTCACACTTCTGCACGATAAGGCCCCCTGCTTTAAGGCATTAGCCGCTCAACAGTTGTTGCGGAACCATGAGATCGATTTCTTTGGAAATGAAGAATGGCCAGGAAATTCTCCTGACCTGAACGTCTGTGAACACATTGGATCAGTTATAAAGGACAAGGTTGACTGTCTCTTGTTTCAAGAACCTGCAGCAAATCGATTTTTGAAGGATACAATGACGCAACACATTGAAACTGTTTTAGCAAATTTGCGTAACGATGAAGATCTATTCACGTCACTTTTGGCAAGCTACCCAAAACGAATTCAGGCTGTCTTGGAAGCCAATGGCGGGAACACGAAGTTTTAATTGTTTCTCATTAAATGCAGGATTAAATTCTCTTTTGTTAGGTATGTTTAGTTTTACTGTACCTCTAATGGTTTAGGCCATGGGCGGGGGGGGCTAAGGTTTATTGGAGCCCCGTAGTTGGTTGCAAGAGTGGGAGTGACCAATGGTAAGGTTCCAAGTTATAAAAAAGTGAGAGCATTTCCTGCAAGCGAAATCGCACCAAGTAATCCATTCCCCGTCTAATGCAGGTAAAATTATTAAAAAATAAAAAAATTGACGGAACTTATGACACCTTTTACTTTCTGTGAATTTTATATGAGTCTAAAAGAAGATTAATTTATATATATACACACTTTTTCTTTTTAATGAAAGGGTGAACCCATAATTCTCTCCTACATCAACTTCTTTTAAAGATTTAAATGAACTGATCAAAGGATTTTTTGCAAATAAGCTAACGGCTAAATTCGTTTACTTTCTCTTAAGTAAGTTATTTTAATTAATTGACTTTCGCTAATATTTTCACATCCTGTTTAAGATGAGAACCGGTTTATTTAACGGCATTCAAAAAGATATCAACTTTTTTATTGTTTTTCTTCATAAGTAAGATTCTTTATAAATACTCGATATTATGTGGGATGAGTCTCCTACTTGGACACTCAGGGAAGGAAAAATGAGTGTGTAATTTATCTTAGATCTTTGTTAAAGAATTTAGGAACCAAATAGAAAGGCGAGTTAGAACTAGGATCTAAAGTTATTAAGCGGGAAATTTTATACTTTTAAACAAATAAGGAATGCTACATAGGGTGTGTCAATTTGGGAGGTGAAAATTAATTTTTGCCAATTCCTTCACTGAGGGGTTTTAAAAATATGTTTTCGGATGTGAAGAATTCAAAGCTGCTATTATTTTTGTGATTGCTCAACACTTAGCTTGGTAAATCTACGCTTGATTAAAAAGCACATAAATTGCTCTCGGAAAACAACATTTATTAATTTTAGCTTCTCAAAATGTCAGGTAATGCTATAAAATTTTTAGTTTCTCTGCATAAAACATATCCTAGTAATCATAAAACATATCCTTGTAATCATAAAACAACATTAGAAAGTAATGACATCAGTAAAAAAAAATATTGGTACTTGTGGGTTATCTGTCGCCACTTTTTAATATACCTATTGGTTATCTGTTTCCACTTTTTACTTGTGGGTCATTTATTTTTTAGTTAGGTTAGGTTAGTGTGTGGTTAGGTTAGGTTAGCCAACCTAGAGCAAACCAAGATCGGCGGCGAAGGAATAGTGGTTGAGATCGATGAGAGCCTGTTCCTTCGCCGCCGATCTTGGTTTGCTCTAGGTTGGCTAACCTAACCTAACCTAACCTAACCACACACTAACCTAACCTAACCTAACCTAACTAAAAAATAAATGACCCACAAGTAAAAAGTGGAAACAGATAACCAATAGGTATATTAAAAAGTGGCGACAGATAACCCACAAGTACCAAAATATTTAAACAACAAGTTTCATCAAGTCTTGCTTTGATTCGTTCTTGGACATCAGCCGCCGACTTGCTTCTTGGCCTCTGACATAGCCCTCACGTTTCTCATGTGTATACACCCTGCCTGCTGCCTCTGTGACTTGTTTCACACACCTCTCTATTGACTGAGCATGACAGGGCCACTGTGGAACTTGCATAGGCTTGTCAAAGAATTTCTTTACTTCCGCTGTAGTCAGTTTACATGTCAAAGGAGGTTCAAATACCCCGTCAGACCAGTCTGTCAGCTCCAACACGGAAGAAGCACTGGGGTTGATGGAAGGTGTCTTCCTGGGACGTACAGAAAGATCTCCAAGTGTGTCATCATCTCCACCCCTCATGTCAACAATCTTTTGGACACCAGCTCTCCTCTCCTCACTGTCATCTGAGCACAAGAGTGTCTGGATTATCATTTCGCTGAATGCATACCATGCTGAGCGCTTGATGGTTGGCAAAACAGCATCCACTACAGCCTTCTTTTGCAGCCTAACTAGCCGCAGCTGAAACAAAATGTGGCGTGGGCCTTCCACCCAAGAGTGTTTTACTTTGATGTTGAACCAACAGGGGTAGTACACACCAACAATGTATTCCACTATCAGTCTTAAGTTGTTGAGGGTTTTGCCTTTAAGGCCATGTTTTGAAACCAATATGCGACAAAGCCTGTTTGCTGTTGTCAACCACCTTGAATGGCTCACTGGACCAATTTCAAGAAGGGCCAGATCTGTGGGAAGTTCTCCTGTCCTTATGGCCTGTGTGATCCTATACCCGTACGCTTGATCAGTAGAGAGATCCTTTACGACATTGTCACTCAGTGAAGTAAGAGGCTTTCCAATTGAGAGTTTGGTGAATGAAGGATCAATTTCAAGTTCGGTTGCAGTGTCTAGCATCTTGCCAATGTTACCTGTCCACTTGTTGTTAGACAAGGTCTTCCCATCCAGTGCTGTGATCAAGTGTCGCAGGGGTAACTCGTTAGTGTGGAGGGCACAAACCAACCAGATCAGCTTACGGCAAAGCTTGACCTCTACCCAATGCATGGAACCACCCTCCCAGCCAGTGTTAAAATTTGTAGAATCACCTCCAATGGCCTGCAGGCTTTTATCAAAGCCCCTCTTCTTCATGAAATCTACAAGATTATCAGCAATAACTTCAGCAGGTTTTTTTCTCGTTGAGCCTTTCTCAGGAGTGAAGTGGTAGAGATATCTTCCACCTGGCTCACTGCACACAGAATAATGCTCTTCTTTGATGATGCTGGGGAACTGACGATCTGAATTGTCTGCTTTCAGCATAACTTTAGTTGTATCTTCACGGCCGTCAAAGAAGATGCAGTGAATTTCACCCTTCTTACAAAGATCATCAAATTCCTGATCCAGGGATCTCATAACTTTTTCTTGGGCCCTCTTGACTTTATTGTGATCAACTACAAGTCTCTTGTCTTCTTCAGTGATCAAGCTAGCATCCATAAAGGCAGCAGTGGTGATGGCAGCTGTGGCACGCAGGCCAACACCATATCTGATGCTATGTATAGCAACATTAGGTATTTCTAATGTGTTGTACTCTGGCTTTTTATTGGAAGTTGAAGACGTGCTTGGTATTTCTAATGTCACTTCATAACTTCCATCCTTTCCATCTTGAGCATCAGCTATTTGTTCTTCATTTTCATCATCAGAGAAAATTATTTCATTTGATGGCATTGAAACATCCTGCTTACTTGTCTGCTTATATTCAGCAAGCCTTCTTCTTTCGTCTTCTTGCCCCTTCTGCTTTTTGAATTGTCTGTTGTGCTCAGGTTGATCTGGCAAGCCAATCTGATGTGGTCCAATAGAACCAGACTTGTCTCTCTGACCTTTAATGAAAGCAAGTTCCTTCACAGGGATCTTCATCTCCCTAGGGCATGTACAGTTAATGTGAGTTTCGTTTTTGCAACCAACATCTGCAAGGCAGCCAAATTCAGAGCAGAGAACAATTTTACACTTGCAACTGAGGATGTCAAAAAGCTTGTCAAGTTTTGCAATGAAAGCCTCTTTGACATGTAGCTTTCCTCTCCCAAGAGATATGTTTTTGGCCTGCTCCCAGCTCTCTTGGATCTTGTTTAAGATTGTGACTCGTGAATTTACAACGGGGGCTACAAAAGAACTGTTTGCTCGTTCCCACTTTTCAAGCACTTTAGGGTAAATGTCCTTTGCAAGACTGGCTGCTGGGTAGTTTCTCACATCCTCACCACTTTGTTCTCTTAGCAGTAGCCCATATTTCAGAACGTCTCGCAGAGTTGGGAGTTCAGAGGGCAACAACTCTCTACCAGTTCCAATTAGGTTGCTCATATGTGTGAATGTCCCCAGTCTTGTCCTCCTTTTAGAAGCCATTGTAGGTCAATTCCCACTGGTTAGGATGGTAGCACTGACGGACAAGTAATCTTCAGCACACTGATGAATATGTTTCAACCTGTGAAATAAGCAAAAACAGCAGTGCATTATATATACTGCATATATAATTATTAATAAAATAATTATTATATAATTCCACAAAAAAGTCAAAAAAGTCACTATTTTTATGTAGCTTCTTACCAAGCAAAACTAAATTATATTAAATTAACAAAAATATCTTTAGAATTCCTAAGTCATGCTGCAACGTTTTAGCACCCCTCATATTTGGAATTTGAAAGTTGAAAAATTCGACACACCCTAATACTACAGGGTGGGCCGTAAGTTTCCATACATAGGAAAAATAAACATTTTTTTATGGACAACCATTTTTATTTATATAATATGCTCTACATGGTTGCCATTGTTTTGAAAACACATTTCAATACGTGTTCCCCACTGTTGATGAACACGCATTAGCACAGTTGACGTTATGCTTGTAATGGCGTTGGTGATACGTTCCTTTAGATGATTTATGTCTCGTATCTTTTCCTGATACACCATGGCCTTCAAGTGCCCCCAAAGATAGAAATCAAGGGGGGTGAGATCTGGGGATCTGGGAGGCCACTCCACAGGACCACGCCGACCAATCCAAGCATCCGGAAACTGCTGATCCAAATACCGACGCACGTGAAGACCATAATTTAAATTTTCCTATGTATGGAAACTTACGGCCCACCCTGTATAATATGCATAACATTTTCTAGATTCCCGAATTCAGAAGAATGTATTTTTGGTGGCATCTTTCTTATAGATTTATCTTCTCTTTAATCTTATTTTTATTATGCGAATAAATAGATATTAATTGAAGCATGAAACCTTATTCTCTAAGTGTTTTATTTATAATCAAATAAGCAAAGCGTTCTCAGGAAATTCTTTCCGCAACTTGCTTCTTCGCCAATTGAACTTCACATGCACTTAGATTACTTCCATCAGGGAAGCTGCTCACTCGGTTCCTGCAGATTCGGGGCACAGCTTCTTTAGTATCAGTTTTAATCTATAATGACTTTGGAAGTAATATTGATTAATTCGAGTGCCGATTTCATTTCCAATTCATTAAGCAATTTAACGCAAAGCGAGGTGTTCCTTTGTTGATCTAAAAAGTCCCGCGTGATCATGGTTTTTCGTCCTTTTTGGCGTAATGTTTTCCGGCGGTGGTCTATCCACGTGATTCCATGGAAGGGCTGAGTCGCTGTAAGCACTTCGGAATTTCGGTGGCTCATTCGTTTCTTCCGTTCGTCTAATTTTTTGGAGGTATTTCTTTCCGTGTTCCTCTGTTCCGTTACATTTATACGTATTCCATCGTTCGATTTTTAACTCGTTGCTCTGTTCCCTTTTGCTTCTCGTCGTCCTTGGAGTAGTCCTAAGACCTTTGCAACACTTTGCACCTGCTTTTGTAAGCGGCCCATATCGCCTCAAGCGTTAAGCCAGGTTGTTGCCTCACATGCACCTTCTTTATTTCTACTTCTTGTTTAATTTGTCCTTCTGAGTCTAATTTTCCTTCGTTTGCGCTTACACAGCTATGATTATCTTTTTCTACTTCGATTTTATTGTTTAAAGGTTTCTTTTTCAGGCAAATGTCCGAGTCCGTATCAAGAATAGCTAACGGGACATGCTTATTTATTTCTACTTTTATTCCGAGATGAGCGGAATTTTTCAAAGTATACAGGGGATTAGGAGAGTTTTTTCTTACTTTAGTTAGATCCTTTAAAGTATTCATTCTACTAAACAGAGTGGGCGTTTCTGCTTCCATACTACTTAGCATTTTAAATTTACTCAGTTCACTGCACTCACTTGCATTGTATACGCCATTTACGTTGAATGTCTTAATGACTAATTTATTCTCATCTAATATCGTTATTTCATTAAATTTCATGTGCTCATTTACATTCGCATGACTTATTTCCTCGGAAGCTTCACTCGTGTCATTTCCGGCTTCGCTGAAATTTATATGAGTAATTATTCCATTTTCCTGTTCTACATCCGTGCATTCATTCACACACTTCACCTCAAGTGGTTTTGAGTCAACTTCCATTCGCACGCTTAGACTGCACGTCATTTACATCCAGTCCTAAATATTCATAGAAATTTCCTTCAGTTGTATTTAATTTTTTTCTTACTCATTTTCTGCTTTTGCGTCAAGGTCATCGGACCTGTCTCACTCGACATACTTTCACTTTCTTTGACATATGGGTTCAGTTCGTTTAAACCGGTTTCAGTCGCTCTCGCTCTGTTTTTTATTTTTTTCGTCTCTTTCAGTCATTCCCTTTTCGCAATCACTGACTCATTGCATTTAATTTCCTTCGTTCTCTTACTTTTTTCTCCTTTAATTCCTGTTTCCTATAACAGTTGCCTACTATTTAGTTTTTTGAATTTGATTCGAGATTATTTTCACTAAAACTGTCTTCGAGGGGACTTTTCCCTGAAGACTGAATTTTCTGGCCGACTGGGTGATTGGGCTGTACCCAACCGTTTTTCTTTCGTGTACCCCAACGTCTGGGAGACAAACTTCTGTCCATGTTAGTCGGAGTTTCATCTCGTCTCTTAAACGGGAATTTTCTCTATGTCTGTCTCTCTGTCTGCTATCTCGCCAATCGTCTGATGGGCTACTGTATCCAAATTCTGACTTCCCGTTTTGGCGGTCGTATGGCGAGTCGCTCCTTCCTCTGTTGTATTCGTAACGGTAATAAGGGGAAGGTGACCTATATTCGAACCTTCTCTAGTAATTTGAAAAATACTCGTTCTGTCTCTGCCTGGGAACTTCTTCCGCCCTATATTGGAATGGGAAAGGCATTCTATATCTATTTCCTTCTTCATGTCTGTATCTTTCGTTATAATCGTTGTTTCTTTCACCACATCTTTCATACTCTTTAACCTTTTTCACATCTAATTCCATCGCTTTGACTCTTTCAATCAAAGGGCATTGTTTAGCACGGTGCCCGACCTTTTCACACAAATAACATTTAATACTGGGTGCCATATAAGTTTGCACCTGATGGGTTTGCACGGCATTAACGTGGCCTTGGCCACTGTAATTAAGGTTAGTTTGAGGAAATATGGTTGTGACGGTATGTAACCGGGAATGAGGTGAATGACTGTCTTAGAATTATAAATTGGATAAAATTTTGATGTGGGACACTAGAGGGATTTGGAGGGTAATATGGCTGACTGGTGGGACAATATGCCTGAATTTGGGGACCGGGTTGGAAACCTGTGTATTGATTTGGATAATTTACACCAGGAGGACCAGTCTGAGGGACACATCTAGTGCTTTTAGTCTTTTTCTTTAAGTCCTCCCTATGGTCGTCGTACAAGTGCTGTAAATTACGGGGGATTGAATTGAAAAGTATTTTGTTAACTATAAAAGTTATATCTATGTTTCGTGACATTTCCGGGGCATCTATTTGCAAATTTTGTAAATCTCTCTGCACCCAATAGACGAATGAACCGTACGATTCGTCCGGTCGCCTAAATTCCCTCTCTATACTCAACAAGCTATTTGTTACTTCATCTCCTCTATTTTTACAATAGAGATCATTACAGACCTCCATAAATTGTTTCCATGTTTTGTATTTTCTTTCTAAGCTTATAAATATTATTCGACTTGGGGGAGCAGAACATCTAATGGCTAGAGCCATGCGTAAACGATCACTATTTTTGCAACGAGCGTGTATTAGTCTCTCTACTTCTCCGATGAAATCCTGAAAGGTCGTATAACTGCCGGAGAAGCCCTTGGCCACTGCTCCCACGTATTCAGCGTAATCTCCGCAGAATACCGGAAAATGTCGGCGAAGTGGCGGAGCTTTTTAGTCTCCTCAAGAGTTAAGTCAGCTTCATCGCGATTATGCGTGAAGCCTCCGTTGCCTCTATGGGGAATAGGGGGAGGAGAAGAGGGAGTGTATGATCGACCAGGGGGAGAATGTGATCGACTAGTTCTTTCTCTACCTTCCCGTTCCTTATTCATACTTGTATCTACTGATGGATCGAAGGTAAGGGACCAAAATTCTATGAAATTTCCAAAATTTACTAATAGGGAGGAAGGAAGACTTCCTGGTTCCTTATCTTCATTAAAGGAAGTTGAGGAATAAGGAGGAATATACGGGGTTCTATTTATACGAGGGGCGGTCAGAAAATAAGTTTACACGGCGTATAATTTCGTAGTCATTGTTGGTAACACTACACGTCGATTCGGCTGCCATCTACCGTACAGTGGTTATATGCATCAGATGAACATGGCGGCTTGACTGGAACAGTGCCCTGTAATTTCTGCAACGATATTCCGAGTCTGTCAGTGCCCAGTGGTCAAGAATTTCTCGAGCGCATTGTCACAGGAGACGAGACATTGGTTCATCACCGTACTCCGGAAACAAAACGTGCCAGCATGGAATGGAAACACCCTGGGTCCCCGCGACCAAAGCAGTTCAAGATTGTGAGGTCCGCTGGCAAAGTGATGGTTACCATGTTTTGGGACCACAAAGGCGTTTTGCTCGCAGATTTCATGCTAAAAGGCACAACAATCAATGCAGCTGCATAGTGTTCAACACTGGAACGTTTACGAATGGCCATTAAACGTAAAATGTCCTGCACTGCTCCGTAGGGCAGGGCACTGTTCCAGTCGAGCCACCATGTTCAACTGACTCATATAACCAATGTACGGTAGATGGCAGCCGAATCAACGTGCACTGTTGACAACAATGATTAACGAATTCACCTGATACAAACATAATCAATGTAGGTCCTTTAGTTATGAAATTATACGCCGTGTAAACTTATTTTCTGATCGCCCCTCGTATCAAAATTTGGAGGGAAAAATTTTATATCAGAATGGATTTCTTTTGGGGTACTTCCCGCTAAGGGAAGATCAAACGCTTCAACACCTTCAAAACTGGGCGCAATACAACTTGGATCGTTCACCTGATTCCTTCCAGTTCTTTCTTCCCGAAAAGAGATGTGACCTTCTGTTCTTCGTCAGCTGCTTGAAGATTCAAAGGAGGTGGAATTCGTGCCTGAGCCGCTGCTCTCGACCTGGTTGTTATCTTCGAGGGTTGCTTCGTCCGCTCTCTCGCGTAGGTGACCCTCATGCACGCCTCTTTGCCAACGTTTCTTGTCGCTGGAGTTTCTTGCTTAACCCCACTAAGCTGACACCAATTTTGTTGTACTCTTCTGGATATAAAAAAATGTACTCTCGTGGACAACCGAGATCTTCTCAATGTGGTACACGATTTAAGGGATCATGGGAACAGAGAAACTCGTCAGCCGAAATTTACTTTAATTAAATATATTGTGCAATGGATAATTAAAATAAAATTAAGCATTTACTGGTTCGCTATGGTAATAACTTAATGGAATCAACAAGTTTTTAAATTTTAGTTTCTATATTACGTATATCATAGTCGATAGACACGGACTTATCCTACCGCCGCCTATACGATAAAAAACTTTTCAATATGACCGAATCTAAAGCCTTATACGGATTGGTCCTTCTACATCAATCCGGAGACTCTACCCTTAACCGCGTTATTCAACCCGTGTTGAAATCTAGTTAGAATCTGCCGAAAGGGCGCTGGGCCCCTCCTTATATATTAGAAGAAACGGAAACAGAAGTGTGGCTGCGTCACCAGCGGGAGGTGATTACGTCACCAGCACGTGAACTTGTGCGAGGAGGGAAGTCAAGGGAAAATCCCGGATGGGGATTATCTCATCCTCGGAATGCAAACCCTTTGTATTAACAGGGCGTAGCTATTTCATTACTAAGGCGTAGTCGAGCTGTATCTACGGCCCGACATATAATGATGATATATGAAAACGTATAACATATATACGCATCAAAACAAAAAATAATAGAGTTAGTACAGAAGAATTCCATACACAACAAAATTGGAATACACAACACTTGTTTAATATATATATATATATATATATCGGGTGGCCACAAAAAAACTTTACTTAATTCAAAGTTTAATAACTGCAACAATTCAAAACTTATGCGATTGAGCTTTGGCACACATTAACAGATGCATATAATCTATAATTGCTGGAATTTTCAAATATGTAGGTTCTATAGTTTTGTTACAGTGAACAATTTAAAAGCATATGTCTAAAAATAGCATGCCGAAGAAAATGAATTTGAACTTAACAAAATTTACTTAAACAAATGGTCAATGTGACCACCTCCCTGTTGGTAAACTGCCCTCAATCGCTTCTTCCACGAGGAGATGCACTTTCGAACCTCATCTAAGGTGATATCCTCCCATGCTCTACTGATTTTCTCCTTAAGTTCATCTTCGGTGAATTTGTCTTTCTGGCTGCCGTAAACCTTCACCATGAGGGAATCCCATACTGAATAGTCCATCGGATTACAGTCGGGAGACTGAGGCGGCCATTCATCCTTTTTGATGAAATTAGGGGTCTCTTGCTCTAGATGATTTTGGGTCGCTCGGCTTGTATGGGCGGGTGCCCCATCTTGCTGGAAAATGTAGGCCTCATCAGGATACAGCTGACGACAATCAGGAAGTAACCCATTATCTAACAGGTTGATGTAGCGCTCAGAGTTAACTTTAGTTTCGTTTGTGGCAATAAAATGAATTCGTGTTTTCCCCTTCCATGAAATTCCCGCCGATACCATTACTTTTCTGCTGAATCGTGAGGTTTCACGATAAAGCCTGGAGGGAGGAATGTCCTTTTTCCTTGAACCATAAACCCTGTCATTTTGCCTGTTTTTGGCCACCTCCAACGTGAAATCCTTTTCGTCTGTAAACACAACTTTTTGCACGTCTTCAGCTGAGTAGCGTTCATATAGGGATTTACAGCGGGTCTTTCTACGCTGTCTTACATTCTGATCACGCCGAGAAACTCGAATTCTCTTGTAGGCCTTCAATTTCAAACGTTTTACAATCCCTTGTACAGAGGAGCGAGAAATCCCAAGGTCGTACGCAATCTGTCTCTGGGAGCGATTAGTTCCTGGTGTATTCTCCTGGGATTGAATCAGTTCCTCCACGGCAGCCTTATTTTCTTCTGTTGAAACACTTTTGGGCCTGCCGCTGCCGGGTTTTCTAGGTGTTGATCCAGTATCCTTTATCTTTCTTATTAAGTTATAAACACTTTGACGAGTCCAGTTCTTTGCGGGGAATTCTCGGACAATCCTATTTCCATTCCAACCTTTTTCCTTGACATATGCTTCTATGATGGTTTTATCACTTTTACTTAACGTCATGCTGGCGGGGTTTTAGCGGAAAAATAATAGAAAGCAAATTCACATTAGGTTTAGCCTACGCCAGCGCGCGTGTCATACTACGCTACATTAGGTTTAGCCTACGCTAGCGCACGTACGTGTCAGATGCACACCAGGCATGCTATTTTTAGACATATGCTTTTAAATTGTTCACTGTAACAAAACTATAGAACCTACATATTTGAAAAGTCCAGCAATTATAGATTATATGCATCTGTTAATGTGTGCAAAATCTCAATCGCATAAGTTTTGAATTGTTGCAGTTATTAAACTTTCAATTAAGTAAAGTTTTTTTGTGGCCACCCGATATACACACACACACACACCTCGTTAACCTCGTTGCTGTTCCGTGCGATGGTCTCTATTCACACGAAGGTCAAGCTGGTGGCCCCGCCTCTAGGTCTGGCTTGGTGGAGGAGCGAGTTGCCCTCTTGCGCTCTCCACCGTACATAGCCAGGTACACCCGCCTCATCTGGTACCATCCTGAGCCAGCCATATAGTCTTCTCTTGAAGACTACAACTTTGACCCCTGTAACGTTTCTGAGGCCCTTTGGAAGCTGGTTAAAAAGTCATGGCCCCCTGACAACCAAGCTATTTTCTTTCAGTGTTGAAGAGGTCCCTTGTCGGGCCTTTAATTTGGGAACACTACACATCCTACCTTTCCTGTTTTTCATTGTTGTTTGAATGGTAATTGGGTTTAATTTGAGGTTTGGTACCAGTTTTTCGATCATTTTCCATATGTAGATTATGGTGTACCTCTCTCTTCTTTCCAGGGAGTATGTACAGATTTAGTTTACGTATTCTTTCCCAGTAGTTGAGCTCTTAGCAACCATTAGTCTTTGCTGTGAAATGTCTCTGCGTTTCTTCTAGTTTATTAGTTTCTTCCTTTTTATGTGGGGACGTCAAAACTAAACAGTATTCAAGGTTTGGTATAATCAGTGTTCTTAGCAAGGAAATCATTACTGTTCTGTCCCTTCTTTTGAATATATATATATATATACACACAGTAGGTCAAATGTTGTGGCGGGTCAGGCAAACCCTCCACATTTGACGTTTCCATTCATACGCTTTCCAGCCAACCCGTATTGGTGGAATTATAAATATGGCTAATTTGGCATCTTGCCTGGTACCGTAGCAACACCGCGGAGCTCAGACTGTCATTCCGTGTTCATCCAGGTGTGAAGGGAGAGAGTTGTTTAGTGGCCGATATTCCGGTGCTTGTGTCTAAATTCAAGCGTATTTTTCAGATTGTTATGATTGTTCAGTGTGACATGGCACTTAAGTGCATTATATCTCAGGATGCTATCAGCCATATATACGCCCTGCATAAGCCTGGTTTTGGTGCAAAAGCTATTGTGGAAACGACGGGAGTCTCTCAAAGAACTACTGTTGAACGGTAGCTTCAGCGCTGCAGGGCGGCAGTTGGTGATAAGACACCCACACATTTACCAAAGTCTAGACGGCCACGTAAATGTAGTAAAATACTTTGAATGGTATTAAAAGACAGCGAAATGCCTCGCCTACAAAAACAGCACGTGAAATAAAGAAACTTATCCTGCATTACTGGGTAACGTGTTCGTAAGAACTGTGCAGCGTTATTCGCTGAGATCTCGATCTGCCAACGTGGGAAGGCAGCAAATAAACCTCTCTTGACCGCCCGCCACAAAGCGAAACGAATTAGTTTTGCTAAGGAAATTAAAGACTGGCCTTTGGAGAAAGTGCGGCGCATTTTGTGGTAAGATGAAAGTGTTTACAGTGTCGGGTACTAAACGAGGTAAGGTGAGACGGCCCCGGAAATCGGACAGGTTCGACCCACGGTACACCTTGAAGACTGTAAAGCACCCTGATTCAGCTATGCTGTGGGGTTGTTTTTCTTATTATGGAGTGGGTAATTTAATTTTCTTAGAGAAAGGTGTTACCATGAACAGTGAAAGGTACCTTGATTTATTGTATGACAATCTGGAGGAGTGTTTTGACAAGTGTAATGCAGAGACATTCATGCAGGATGGTGCTCCCTTCCACACAAACAAGTGAAAGAGTGGTTTGATTTGTGTGCTTTCCATTACTTTAAAGACTGGCCTGGTAATAGCCCAGACCTTAATCCTATTGGAAATTTATGGTCGATAATGAAAAAACGACTCCAGGATGTTGACACTAGCTCGGTTCCAAGTTGAAAACAGCCTTAATGAAAGTGTGGGAGGAGATACCTGCAGAACATTTGCAGAAACTTGCAGACTCGTTGCCTCATCGGCTACATGAGGTTATTAAGAAGAAAGGAAATACCACAAAGTACTAAAAGGTATATTTTATGAGTGTTATTTGCTGTTTTTATGTTGCGTTGCTGTTGTTGGGGATGGTGTATGACTGGGAATGTAAAATTTCGTGTATATATATATATATATATATATATATATATATATATATATATATATATAATTTCGTGCATATATATATATATATAATTTCGTGTGTGTGTGTGTGTATATATATATTATATATACGCGTTAAAAATGGAGATATATATGGATTAAGGTCAGTTTCTACCACGCTTAAATAAAATAGTAAACTCACACGTAATCGAGTCCACATTTACATCCTTATTGCTTTTACTGCACAATAAATGCGATTTAACATTAATTCATCACTCAAAATATGCGGGAATCTATATTCAATGTAATGGACTTTCAACTCATTTAACACTATTTTTGTAACCACTTTACAATTGGGATTCAAACTATCACGCTCTTTAAACACGGGTAGAATACAATCAAAAGCACGCACAAAGATAACGACGCCTGTTACAACATCCCCATTAAATTCAAGTTTATAAACACTCCTTTCCAAACGTGCATTTATTCTTTCCTCGCTGACCATTTCAACTGTAAAATCTTCTTCACATCTCATAT
This sequence comes from Bathynomus jamesi, assembly GCA_023014485.1. Taxonomy (NCBI): domain Eukaryota; kingdom Metazoa; phylum Arthropoda; class Malacostraca; order Isopoda; family Cirolanidae; genus Bathynomus; species Bathynomus jamesi. The sequence goes on from JAJOZX010004742.1 coordinate 179,917, forward strand.
TGGCAAATGAAGTATGTTTCTAAATTTTGCCGACAACTGCGTCTTATATAAAGAAATAATTCTTCAGGGTGAACGGTGAAGGTGAGGTCAGCCCTGTACCGCTCTAGTCCTTTGTACCAAAGTTCATGATATTTCGTGGAGTCTGTACCTTCCAAATACGTATCCAGTTCCAAATCATTCTCACCTTGTTCGTCCCTACACTTGGTAAAATCATCGAGCAGGGCGGTGCACGCGTATTCAAGCGTATTCAAAATAATGCATATCAGCAGCAAATGCGTCTAATATAGGTTTTAGTTTACGGAAACCGACGACTTCAAGCATTCTGTCGAGAATGAAACGGTTTCGCGTGGGAATAAGGGCGTTATTGTCAGCAGTATTCTTCCACATCAGCCGTATATCAACGCATGGTTGGTTTGTATCACGATTTATGCACAGCGTACAAATAATGGCGTATGAGGGTGCCTCACTAATCTGTTATCTTTTTGTGTCTACACCTGCAGGTATTTTATAACCGCCCTCACCCCACTTCTCAACCACCACAAAGATTCTGTTCATCTCTTCAACACTTAAATAAATAACATTGCGTTTACCAGAGTTTGATTGTCTACATTTCGTCTCAAGTACATAATTAATAGCACCGGTATTACGCCTGAATACTGTAGTGTATTGTTTTTTCTTTTAAAGAAGATAATGTTTAATAAGAAATTAATGGTTTGTTTATAAGAATTTAATAATGTTTTGGTTAATAAAGAAGAAAATAATGTTTAATAAAAAATTTAATTATGGTTTATACGTAAATAAGAAATTTATAATGTTTTGTTTGTAGATAAAAATATAAAAATACAAATTGGCAACATCCGAGATGTGCCCAAGCTGGAGGCTGAGTAAAATGCCCAATTTTTGGCAATTCGACTTGGTTAGGTGGTTTTTCGTATGAGAATGTTATTATTTAAAATATTAATTATGTCTCTTTCCGCGATTAAGTGTTAACGCTAATTCCGCACTCGTGCTTACCCCGTTTATCCAGATGTTTCGGAATAAATAAAAAGTTAGTAAATAGTGATAATAGTGTGTAATTAATTCCCGTCTCCTCACATTGTTCATATTCTAATGGCGCCCACCGGCTCAAGCGGTAAACCCGCGATCGTTTATAATAAGACACAAAGAGACAACGATTGTAAAGATTGAGAATAGAAGAAAGAGCAAATAGTTAAAAAGGCAAATAAGAAGGAAAGAGATTTGTTCGCTACATTCTGGTGCCAGCGGTGTTCCTATTAAATTAATATAAGGGTGTTCCTACGTCCTCTGTACGCGCCTTATATTTCGGCCAAATTACATTGCTACCCGTTTCATAATCTTTATAAAATTAGTAGATATTCTGTTTCCCTATCCATTTTTGGTACCCGCTTTATAGTCTTCATAAAATTAGTAGGTATTCTGTTTCGGTAAATTAAACAGTAAAATACATTGTGTACCTCATTTGCAAGTAAATTTCGATTCCCATTCCTTAAAAATTCGTTGTATCTGTAATTCAATATGGCGCGTCATTTTTTAAATTTCTTCTCATAGCGGCATTTTCGAAATCTTTACAGAGGAAGACTCTGTTTCAACCGTTTCGACTCAAAATTTTGACTCCAAGAATAAAGTGAGTCGGTTTTTTTGGTTTTTTTTTATCATATCGGCCGTTATTTTGTTTTCTTCAGATTTCGTTTTCTTCAGTCGTGGAGAGACTTATTTAAAATTTAGAAATCCCGTCCGATGGCTCATGTGTTTTTTTCTATTCGACTTTTATTACTCTTTATACAGCCTACCTATTTTGTGTTTAAATTTTTTTTTTGTTTTTACATTTTCGGAATTAATAATAATTGTGATAATGTTAATTAGTAAATAAATTTCACACTTATATGAATTAAATTATTTTAGTTGTAATGAAATCGTTACATGCATTTTTATACTGTAGGTCTAAAAGGTTGGATCATATATGTACCGCATCTCTAGGTATATATATGTATATAGTCGCGAATTTCAAAAGATTAAATAAGTAACAAAATTTTCCAGTATCTAGTAGGCAGTTTTTAAGATTATTCTTTGACTGAATTAGATAATTTAGGATATCAAGTGACACATGACCATCATATGTGTATAATTTTAAGGTAATTAAGTGTAATTTTAAGGTTTTTGTTCAAAGTCGAAAAATAATGGTTAAAGACACTGATTTATACTGGGTCGATTCGGACTGCTTGAGTTTATTTGCTTGCCGTATGTAAATTGTGTGAGACCTCAAAGTAAGCTAAATTTGTTATGAAAAGATAAAAATTTGTTTAATTGAAATACAGGACTTGTTTTAGTAAATATAAAAATAAACAATAAATAAATCCTATATTCATATATTCTTTTATTCATATAATTCTTATGTTCATATAATTCTTATATTCATATAATTCTTATATTCATATAATTCTTATATTCATATGATTCTTATATTCATATGATTCTTATATTCATATAGTCCTAATATTCATATAATCCTTATATTCATATAATCCTTATATTCATATAATCTTTATATTCATATATATTTATATTCTTATAGATTTATATTTTTATATTTATATTCTTACATTCCTTTTTACATATAGAGTCCAAACACGCATAACGCTGACACAGTTCGGATAAAATTTTTGATTTTCTTTCTATTTTATTTTTGCTGAATAATTGGTGAATTATTTCGTTTTATATTACTTAATAATTTTTTTAGATTTAGCTTAATAATATAATCTTGTTAAATTCTGCAATGCTTATTTTCTGGATACATTCTCTCTTCGTTGTAAAAGATGAAGTCATGTCTTGCTTAACATTTAATTTTAAATTTCCCTTTTTAGTTAACTCAGCAGATCATAACATCAGATCTGTCAATATACGGTTTAAAATAAAAATATGGTTTCATCTTCAAATAGCTTGCTTATCTGTCTAGACATTGCTACAGCTAAAATATTTACCTTAATTTCAAATATTTTGCAAAATAATTCACCCTATTGACAATAAAAAAAAAAACAAGTCAACATTAAATAATAATGATGTCATTGAAAATGTAGTATATAAACACCTAAAATTTCTCCTATGTTCATTCTGATTTGTCTGGTTTAACTTAGAGGCTGAGCATTACCTATAACATTTTAGCAGTAAACTATAGTAAGAGAATATCTTTGTCTTCTCCTTCGAGCCTTGCTCTCTTCAGAGAACTTAGTCTTAAATGCAGAAAAAAAATTTCTCGATACGTTACAACAAGAATCGGGGAACCTTCAGAGAATTTAGTAAGTTCCACAGAATCCTCAGATCCACTCCAAGAAGAAATCGGAGATTAGTATAAGAGAAACTTCTGCGATTCCCTATACTGTACCAGATTCTCCAGAGTAACAAATCCGTTGCTGCCACCTAACCAGAACCCCTGTAGTGAAATAATGTAGTGATTCCCCTTCCTTCTCTTATAATTCATTATTTACTTTACTTTCTATTCATTTTCTCTTTATCCTTCATCATTCCCTTTACACTCGCTTCACTGTACTTTATAAATACGGGTAGACGTGGCCGTGGGCGCCATTATAATTTGAACCAGGCGAGGAAGTCAGGGGATTAATTATACACTTCATTAACACTTTACTGACTTTTATTTTTACCGAAACACTTTTAGATTAACGGGGTAATGCGAGGGGGGGGGGAGTTAACATTAACATTTTAGCCGGAGAGAGACACGAAATAATCTTCTAAATTTACAAAAACATCTTAATACCCAAAAAACACCTTATTAGGACAAAGGCCGTCCGATAACTAGAGCTCTTGGGCATTTTCTCTCTCAGCCTCTAGCTTGGGCCGATTCTTAGTGTTGCCAACTTGCATTTTTATATTTTTAATTTCACAACCATTTTTCATTTCTTATTTAATAAAACTTAATTGAACATTATTAAACATTTAATTCTTAATTAGATATTACTACACTCGCATCGCCCCTTTGAAAATAAGTTTTACACTAGGAAAACTTATTAATATCGTTCAATAAATTTATTTATTTATTCAACAAAGTTATTTATTTTGCAGGGTTTTTTCTTTAAAAAGTTCAAAGTTGAATAGAGAAGAAATCATTTCAATGACATATTCCACATATTAGATATTTTGTATCATTTTATAGAAATCGAAAAAAACCCTAATTTTCACATTTGCATAAAAATAAAATTTCACACTAATAATCAATTTACAACCTGTGAAGCATCTGTTACGTGAAACATAACGGCTAATTTTCTGAATTTTCTGAACACTGGTTACACAAATTTCAAGTTCACAATCGATTCCAGCGATTCCTCAACAAAGATCGCTTTACATTCCAAACAACTATTTATACAGTTACATAGTTACTATCAGGGCAACACATAGAAAAACAAGAACACTTTTACATAAAATACTGACCAGAGAGCACATACTATTTCACGAAATACAAAACAATTATGGGCAATAATCGCACCCTTTCACTTATAATTTCATCACATAATAATCAGTGTATTAATTTCTGAACGTTGTTTAGATCACAATCCGCAGTTAACAACGGACTTCATCAATTTTCAATCGCAGCTCCTCCTCCTCGCTAGAATGCAAGGGGTTGCATCACCATGCAAAAGGTCAGCACGCTTGAGGTTGGTTCCGCTCTTTCTCCAAATGGCGAAAAAAAACGAGACGGACGTCCAATTCTAAGCGGATCATGGGATAGAGATATCTGAAAGTGGAACCACGCACCGGAATTGGACGGAATTTGTAATTCTAGAAATCGACGAAGAAACTCGCCTCTCTCATCTCGACTTTTGTCGGTGAACGCTGCTCTCCCTACGTCCAGCTGAAAGACTCTCTTACTGGCAATAATCAAACGATCACTTTGCCATAGGCAGTTTCACAACGAACCTACTGTATGTCTGTATGGAGAGTAAAGCCTTAGACACTCGTTCAAACTCTCGTGGTTTGCCTACCGAATGCTAAAACACATATTTAACGAAGCATCGAGCAGCGTGACCAGCGACTGCCCGAAAAATACCAGTAGACCATCTTCGACAGAAACTGTCCTGCGCATTCGGTTTCTCTTCTCTCACTCTTCTCACTTCTCTTCTGTTCCGAAACTGTCCTGCGCATTCGGTTTCTCTTCTCTCACTCTTCTCACTTCTCTTCTGTTCCGAAACTGTCCTGCGCATTCGGTTTCTCTTCTCTTCTCTCTCTCATCTCTTCTCTCTCTCTCATCGATGATGGATCACCTAAATCGGGTCAACGAAACTCAGTGTATGGAATTCGGATCGAACTTAGTTGCTTCCAAATCGAGCCTCTCGAAATTTTGACCAAAAAATATTAAAGTTTGTACTGCTACTGATTATCACTTTTTCATATTTAATTTACCGAATTTTCTCGACACTTCATTTCGAAACAATAACTGTAATTTGCTCTGGCCAAATTCACAGAAAACTATTACAAATTTTACAGAATTCACAAAAATTTAATCACGCCCAAGCTACCAATAAGGTCACTATGGCAGGTACATCGGAGAAGATAAGAAAAAAAAATCATTAAACGCAACGAAACATTACTGCATAGTAGAACTATAAAAGCTCCCCTACATAGTAACCGTTATTATAATTTAAAAAAATATTATTATTCAAACTACCTTCAGAAATCACATCAATACATTTAAATACAAAAGACAAAAATGAAAACCAGAAACTTCATGTCATCAATTCTCGAAAATCATAAACCCCCTTACACTTTGGGGGGGCACACATAGATTACCACAGCGCTATTGGCAAACTAAAAGGCTCCATCTCCGGTTAACACTCAAGCTAAAGTTTCAATTGCACGAGTAAACCCAAATGAAATTTAAAAAAATAAGAATTTTCCAAAACAGTCATTAAATAAAAAAAATTTAAATATTAATACCGAAAATTAATTTAATATATTAATTCCAACCTGCAACGCTAAATTTCATAGGAAGAAAACTAGTAATTCACAAAGTACATCTGAGAGACAACTCTCTCCTTCAACACAAGACCCAGTATGGTTTGTAAATAACAAGAATTCAAGTAATTTATCGTTTCCAAGTGAAACTACAAATTTACATCGTTATTCTAAATAAGAACAGATATTATTAACCCAAACTACAACGCAACCTACTACGTAAACAAAAATTAAAACAAATCATTTCATAATAGCGTTCGCTTTGTTTGTAAGCGAGCCTCTATAAAAATATTCCTAACCGAATGAAACTGCAGTACATCCGGACATGATTTTGTAATATTTTCTATGCAAACGCACGAACGTAAAATTTTTTTTTAATTTTTAATACTCAAAATAAAATGTTAAACCAAAAACACTCCTTAACACAATAAAATCTAATTTCAGAATAAAAAAACTTAAACAGCCTAACCATACAAAATATCACTCGGAGGTGTCCTGAAAATAAAAGAAAGAAAAAAATAGACAACAACAATCAGCCCACCTATAAAAATATAAAAATTAATGAATATATAAAAACAATAAATAAAACAGAAATTAATTTATCAAAAGAATTTACGAAAACAATTGCTGTATTTCAACTAGACAAATTTTTATCTTTTTATAACAAATTTAGCTTACTTTGAAGTCTCACACAATTTATATACGGCAAGCATAATAAACTTAAACAGGTCCGAAGCAACACAGTATAAATTAGTGTCTTTAACGATTATTTTTCGACTGTAAACCTAAAAGTAAATTAAAATTATAAAGCGAAGTAAAACTACAAAGCGATCCTTAAAAGTATACACATATGATGTTCATGTGTCGCCTGTAAATCCTTTATTTACATCCAGTCAAAGAATAATCTTAAAAACTACCTACTATATATTGGAAAATTTTGTTACTTTTGTACTCTGACAATTCGCTACTGTATACATATAATATATACACCAAGAAATGCGTTACATATACGCTCAAGCCTTTTAAACCTTACCATATAAAAATGCATGTCACAATGTCATTACAACTAAAATAATTTAATTAATATAAGTAAGTGTGAAATTTATTTACTAATCAGTATTATTATTATTATCACAATTATTACTAATTTCGAAAAAGCAAACACAAAAAAGACTTTAAACACAAAATGGGCAGGCTGTAGACAGGAGTAATAAAAGTTGAAGGAACAAAAAAAAAAGAAATGAGTCATCGGACAGCAATTACCAATTTTGAAATCTCTCTCTCCGACTGAACGAAACGAAATCTAAAGAAAACGGAGTGAGGAAGGAATCAACACGAAGAAAAAAGAAAACGAACGACTCTCGAATTTCGACTCTAATTTTTGACTCTGCACTATAACGGCCTCGACAAGACGACTCGGAGAAATTTGAGTCGGAGCGGATTTGAACCATTTTGACCTTGAAAATTACGAAAAAGCGGCGCTATGAGAAGAAATTTTGAAAATGATGGGCGCTATTTTGAAATATAGTTACAATGATTTGTTAAGGAATGGGAATCGAAATTTGTTTGCAAATGGGTTAACACAATGGATCTTACTATTTAAATAATCGAAATAGAATATCTATCAATTTTATAACTACTATAAAACGGTTAGCAATGTAATATAGCCGAAACATAAGACGCGTACAGAAGACGTGGGAATGCCCGTATTTGAATAGGGCCACCGCTTGCCACCAAATAATGTAGTGATTTGTTTATTAAAGGGCCCATTCTTTCATTTGTAATTCATTATTTACTTTACTTTCTATTCAATTTCTCTCTATCTTTCATCATTCTCTTCACACTCACCTCGCTGTACTTTATAAATACGGGTAGATGTGGCCGTGGGCGCCATTATAATTTGAACCAGGCGAGGAAGTCGGGGATTAATTATACACTGAATTACACTTTACTGACCTTTATTTATACCGAAACACTTTTACATCAACGGAGTAATGTGAGGAGGGAATTAACGTTAACATTTTAGCTGGAGAGAGAGACAAAAGAATTCTAAATTTACAAAAACATCGTAATACAAAAAAACACCTTATTAGAACAAAGGCCGTCCGATCACTGACGGGCACCTCCACCCAGCCTCTAGCTTGGGCAGCTCTTTAGTGTTGCCAACTAGTATTTCATAAACAAACCATCATTTAATGTAATTACATTTCTTATTAAATATTATTATCTTCTTTATTAAACAAACATTATTAATTTCTTATACCCAAAACATTTTAATTCTTAATTAGGCATTACTACACCCCCATCAACTTCGAACCGCTCAAGGCCATAGACTAGACGGAGGGGTTAATATAAATTCTTTTGATAAATTAACTTCGGTTTTTGAATTTTTATATATCACATTCATTTTTATTTTATAGGTGGGCTGATTTTTGTTGCCAATTTTTTTTTATTCTTTCATGAGTTTTAATGAAAATTCCTTGATATTTTGTATGGAAGGTTGGTTCATTAATTTTTTTTATTCTGAAATTCTAGTTTATTGTGATATGTAGTGTTTTGCTTAAAATTTTAAATTCTGGGTATAAATAATGAAAAATGTTTTTTCACGTTCGCGCCTTTGCATAGAAAATATTACAAAATTATTTCATGATGTAATGCAGTTTGATTCGGTTAGAAGTATTTTTATAGAGGTTCGCTTACAAACAAGTGAGCACTCGCTTCATAATATAGTGAATTATTTTAATTTTTGTTTACGTAGTAGGTTGCGCTGTATTTTTGGGTTCATCATATCTGTTCTTATTTATAATAACGATGAAAATTTGTATTTAGTTTCACTTCGAAGCAATAAATTACTGGAATTCCTGTGATTTACAAACCATGGTGGGTTTCGTGTTGAGGGTGAGAGTTGTCTCTCAGATGTATTTGGTGAAATACGAGTTTTCTTCCTGTGAAATTTAGCGTTGCAGGTTGGAATCAATGTGTTAAATTAATTTTTGGTATTAATATTTAAATTTTTGTTATTTAATGATCATGTTTTGGAAACTTATTATTTTTAAACTTCATTTGGGTTTACTCGTGCAGTTGAAGCGCTAGATTGATTGCTGACCAGAAATGGAGCATTTTTAGATTGCCAATAACGTTTTTTTGGTATCTATGTCCGCTCCCCACAAATTGTAAAATGGTTCATTGTTGTCGGGAATTGATGATGTGAAGTTTCTGGTTTTCATTTTTGTCTTTTGTATTTAAATGTATCGATGTGATTTCTGAAGGTAGTTTGAATAATAATATTTTTAAAATTATAATAACTGTTACTATGTATGGGCGCGTTCATATTTATACTGTGCATTATTGTTTCGTTGCGTTTGATGATTTTTTATCTTCTCCGATGTAACTGCCATAAGTGACCTTATTGGTAGCTAGGCTGTGATTAAAATTAAAGTTTCGCGAAATTCTGTAAAATTGTCATATTTTTCCGTAAATTTGGCCAGAACAAATTAGAGTTACTGTTTCGAAGTGAAGTGTCGAGGAAATTTTGTAAATTAAATGTGAAAAGTGATAATCAGTAGCAGTACAAACTGATATTTTTTTTTCAAAATTTCGAGAGGCTCGATTTGGAAGCAACTAAGTTGAATCCGAATTCCACCCATTGAGTTTAGTTGACCCGAATTAGGTGATCGATCACCGATGTGAGAGAGAGAGAGAGAGAGGAAACCGAAGGCGCAGCGACTTAGTGCAGGACAGTTTCGATCGAAGTTGGTCTACTGGTATTTCGGGCAGTCCTTGTCCCGCTGTTCGACTCTTTGCTGAATATGAGTTTTAGCACTCGGTAGGCAAACCACGAGCGAAGTGATCGTTTGATTAATGCCATGTAGGGAGTCTTTCAGCTGGACGTTGGAGGAGCAGCGTTCACCGACAAAAGTTGAGATGAGAGAGGCGAGTTTCTTCGTTGACTTCTGGAATTGCAAATTCCGTCCAATTCCGGTGCGTGGTTCCACTTTCAGTATATCTCCATCCCCTGATCCTCTTTGAATTGGACGACTCTTGTTTTATCGCCATTTTTTGGAAAGAGAGCAGAACCTCAAGCGTGCTGATCTGTTACATGGAGATGCAACCCATTGCATTCTAACGAAGTGAGCAGAGGAGCTGCGATTGAAAACTTAAGAAGTCCGTTGTCAGCTTTGCGGATTGTTATTTAAACAACGTCCTGAAATTAATGTATACTGATTATTATTTAATGAAATTATAAGTGAAAGGGTGCGATTATTGCCCAATTTGTTTTTGTGTTTTGTGTAATGGTATGTGCGCTCTGGTTAGTATTTTTTGTAAACATGTTGCTCTTTCTATGTTGCCCTGATAGTAACTATGTAACTATATGAATAGTTTTCGGATGTAAAGAAATCTTTGATGAGAAATCGCTGGAATAGATTGTGAACTTGAAATTTGTTGTCACTAGTGTTAAGAAAATTATCGTTTATTTTTCACGAAACAGCTTTGTTACAGGTTGTAAATTTGATTAATTATTTATTAGTGTGAAATGTTATTTTATACAAACGTGAAAATTTTAATTTTTTTTCGATTTTCATGAAATATAAAATATCTAATGTGTGGAATTTGTCATTGAAATGAGTTCTTGTCTGTTCTAACTTTGGAAATATTAAAGGAAAAAAAGAGAAAAACTGAAAAATAAATAAGTTTGTTGAGTAAATAAATAAATTTGTTAAAAGAAAATAAATTAAATAAATAAGTTTAGTGTAGTGTACTGTATTGTTTTTTTTAAAGAAGATAATGTTTAATAAGAAATTAATGGTTTGTTTATAAGAATTTAATAATGTTTTGTTTAATAAGAAATTTAATTATGGTTTATATGTAAATAAGAAATTGATAATGTTTTGTTTGAAGTTAAAAATACAAAAATACAAAAATACAAATTGGCAACATCTGAGATGTGCCCAAGCTGGAGGCTGAGTAAAATGCTCAATTTTGGCAATTCAGTCTTTGGGCGGGATGTGACTTGGTTAGGTGTTTTTTCGTATTAGAATGTTATTGTTTATTTAAAATATTAATTATGTCTCTCTCCGCGATTAAATGTTAACGCTAATTCCGCACTCGTGCTTACCCCGTTTATCCGGATGTTTCGGTATAAATAAAAAGTTCGTAAATAGTGATGATAGTGTATAATTAATCCCCGTCTCCTCATATTGTTCAAATTCTAATGGCGTCCACCGGCTCAAGCGGCAAACCCGCGATCGTTTATAATAAGACACAAAGAGAAAACGAGAGTAAAGATTAAGAATAGAAGAAAGAGCAAATAGTTAAAAAGGCAAATAAGAAGGAAAGAGATTTGTCCGCTACAATATACGCACAGACTTCAACACGGATACGTCGTATATTGCATTGAGGATACTGCTCAACGGAAGCTCCATCTTTTAATAGTTTTCTATTGATTCTATGAGGAGAGCACGTCCAGTCGGGTCAAGCTCTGAGGCGAGTATGACCCGGGCCGTGTGCTGTTTGACTCGGCGGACCGTGCGAGGCGGCTGCGGAGGTGGGAGGTGTGGGGGTGGGTATGAGCCACACGGGATGCATACTGGTAAATCATCCGAATATTTAAAACTGTAACCCACTATACTGGGTCGGTGTTCAGAGAATTTTTCCATCTGCGATACATGAAGTAACATCGGCTTTAATGTTTTATCACACACATTTCCTGGAATGCGCACCAAATATCTTCTACAACGTTCAAGGGTAAATGTATTCACCATTGTACTTTCTCAAGTAAGAACTATGCGCATATAAAATTTATCAGCACTCTGGCGATCTGTTTGAGAGAAATATGTGTCCATACTTGTCCTTTTTGTTGGACAAACGATACTCGTCCCTAAACTCTACTAAAAATTCGCATAAACCTTTTGCTACAATTTCGAGGCGCACCTCATCATGATATACATGGATGTAGTGGTAGAAATATTTTAAACTGCCCATAATCACAAGATTTACATTCTCTGCCGCAGAGTACGTGTACTCGGTGTGATGTAACATGTTATAATATCTCTTGTCATACCAATCATCAACAAGATTTACAACCCAGATCCTTTGTTTCTCTTCTGTTAGCGTTGATTCTTTTACTTCACAATATATGTGCTCTTTAGCAGTTTAATCCTACAACATATTCCATTACATCGTTTAAACCGCGAAATCCCGCGATGTTCTCACCAGAATATCCATAGAGTATTTGGACGTCTTACTCCTCATGCTCCGCACGATTTAATGTGGCCTTAAAGGTTTCAAAGGAGGGATGACTAGAAATTCTTTGAGTGTTCACCACATCTGTAGACTTTAGCGAGTAGCACTTCAGGAGTGTATAGCGTGCAATATCATCGGTCGTCATCGTTATTTTTCTTCTACGCGAGAATTCTACAACAGGTAAAAGATACATCTGAGAACCAGGGCTTGCGGGGGTCAATTGAGCACGCAGGGAGGAGATATGACCCCTCAACTGGATTAGTAGAAGGAGTCATGTGACTCTCTTTATTGGTGCGTAACATACAGTAGGTGGTGCTTAGATTTTTCCTGCACACACACACACACACACACACACACACAAAGGAGAAAATGAAACGCCATCTGAAACAATTTATTTTAAATACACGTAATAAATAGAAAATAAATAAACTGTAAAATTTCGTCAACAAGTAAATATACCCTAATACAAACTATATATTTATATAACAAATACTTACACCTCACGGTATCCAAAGGGAACAGTGTCGTGGGTGCCAGGCACCTGGTATCGTTTCCTGTATGTGTTACGACACATCTTCGTACCTCTAAGTTCTTCACGCCTCCCCCCAACTTCTGTGCCCTGAAGTTATGAGTTCTGACAACCAGATGGGGTAGCTGGTCACCCTCATTCCTATCATCTTCTAAACTCACTAGCTCTTTCAGCGAATCGAAGTTGACGATCTGAAGGTTGGCCTGCTTAAGAGTGATTCCTTTAGCCTTCACGATATAGCCTTCCTTGTCTGTATTCTGGAAAAATTTCCCACAAAGACTATTTAGGCACAACTTTGCACTAAAGCGTTTGCCAGGGTTCCTCACAATTTGGCCCGTTCAAGTTGTATCCGTTCACGATCACGGTAGCGATAAGTATCCGCTGATTTTTCATTTTCGGTCTCAACTCCTCGCGGGTATCCTGATGCTTCCACCTTATCGTTCAAAAAAGTATTTATATAAGGTGCGAAAAGGTTGGGGAGCTTCTCAAACCTCCACACCTCATATATCTTCAGTATTCTGTAACCGTGACGAATGGCTAGGGATAGCTCAAGACTTGTATATACGCCTCTGATCTTCCTCTTGTTGAGTGTGTGATTACAGGCCCCATTGTTCTCCTCTGCGCACTTCACACACAGAGGGAACATGAGTTTGTGATCTATAACGACGGGCAAGATTGGCATCCATAAGTCGCGAGGGGGGAGCACATCTACGAAAAAAAGTCTAAAATAGTTCCCGTTCTTCGATGGTAGGCAGGGCGGGACCCACGAGTTTTTCAGGGTACGGGGTACGGATTGTTCTTCATCACGTAAGGGTATAATGAGCAGAAATCGTAGTAATGAATCTTCACCCTGTCCGTAGGTGTAAAGTATAGTTTGAAGGGGTTTGTGCGTCCTCCAAACAAACTATAGCCGCATTTGAGAGGGTCCAGCACCATTCTACGTTTGATATCCTTTATTTCTTCGCGATACTGCTCATGGGTCTCCATCCAGGCATCATATACGTGTTCCCACAAAACCGTGTGAGTGAATTAGGAGCTTATAAGTTGGTCGCGGGTACGGGTCCATGCGAGACTGTCGGCAGGAGATCTGCCATGGATATCTCCTATGATACCACACTCAGGAAGTGGACATCCATGCCACCAGCATCAGTTAAAGGAGTACACCGTCTTCTCACCAGTGGCGGAGTTCTCGCTTAGACCATCTACCCAAAAAACACCCCCATTGATCTTCTACAGATATACAGAAGCTAAGGCTAACAAAGACCCTAAGATCCACTCTAAGGTTAGCCCGAGAGAAAGGAAAGAGTAGGGGGTTAAAAGAAGAGAAAAAGGGGTTAAGTAAGTAGCAAAACATATCATTCGAGGGTTAACATTCATTCAGAAAAAGAGAAAGAAAGACTCACCATCATCATCGCCGGCCACTGCCGACAAGTCGGGAAAATAGTCGGAGAGAATAGGAAAGGGGTGAAAGATGAAAAGAAGTAAAATAAGAACGCTTACCAACCATGCAAACAGTCTTAACTCAAACACTGTCATACCACGCAAACTACAGACATGCAAGTAAAGAGACGATAAGAAAAGAAAAAAAAGTAGGAAGAGTATAACAAAAAGCGGGTTAGTTTACACTACGAACTACATCTAAGTTCGTGTTCGTCTAAATTTTTTTTTCAATAATAATTTTATTGCTAGCATATCACACGCTGGCATTAATCGTCAACAGACTCATTCTCGACCATTACCCCCAAAGCTCCTGTTACTAATTGTTTTATTATTTTAAACAACATTAATATTTTTAAAATGCCTATCAAAACGGTTTTTAAACATATTAACGCTGGTAGAGTTCACGACGGACGCGGGAAGATTATTCTATTTATCAATTACTTTAAATGTGAAAAAGTTTTTAGCGATGTTAGTAATGAATCGTTTGCCACGTAACTTAAATCCGTTATTACGAGTATTGCTATTATCGAAAATGAACCGTTTGTCAAAATTTACGTTATCAATTTTATTAACGATTTGGAAAACTTCAATAAGCTCCCCCCTTAATCTCCTAGTTTGGAGTAAATGCAAGTCTAACTCTTTAATCCTATCTTCGTAAGACTTGTTGCGCAATGACGGAAATAGTTTCGTGGCGCGACGCTGAACCCTTTCCACTCCCTATGGAGTGGAGGACCGGTCTGCAGTTGCTGGGGGTATGTGTTGCTTTGAGTTAAGACTGTGTTGTTCTTGAGTTAAGAATGTGTTGCATGGTTTGTAATGCGTTCTTGTTTTACTTCTTTTCATCTTTCACCCCTTTCCGGCAGAGTGGGCTTCATCCTCTACCTCCCTATTGAGTGCAGGACCGGTCTGCAACAGCTGGAAATATTCTCTTCGACTATTTTTCTGACTTGTGCAGTGGCCGGCGGATGATGATGGTGTCTTTCTCTTTTTCTGAATGAATTTTAATCCACGAGTGATAGGTTTTGCTACTTACTTAACCCCTTATTCTCTTCTTTTAACCCCTTACTTTCTTCTTTCTCTCGGGCTAACCTTAGAGTGGATCTTAGGGTCTTTGTTAGCCTTAGCATCTGTAGATCTGTAGATCCTCACGCAAATACGGGCACCAAAACTGAACGGCATATTCTAAATGAAGCCTGAATAGGGACTTGTAAAGGGGCAATATAATATTCTTCGATTTAAATTCGAAATTACGCGTTATGAAGCCTAACATCCTATTAGCTTTTGCGCAAGACTCCAGGCACTGGTTCCTAACTTTTAAATCCTTAGATACACGTACGCCTAAATCTACTTCCTCCTCAACGCTCGCTAACTGTCTATTGTCCATCGTGTACGTGTAATTATTGTTACGAGAACCTATATGCAAAACATTACATTTGTCTACGTTAAATTACATCTTCCACTTATTCGTCCACTTCATACTCTCGTATCGGGCCTATACGAGTCGTTGCCCCATACCATCGTCACCAACTTCGAGTGACGGGAGGCAACATCAATCCTATCCACTTCGTCTCTAATTCTGTCAACCCTGGACCCTGGTAGACAGACCCTCCTCCTCTTGGTTGGATTCCGTTCAACGAACTCCTTATCCATATGGCGCACTAAAGAGTCCATAATTAAAATAGTTTCCCCCTCGTTCACATCCCTATCCAACTGGGCGAAAGGGTTCGAAACCTCGATAGGGGGGGGGGGGATTGCTATCACCTAACGTACGTGGCCTAGCTCCACCCTTAACTTTAAATCCCTCCCTGTCTACTAATCTCGGACCAACCTTAACCCCTTCCTCAACTCTGTCTAACCTTTCCGATAAGCTACCTATACTAGAAACTATGTTCCTCACCTCACCCTTCAAATTACTGACGTCTTCAACGTTAGTATAGGTTCGGACTTCGTCAACTGTAACCCTACCCCTGCCCTCATTAAGCGTTGCAAGTCTTTCCGTCACCTCGCGTACACTACGTTTTATATCAACTATCTCTTCCCTTAAATCACAAAAGAAACAAACCGATCTCTCGGTAATCGCCATAGGACCGCCGTTATAATCCTTAAAATCTGTATACCACCGATTAACCCCACACCTAACACACGACGCTTTCTTCGACGGCATCACGCAAGTTAAATTAGTTAACGTTTATAACCGTCACAAGTTTAAGTTAAATTAAGCCGGCACGCTATGAAAACTTCTAAATCGCTAAAAACCACTAATATTCAGTTACTTAACTATAACAATGTGAATATAAAAGCAATTAAATAAAATTCAGAACTTTCCAAAAGTAAATTTATCAGCAATATCCAAAAGTAGAAACAATATCAGAGCCCAAGGAATGCGTCCGCTCAGTAAGGAGTCTGGCTGGCCACTTCTCCCGTGTTGCGAGCATGTTTTATGTATACACTTGTCTACTGTTGTGTGTGTGTGATCCAGTAAATAGCCTTATACCCATAACTGCGCGGAACGTTTCGGGGAATGACGGCTAGCGTGTCTTTAGGCATGAAGTTATTCTTGAATACAGTAAAACAATGAAGCGATCGTATCATAGTTGCGGCTTGTAGCGGATCATAGTTGAAACGGGTTATATACGTACATCCTTCTAAAGGCTTGAAAGCATACTCTAAGTACGCGTACGTCATTCACACAATGACGCTCGCATTCATCCTCTATATTGTAAGGATTATCTTCATTAAACCTGTTATAGTAGCGCTCAAAGTCTTCACGTTCTCCTGCACTCATGCTATCATAGCTAAAGTAATGTTTGTGGGGTGAGCCCTACATAATTTAAAGTATCGCGAGTGAGAAAAGTGTAAGGGAAATACCCTTTTGAAACTTCAGCGTCTACGCCCATCACCTTAGGTAGCTTAGCTAATTTACAAGGTGCGAATAACAGAATGTCTTTAAACTGAACATTTCCTCTTATCTGCATTTGTTTAAGCTTCTTTCCTCTTTTCAAGGGATCACCTGTAAATATCTCTGAGGACTTGTGTTCAAGCAGCTCCTTATAAAGGAATTGTGTATCAAATTTTACAGCGTTATGGGCAAGAATATACACAGTCATTTTTTAGAATTGGTCCGCTAGCTTGACAATATAGTCCACAATGAGTTTCACGGGGGTGTCGTTTGTAGTCGTTTTAAAAATGTTTGTTTGTTTGCCACAATTTGCGACATTCATCACACTCGACGTTCATGCACTCGTCACAGATAGTCCGACTTACGAGTAGGTGGGGAATAACCTCTTTGGTTTCTGCGTCCGTGTATGTCTCTATATCGTAGTATACGGTTATACAAGATTTATTTTTAGGTTTGGTCTCTTTCATATAACAAACATGCTTTATACCATCCTCGCTAGATTTCTCATAGCATGTAGTACAACAAATTTCATCGCATTTATGCTCGAATTTTCCCCAACCGTCCATCATATGAAACATGTCGCACTCGCAAATTCTCATTTTCCTACACGTCCCATTTGATTTATGGAATTCAAAACAGTTATTATTGAAAAATGTGCGTCTACACACATTACAGTCCGTCTTCTCAGCTTCAACTACTCGACTTTCACATTTGGAGCTTTTACGCTGCTCACACACCATGTGGCAATCCTTACAATGTTTCATTATATCATCTGAAAACTCGAGACAGCCCTTACACAAATCGTGATGTCTTCCATATTTTCGGCTTTTATCATAACTCGCGTAAAGAGCCTTGAAATTGCGAATGGGGAGATACGTTCTCCCCGACAAATCTAAAATAAGCAGAGGTTTTGTATGTTCTCTCACACTGCTTTTAAAAACATACACAGTCCTACAACGATCATCCAGCCCAAATACAACTATACGCACATCCATTTCCTGCCCTACCCTTCTCAGCTCTTGAAGCTCCATATCACAGGCAAATTCGAGCCTGCAGTCTATGGCCAGTTTACATGCACACTGCACAACCGTCGGCAACCAAATATTATATGCAGGTGTATTTAGTACAGTAAACATACTGTATGAGCCAAGACTATTGCTATAAAGCCGCAACCGCGATCGAGATTTGTATGGTTTCTGAATATTTGATAACTGCCAAAGTTAAGCATATAAGGTGTGGCCGTATGTCCCGCAACACGGAAAACGTGGGCTCAGTGCCGGCCTTAGGGGTGTGCGAACCGTGCGGTCGCACAGGGCCCGCAACTTAGGGGGGCCCAAAAATTTCACAGAAATTTACCATCGACGTCAGAGTGCCAAAATTGGTGTAAATTAATGTAATTTATTTTTTTATCCTAATTAAATTGAATTATCCTATTCCTAATTAAATATCCTAAGGCTGGCGCTGGTTGAAACCTCTTATGATAGTTTAAATATTTGATAATAATAAAGTAATAAGTAGTAATAATAGTAAAGGCTGTTGGTCTGTTGGTATTCTGTTACAGGTGCACTTGTATAGTTAAATTTTACTTGTTGTTCTTGTTAACAATCTACTAAAATAAAATGATTAGCAATGAAAAACAATTTGACTTGTGTCATGGGGGGCCCGTACAGTATACTCTGCACAGGGCCCGAAATATCTTAATGCCGGCGCTGATGGGCTATATCTATTGTGAAGTTGTCCATATTAAATTCAGTACTGCTTTGAGAGGCCTGCATTATACGACCTAAAATGTACTCAACATCTACGGTAGCCAGACGTCTGTAGGGTATTACTACCCCAAAATCGTCTCTATTTCCATCATCTGACCCAAACCTGAGGGACAGTCGCGTCCTGGCTTCACGCCCCTCACTGCTCTGAAGGGCAAAATCCACAATACGCTCAACCACGCGCCGCAGTCCGTGTTCAACGCCGTTGCTATACATGGCTCGCGGGTGGTGGTGACGTTGCGCACCAGCTCGAATGATATACTACTTTCTATAGATTGAGGTGTTGCTGACGAGGTGGAGGGCACAGCGGGGGGGGGTATTGAATAGGAATAAGTGGATATATTTTATTTGTAGAAGGAGCTACTGTAGGGGTTGTACCGTAAGACGTAGAGGGCTGGGGTTCTATTACATTTTCAGAACTTACTGTGGGTCTAACGGCCGACGCACTCGTGGAGAGTTTTACACGCTTTACACCAGACGTGGAAGGTGTTTCAGCAATGGGAATGTTATCATGCACCCGCTTTCTTCTCGAATTGACGAGTGGCGGTACTACAGTTGTCGTTGCTACAATTGTCGTTGCTATGGGTTCCGGAACGCTACCGGTGGTGATGGTACAGTCTGTTGCCTGAACAACAACTACACTGTCGTTGCTATTATCAACTTCATCTGCAATATCTACGATGGGGCCATGTTCTGGTACAGTACCTTATTCTCATCATCATTCGCGGTTTTGGGGAAGAAGAAAAACAAGACTGTAGAATATAAGGAGCATCACTTAAAATTTTATTATATTTTGTAAATAGTCCACTTAAGAGTGGGACGTGTTAGAGATGGATTCTGTAGAAAAATTCATGTTCACGAGCCCTTCTATATAGAGTATAACCGGTCCTACAGGCTGTGGCCAAACCGTGTTTATGCTTAAAATCGTTAAAGATAAGGATGAACTGTTCTTAAATTTTGTGCAGAAAGTTATATGGTGCTATTCGACATACCAAGACGTATTCAACGAGTACCAAGCTGATACTTTGTTCCACAAAGGTGTTTATGATGTTAGTTCGATGAAGGGCGATGAGCACATGGTTATTGTAATTGACGATCTCATGTTTGAAATGGATAAAACGTTTCCCGAGACATTTACAGTATTCTCCCACCATCTTAACATAAGAGTATTGGTCATCAATCAGAATCTATTTTTCAAAAATATATACATGCGCGATGTATCGCTGAATACACAATATCTAGTCTTATTCGCACAACGTGCGTAGAGATGTGGCACAAATTGAGGTATTATCCAATCAAATGCTCACGAACCAATGTAAGGAATTTTCGGAAGTTTATAAAGAAGCTGCAAGCCAACGTTACGGATATTTTTCACCCGCGAAACACGTTTAGGGTGCTTTTAAGATCGAATATATTCCCAAACGAGCCTGAAACGGTGTATATCCCAGAATGACAAAGAGGTTAAAGAAATACCATGAATTAATAAAAATCTGTCATCGGCTGCCACAAACTCTCCACCACCTGTTTGTTAAAAATATTTACTCCGACCTTTTTAAATGCATCTGCGAAATCTGTCTTAGCGTTATAAAATGCAATGTACCAATGAAGCTCTTTCAGAAGTCTCGCTTACGTAGTTATAAGAACATAATACAGGCGCACTCGCTCGTAAAAGTCAAACTTATGGGGGAAAAAATCGAATTATTGTACAAAGAGGAGCTTCATTCCCACCCATCTTATTTTCAGTTTTGAGACCTTTATTGTCTAGTTTAATATAATGAAGGAAGTAGTCGTAATTCTACACGAGGTGTACGCTTCACTACAAAATACAAAGATTCCAGATACTGTTCTAGAACCCCTTTAAAACAGGCTTAAAAGAATGGAAAGCGAATTGGTGGAGCTATTAAACAGTGAAAGGCCTCCTAATGAGAAAATAATCTTATCCCAAGAAGCTTTGCAGAAATTTCTTCATGAGTACGAAAATTATAAGAAACTGGTGGAGTTCCCCGTAGTTGTCAAATATGGGGGCGACACTGATCATGGTGAACCTATAGACGAACAAGTAAAGAACAACGGTGCGAGTCTGGAACACCTCGAGCATGTATTAAAAAATAGTCTCCCTCATACATTGAGGAATAAAGGACTAAGTCTTTATAATCTATTGAATGAGGATCCCATTATACAATGGTCCGATACAGGCGAGGTTGTTGTTGAAGGGTGAAAGGTACAAGGTTCGAACATCATTGATATCGTACATGATTTGGTGAGAAAGTGGGCTAGGCCATCACCAACAGGATAGGAACATATTAAAGCTTCACTACAGCAAATAAACATTCCAAAAACATTGATAGGTAATCTGAACAGGTTAAAAGACTTAGGACAAGCAATGCATGAACCACAGCTTAACACGCGTTCGACTGCTGTGGTGGCGTCTCTGAAGAGAAAGAAGAGACCAAAGAGCAACGCACAACCCTACCCGCGCGCCTCTAAAATACGCAAATGGCTAACATATTAAGAAAGCACTATTACGATATTTCTAATCCAGTCTCCTACGGGGCTGTTAATAGGTTGTACAGAGGCGTTTATAATGAGGGAATAGAGAAAAGAGATGTCGAGAGGTTTTTGCGTGAGCAGGACGCTTATACATTTCATAAAACGGCGAGAAGAAGGTTTAAAACTGCCAAGACAGTATCCGCCTCGATTGATCCTATTTGGCAGGCTGATTTGACAGACATGCAAAGGTATTCGGTGTATAATGGAGGCTACCGGTACATTCTATTCATAATCGATGTATTCTCTAGATATTTGTGGCTAATTCCACTGAAAAATAAGTCGCCTGAAACAGTTGCTAAAGCTGCAAAAGCGCTGATGTTGAAGGAAAACAGGATTCCTGGCTATTTTTGTACGGACATGGTGAAAGAATTTATAGGTCGAGCTTTTCAGAACATGTTGGCAGAGTATAATGCAAGTTATTATATTTCTCCCGTATTATATATTATAAAGGCCTTTGTTTCGAGGTGGAGGAAAGTCGTAGAAAAGGATGGAGACTATGTGGAAAAATAAAAACTTGTAAAAAAGGTATGTAACTACTTGTGTACAAAATTTCTGGAACTTACAAGGAAACATGGAAAAGAAAAAAAAAGGGGCAAAATATATTGGGTGGCCCTCGTACAATAGTTACCCCTTTTTCTTTGATGTATTCAATCCGACGACGTGAATCCAACGAGTATTTTGCTTATATTGAGGTTCTGAATATAGTAGGCTAGGTGTAGCTGTAAACCCTAGGTCCTGTCCCAAAGCTGGATCCTATTTGCTTTGCAGATAGCTGGTGAAGGAAGCTATATTTTTGGGGCCTCTTTGCGGGTGACCCGTTGCCCACGTCGGGCTAACATCATGAAAAAAGGAAAAAGTAGTATTTGTCATTTACCATTACTTATTCAGACTATAGTGGATTTAATTTTCCCAGAAGAGTTCCTTGCTGCATGCACGGTCTGTGTGTGTCATATATCTATCTATCTATCTAGGCTAATATGTGTTTTGCTGGTGTGACGGTTATACGTGTTTTTATCGAAGTCCGAATGAAAGCGGTATTAGAGTAAAAATCCTGCAGTTAATCAGTTTTAAACGGTGCCGATATTGTGAGTTAATTGATAGTGCATAGTGGTATTTCTTTTTTCTTTTTAAAAAGTAAAAATCGCAGCATATATAAAAAAAAGTAAATAAAAACGAAGCGAATTAATCTATACAGAATTTTTCCGAGTGTTTCTTTGTGAAGAAAATTAGCTGCCTATCGAAATTCCTACAAATACCCCCCGTGAGAATTATACAGCGCGCCACATCTCCCATCCTCCGGAGTAACGGAGAACTTTCCCTCACTCAGCTTGAGTCAACCCCCACCCAATACTTCCCATAATACCCTTTTTGAATCAATTTTGTGCACCAGCGGCTACCCTCTATCAGTAACATGGAAATGGTAAATAAATTCTTGCAACTCTGTGGTATCTGTAATGATGCAAAAGATGAGACAAAGGCGATGAGGTGCGATTTTTGTCACCTGCTTTTTGATTTTAGATGCCTAGAATGCGAAGATGAAAAATCTCCCTTATAACGAACGCGAAGCAACTTAATGGGCTAAAATTTTTCTGCGAAAATTGCATGACCGAAATAAAATCTTTTACAGTATTTAAAGCAGAAAGAGACTACGAGAAGAAAATGAAAGAGGAAAGTGGGAATAAAGAACAGAGGAAAATAGAAGAAACGAAGAAAGGCGAAGTAGAAAAAAGTCAAATACCGTCACACAACGAGGCCGAAACCATGCAGTCGAAAGAGAATATAAAGACAACAGATAGTATAAAGGCAACGATGGACATTAACACGAATAGCACAAATAGGAAAAGCCAAGAGGGCAATCAAGAAAACGGAGTGAAACTGTCCCCCAATAAGGAGGAAAAAACAAAGGCCACGAGTAAATATTGGGAAGGAATTATATGCAGATATTATATAAAAGATAATTGCAGATTTTAAAGAGGACAGTGTATATATGAACATCCCCCAATATGCAATTTCTTCTATAATAATGGTCATTGTAAATTTGGAAACAGATACAAATTCTACCACCCGGACATCTACAAGACTTACGCAAAATATGGAACCTGCAAATACGTGAAAAAAATGTACCATCAACATCTCCCGACGGACCCAAAGAACAAAGGACAAAGTTTAAATGACAGTAGGAATAACAATAATAATAGGAACACAATAAGCGAACAAAAATTTTTTTCAACATCGCAGACACGATACGGCT
Source organism: Bathynomus jamesi (assembly GCA_023014485.1). Taxonomy (NCBI): domain Eukaryota; kingdom Metazoa; phylum Arthropoda; class Malacostraca; order Isopoda; family Cirolanidae; genus Bathynomus; species Bathynomus jamesi. The sequence continues at coordinate 203,577 of JAJOZX010004742.1, forward strand.
GCTAAACGTCATCCAACGCATCCAGTTGACACAGCTGGAAACCCCCGAGCCAAACCACTTCCGGGCAAGAAGTTACCAGAACAGGTAGGCAGAAACGGCCCTCTCTCGGAGGATCAAAGGGCAACGAAACAAGCGAGACCGAAGGAAAACGAACTTAAAATGCACAAGGGGCAACGAAAAACAAAGAACATAAATATTGTCCTGTCTAATATTCAAGGAATAAGACCAAACCAATCACTGAACAAAGTTTCGTACCTGAAAGGATTTATAGACGAAACAAGGGCGGACATCGCATGCCTCACAGAAACTCATCTTAAGGATTGCCAAGGAAATTGTGAAAACTGCGAACATATTATTGATAAGAAAGAGATAAATATAGAGGGCTTCAACTTACTAAGAGCGAAAAGAGCAACGAGACGTAAAGGTGGCTGTGCTATATATGTACATGAAGGTCATATGACAAACAGCTTTGTGGAACTCCTAGCAGTGAAAATAGAAAAACTAAATGTGATATTAATAGTCATCTATAGACCTCCAAACACCCCAACCGAAAAATCCTCGGAGGCCATTGATGATATCAGGAAGCTAATAAAGGCCATAAACCCTCCATCCCCCAATATAATGATCTGCGGAGACTTTAACTTCCTATTTATAAAATACAAAAAGGTGGATAGGAATATATATATATACACACCAGGACAAGGGGGAAACAAGAGAAGACCAACAGCAAGCAAAAATGTTGATGGCTTTCACAAATGAGTTTATGCTGACACAGGAGATAACAGAAAATACCAGAAAAAATAACTGCCTAGATCTGGTATTCACGAATAACACGAACTTGATTACTGATATAAAAATAACCCCAACCATTATCTCAGACCACAACTTAATCGCGATATCAACAAATATGACGACAACATTAAAAGACAATACACATATTGAGGAAAGAAGAAAATTTGGGGCCTTTAACTTAAACTCCAAGACTATAAATTGGGAAGCAATCAGATTGAACATGGCCCAAATAGAGTGGAGAACAGTTTTAGAGACTAAAACAACTGAAGAAATGCGAACAACCTTGGAAGAAAAAACGCTGAGAATTTTAGAAAAATATGCTCCGAAATCACAGCCAAAAAGAAAGAGGAGCGGGCTAGAGAGGCAAAAGAGAAGAATATTCCGCAAAAGAAAGAGAGTGGAGGCGAAGTTAGCCATCTGTGGAGATAATGCCAGGAAAGTAAATCAAGAAAAACTAGAGGGTATCGATAGGGAAATACAAGACCTGATTAAGGACCATACAGAGAGGGAAGAGGAAAAGGCGGGAGAAACAATAAGGGAAAATCCAAAATACTTCTATAGCTATGCGAAAAGGAAACAAAAACGCGCACCGCTATTGGGCCCTTAAGGAAGAGAAATAATAAACTAACCGACGATCCAAAATAAATATCTGAAACATTGAGAGCCCAGTGTAAATCAGTTTTCAGTACCCCAAAAAGTGACAAAGCGATACCTGACATAGATGCATTCTTTGAAGAGAAATTGCAAGGAGAGTGTATAACAGACTTTGATTTTACCCCAGATGTAGCGACAGCTATAGGACAAATGAAACCACATTCAGCTGCAGGTCCGGACAATTGGAATGCATTACTGATTAAAAATTATAAAACTGAAATAGCTATACCTTTATGCTGGATATGGAGAAGATTCCAGGACACTGGGAAAATACTGAGCACCTTGAAAAGAGCAAACATTGTCTCTCTAATAAAGGAGGGGACAGATCTCAAGCAAAGAACTATAAACCAGGGTCACTGACGTCGCACCTCACCAAAGTATTTGAAAGAATAGTTAGAGAGGAAATTTGATTTCTTGGAGACACTGGAAAGATTCAACGAACATCAGCACATATTCTGATCAGGTAGATCATGCCTATCACAACTAATAGAACACTTCAACAATATCCTAGATGCACTGGAAGGCAATGGCAAATACGATGTCATATACACAGATTTTGCAAAAGCTTTCGACAAATGTGATCACGGTATAATAGCACATAAAATAAAATATATGGGGATAACAGGCAAAGTGGGAAAATGGATCTACAACTTCCTCAGAGAACGTCTACAGGTCGTTAAAATTCAAGGTGTATCATCATCAGAATCGGAGGTACGCAGTTCAGTACCACAAGGTACAGTACTGGCCCCCACTCCTGTTCATTATCATGCTAACAGACATAGACAGCGGAGTAAACAGCAACAGTATAGTAACATCTTTTGCAGACGATACAAAGATCAGCAGAAAAATCAGCGATATAAATGAAGTGGAGGCCTTGCAGAGGGACACGAATAAAATACAGGGTGTACATAAAGTCAGGATCTATTTTTGTGAAGCACTTGGAAATTATATGGAATTCAATCATAAAATGATAAAGTGGTAACATTTATTAAATAATTAAGAGTAGGATTCGACGTGACGCCCATCAGTATCCCTGCACAGCTCAAATCGTTCCGCAGCATTTCTAAACACATTCTGGAGCATTTGCGGGGTTATGTTATCTGCAGCAGTTCGTATACGTGTACGTAAGTTTTCAAGACTCGTAATCTTCGTCTGATAGACGTGCGATTTGATAAAGCCCCATGCGAAGAAATCTAAAGGGGTTAAATCTGGTGATCTCGCTGGCCAAGGTCTGTTGCTTCCGCGTCCGATCCAGCGATTTGGAAAACGTCCATTTAGATAATCCTGAACAATTTTGGCATAGTGACAAGGAGCACCATCATGTTGATAGACGACGGTACTAACAATCCTATCCCCGTCGTCTATCAACATGATGGTGCTCCTTGTCACTATGCCAAAATTGTTCAGGATTATCTAAATGGACGTTTTCCAAATCGCTGGATCGGACGCGGAAGCAACAAACCTTGGCCAGCGAGATGACCAGATTTAACCCCTTTAGATTTCTTTGCATGGGGCTTTATCGAGTCGCACGTCTATCAGACGAAGATTACGAGTCTTGAAAACTTACGTACACGTATACGAACTGCTGCAGATAACATAACCCCGCAAATGCTCCAGAATGTGTTTAGAAATGCTGCGGAACGATTTGAGCTGTGCAGGGATACTGATGGGCGTCACGTCGAATCCTACTCTTAATTATTTAATAAATGTTACCACTTTATCATTTTATGATTGAATTCCATATAATTTCCAAGTGCTTCACAAAAATAGATCCTGACTTTATGTACACCCTGTATACAAATGGTCAGAAGACAACAACATGACATTTAACACTGAGAAATTTCAGCTCTTGGGATATGGTAGAAAAGAGGAACTGAAACAGACTGCATATTATGCTCCAGATAGACAGGAAATTCAGAGAAGCACGAAAACGATCGATCTGGGGGTAATAATGACCGATGATGCGAAATTCGAAACACAAAATCAGACAGCGATAAATAAAGCAAAAAGAGTCGCGGGACAGGTACTAAGAACGTTCAAAAGAAGGAATAGGACAGTAATGATTCCCATGCTAAAAACACTTATTATATCAAAACTTGAATACTGCTCAGTTTTGACATCCCCATATAAAAAGGAAGAAACTAATAAACTAGAAGAAACGCAAAGACATTTCACAGCCAAGACTGATGGCTGCAAAGAACTCAACTACTGGGAAAGACTACGTAAACTAAATCTGTACTCCCCGGAAAGAAGAAGAGAGAGGTATATCATAATCTATCATACATGTGGAAAATGATCGAAAAACTGGTACCAAACCTCAAACTAAACCCAATTACCATTCAAACAACACTGGAAAATAGGAAAGGCAGAATGTATAGTCTTCCCAAATTAAAGGCCCGACAAGGGACCTCCTCAACACTGAAGGAAAATAGCTTGGTTGTCAGGGGGCCAAGACTTTCTAACCAGCTTCCAAAAGACCTCAGAAACGTTACAGGGGTCAAAGTTGAAGTTTTCAAGAGAAGACCAGATGCCTGGCTCAGGACGGTACCAGATGAGCCGGGTGCACCTGGCTATGTACGGTGGAGAACGCAAGAAAGCAACTCGCTCCTCCACCAAGCCAGACCTAGAGGCGGGGCCACGAGCTTGACCTTCGTGTGAAGAGAGACCAACACACGAAACAGCAACGAGGTTAACGAGGTTATGTATGTATGTATGTATCTATATCTCTCTCTCTCTCTCTGTATATATATATATATATATATATATATATATATATATATAATATATATACACACACACACACACACTGAGTTTAGAGACAGCTCCCGCGAGTGGAGCCGGGCTTTATGGCAGTGTAAAATTTCGAGTCAGAAAAATAAGGTCAAGTTTTCGGTGTCATGTTCGCTAATATATATGTATTTACATTCTCAGTTTGTGTACATTGGTTTATGGTTATGGTACTGCTGCGCATAAATAAACATTTGACCGGCGCATAAGAAAAAGATTTACGTCCTCCTATCAATTCATAAATGTTAGTTGAGAAATATATTTTGAAATAATATGGTCAGTCCTTCTTTTATATTTTTAATCTCTGTACAAATATCCTCTTAAAAGTGTAAAGCTTGAGGGATCATAATTCAGAACTTTTGTTCAGAGGTATGAAATACAAAGACGATTTTTTTTGGTTATTGCTGGTATAGTGGTGATAAAACTGGTTTTAGAACGTTCCCGTGTAAACACAATGCACTTATTTTATCTAAGAATGGTTGAATTTTTCTGTTAAAGCCTGACCCATTGTTTTCATTTTACACAAATGGCAGTTAGCTTTAAAAGTCGTGTTTATAACAAACAAACACTCCAGATGATACAAATTGACATTTTCTGAAATAAATATCATAGTTTTTTAAATTAGAGGCACCAAATGGTCACATATGGAGAAGGCACTAGGCCGACAAAGTAATATTTTTGTGATCAGAGTGTCGCCATGGGTTGTCTACACTTTTAATCTTTGTAGATATATTATGTATATTTCGACTTCATATCGTTATCTTCCCTTGGGTTATTTGTCCCCGTTGGCGCCAGCTTTGCTGTTGAAACAGATTTTTGTAGATAGAAAAAAGATATATTGTAAGGCGGGCTGTTTCTGATCAAAATGATGGAAGACGAAAAATTATGGTGCATATAAAAGGGACAGTATGATGGCAAATATTATTTGTTTGTTATTATAATTAATCCATTAAGTGACATTATTTAAAAACAAAAACCAGACAAACAAAAAAACATTCCCTGTATTTGAGGCGGGGATCAGTTAGGCTAACCAAAGGGTAGGTTGAGTAGAGAAGGAAAAAAATTCATGGCTCTTTTTACGTAGCCTTCCGGAACCCGCCATGTCCGGAAGACTGTATCGTGTTCCCAAATTAATGGCTAGAGAGGAAACATCCTCATGCCTGAAGGAAAATAGTTTTGTTGTGAGAGAATTAAGACTGTTTAACCAGCTAGCTGCCCCAGGAACTAAGGAACACGAGTGGTGTTGCGGTGGGCATCTTCAAAAGACGATTAGACACCTGGCTCAGAACAATCCCCGAGGAGCCGGGCGTACCTGGCTATGTGAGGTGGAGAGTACAAGAAACCAACTCACTACTTCACCAGGCCATCTCGAGAGGAGGAGCAAGTTTGACCTTCGTGAAATGCGGAATCATCGCACAGAACGTTTGAAAGAATGAAAGGGGATATATATATATATATATATATATATATATATATATATATATAGAGAGAGAGAGAGAGAGAGAGAGAGAGAGAGTACAAACAAAATCCAAAACTGACAGTTTCGTCTCCACATAGAATGAGCTTGCGTTTGACTTTACACTATCAAAATTTTTTTATGAACATTCCTTCTCAAATATTTTCCGGATTTTTTTTACTTTTAGCTACGAGCATTATAACTTTACTTCCAATCACGAACAAAAATCTGATATAAAGGTTTCATCAAGCCCCGTTATAGACTAAGTTCAGATAGATGAGGTTGGGAAAATTTATATTTTGGTACAAAATATACAATACAGGGTATCTAATCATCAGGAAGTTCATTAACATATAAATAACTTGACAAAAACCTAGCTGCTGCTGAGAACATTTATCTAACCCTGATACAGAATGTAAGAAAATATAATTTTGTGGGAGTATCTTTAGACCGTAGTTAGGAATGAATTCACTTCATTTCATAATGATAGTATAAATCCGACACCAGCGTGTATTCAGGATGGATATGGCATTTGGGCATTAAGAAAGGTTTACCATTGGTGAGGTTTACAGACCTCGAACCAAACTCAGAAAACTAATGAGGTGTGTGTGTGTGTGTGTGTGTTGTAGAATAGTATATTCCAATACTTTTTACAGATCTACAGAAGCTAAGGCTAACAAAGACCCTAAGATCCACTCGAGGGTTAGCCCGAGAGAAAGAAGAGAGTAGGGGGTTACAAGAAGAGACTAAGGGGTTAAGTAAGTAGCGAAACCTATATCATTCGTGGGTTAACATTCATTCAGAAAAAGAGAGAGTGAAAGACTCACCATCATCATCCGACGGCCACTGCCAACAATTCGGAAAAATAGTCGAAGAGAATAGGAAAGGGGTGAAAGATGAAAAGAAATAAAATAAGAACGCTCACAAACCATGCATACACAGTCTTAACTCAAACACTGTCATACCATGCAAACTACAGACATGCAAGTAAAGAGAAGATAAGAAAAAAAAAGTAGGAAGAGTATAATAAAAAGTGGGTTAGTTTACGCTACGAGCTACATCTAAGTTCGTGTTAGTTTACTTTTTTTTATTGCTGGCATATCACACGCTGGCATGTCACAAGCTGGCATTAACCCTTTAATGCCGAACTTTTTTGTAGAGTTAAGTCTAAATGCGTGTATTTGAAAAGTTAACTCGAGGCAACATGTGACGGTAAAGGGTTAATCGTCAACAGACTCATCCTCGACCATTACTCCCAGAACTCCTGTTGCTAATTGTTTTATTATTTTAAACAACGTTAATATTTTTAAAATGCCTATCTAAATGGTTTAAAAAAATATTAACTCTGGTAGAGTTCACGACGGACGCGGGAGCATATATCTAAATGAGGCCTGATTAGGGACTTGTAAACAGCAATACAGTATTCTTCGATTTAAATTCGAAATTACGCGCTATGAAGCCCAACATCCTATTAGCTTTTGCGCAAGACTCCAGGCACTGGTTCCTAACTTTTAAATCCTTAGATACACGTACGCCTAAATCTACTTCCTCGTAAATGCTCGCTAACTCTCTATCATCCATCGTGTACGTGTAATTGTTGTTACGAGAACCTAAATGCAAAACTTTACATTTATCTACGTTAAATTGCATCTGCCACTTATTCGTCCACTCCATAATCCTATTTACATCGTCTTGGAGCCTATTTCTGTCGTCCACGTTAACAACTTTACCGCCTATTTTTGTATCGTCCGTGAATTTTGACACGTTACTGGTCAAGCGTACATCTATGTCGTTAATGTAGATTACGAATAGCAATGGGCCTAACACTGAATCTGAGGGCCACCGCTACCTACATCCAACCACCCCGATTCACTACCATTAACAACGACCCTCTGTTTCCTAGCACGAAGCCATTCCTCTAACCAGTTAGCTACGTGACCGCGTATACCGTGCGCTTTAACCTTCGCAGTTAATCTTCTATGCTGAACTGCATCGAACGCTTTTTTAAAGTCTAAATAAATAACGTCAGCCGCTCTATGCCTATCGCATTCGCCCACTATTTCGTTATAAAATTCTAACAAATTAGTTAAACAAGATCTATGGCGTCGAAACCCATGCTGACTACTCTTAATCAAATCGCGACTTTCTAAGTGAGCGATGATACGATCCCTAACTACGGATTCCAAAAGTTTACCGATAATAAGTGACGTTAAGCTAATAGGCCTATAATTGCTAGGTACTGTGCGGTCACCTTTTTTAAAAATAGGCGTAACGTTAGTTAATTTGAAGTCTTCAGGAATAATCCCGCTTCCAGTGACTGATTAAAATTTTTTGTTAAGGGACCTACAATAACGTCTTTCAAATCTTTCAGATATCTAGGATAAAGCACGTCAGGGCCTGGAGCCTTGCTCACTTTTAGCTTATCGATATAATGCGCAATCTCACCCTCGTAAACAGTTATTTTATTCAAAATAGTCTCGCTACTAAATGGAACGATATCGTCCACATAGGGGACATTATTTACGTCTTCTACGGTAAAAACTGTCGCAAAAAAGTTATTAAAAATACTCGCCATCGCCTGAGTGTCAGAAGCCAAAGCGCCGTTAGCGTCCACTAGAGGGCCTATGTTATCTTTTATCTGCTTACGATTATTCACGTAGTCAAAAAACTTTTTCAGATTATGTTTACTATCTGCAGCTATAAGTATCTCTAAATTACGCTTAGCATTCCTAACTGATCTTTTAACCTGACGTCTAAGCTCGATATATCTATTGAAGTTAGCTACCGTGCCATTGCACTTATCAAGTCTATACGGTCTGTTACGCTCGTTTATGAACTCGCCTATTTCCCTAGTCCACCACTTGGGCCTACCATGATTTCAAGCGTGCTTGGGCCTCCGACGAATAAACTCCCTTTCGATATTCAAAAAACTTTCTTTAAACGCCTCCCAATGAAAATTTACGTCATTACCCATAAATAAGTTATCCCATTCCTCTAATCTCATCCTGTCCGCAAAACTATCAAAATTGGCCCTACGAAAGTCAGCGACTTCTATTACGTTGCTATCCTTAGTGTTTTCTGTCAATAGCTTAAACCTAATAATTTGGTGATCACCACATCCCAAACTCTCACCTACTTCTAAACCTTCTACTATATTTTCGCCGTTCGTCACCACCACGTCTAAAATATTGTCACCGCGCGTTGGTTCGGCAACCATCTGTCGTAAAAAATTATCTTCCATGAACTCAATCAATCTCAAACCCTCATCATTACCAGTAAAAATATAAGGGTATATACGCGCAATTGAATACTTGTAATTTATATTTCAAAAGTTCAAATTTCGATAAGTCTTCCTTCATTGTCATATAGCTCAGCCGGATAAACTGCAACTGTTGTTCTAAGTTATACATCTGTAAGATAACTTTAAAGAAATGCTAGCACAAAATCAAACATACTGTACATCTCACTGTCTACATCCAGTTCTGTAATGCAGCTTTAAAATTAAACCATGAAAATGTTCAATACATTTGCGGTACTAAAAATCGGTCTAGTCATGCATATTCGGATAGATTCATGAACAATTACTGAATCCGTTTTCTACTTCTAAATATACGCTTAAACATTATTATTACTGGTAATGCATGCATATGTAGTGAGGAATAGGGAGAGAAGTGTGTGTTTGAGAGCATGCTACAGTGCTCACAGGCTAGATGAGACACGGAAAAAGATCAGCTAAGGAGGACAGTGTTGGGTGAAACGGGGTTCAAACACTTCCTGTCTTCTGGTTGAATGATGCCTACAATCTCATCCATATTCAGGGCTATTCAAAATGATTCACCTGATTTCAAATGAGAATATTTTTTAATGTTACAAATACAGTGATTTGTGATACATCAACCAAAAGAAAAACTGTCCAAATTTTGTGTCTCACCTCATAAATGCTCTATGTGACTTCCCCTAGTTACACGAGCAACGTCGACACGATAGTCGAATTCCTCCAATACTTGCTCCAGCAAGTCCGTTGTCACTGACTCTACGGCAGTAACAATGCGATTTCGGAGCTCATCCAAAGATGTGGGCAACGGTGGCACGTACACAGTATCCTTAACGTACCCCCAAAGGAAGAAGTCGCACGGTGTAAGATCCGGCGACCGATTTACAGCTCGAAAACTGCAACACACAAAACGCCTTCTGCTTTGCGGACGCCATTTTCACACTGACTGTTTGTTGCTAGGCTATGCCACGGCGTGACTTTGGAGCCCTCTCGCGGTGATCTTGTAAAACTTGGAGATTTCCTCTTTCATGTGGTGTATGCCCAGTTGATGCACGGTTGATAGGTACGGAAGTATTCTCAGTTGAAATCGGATGAATCACTTTCAATAGCCCTGTATATATATATTATATATATATATATATATATATATATATATATGGATGAGATTGTAGGCATATATATATATATATATATATGGATGAGATTGTAGGCATCATTCAACCAGAAGACAGGAAGTGTTTGAACCCCGTTTCACCCAACATATGCATGGCGAGTTATTAAGTTTTACGTATTAAATACAGGTGTAAAAACCGTATGGTAGATTATATACATACAGTATATTGCGTTTGGAAAAAGTCTCTTTATTGTCGTTTGTGCAGAAACTGACCACAGAGAGTCACAATGGCAGATTGGAAAGATAACTTGTGCGACTCTTTGTTCTCCCCTCTGTTGTTTAATGTGTATATTGCTGGATTAACTGTTCCATTAATGAGACAAAAGTTAATTGTTGTATAGTATAGCTAATACGAGATTAAATAAATTAATCTTTTCCAAGATGAGGGAAAATGCAGTTTTATTATAGTTGTTAGTTTTTGGCCAAGTATTTTCCAGCTAGGTGTTGATAAATCAAAGGTAATCATGAGTATGAATTAAGGAGAAAGGCTCTGGTTAGAATGCACGTCATACAAATACCAGAGTATACCCTGTAAAACTCACTAGTCGTTTTCTATTAATTGGATATATCAAGAATGTTTTTTTGGCACAAACATACTTTTATATATATACAGGGTGAGGCAGAAGTAACCGGGCAGCTTTTTGATGTTTCAGCTTTGGAAGTTTCTAGCGATAATTGCATCGATTACGTAACACCCGATAGCCTAGGCTAAACGGGTAGCCTAGCTAGGCTAACCGTTTAATTCAGTTTGTCGCAGCTGGTGGTTGTGAACACATCTTATTTCGGTCAATTTTGAAAGCCCCAATCATGGCAAAGGCGAGCAACCAACGCTTTACAATGGAAGAACGTGTCTTCATTGTAAAAAAATTTTACCGAACGGACAACAAGAGCGAGACATGCCGCCGATTTAAAGAAAGATTTGATCGTTCAATAAAAAGAGACACGGTAGCCAGCCTCATTCAACGCTTTGAATCAACAGGTTCATGTGAAGATCTTCCAAGATCAGGACGACCAAGGTCTGTCTGTACCGACGAAAACAAGCAGATTGTTGAAGTTGCTTTCGCTCGTAGTCCACGGAAGTCCACCAGACGAGCTGAGCAAGAACTTGGCATCTCACAAAGATCAATTATAAGAATGCTACACGATGCCCACTTGAGGCCATATCGTCCACACTTGCTCCTTGCACTGAACGAAGATGATCATGACCGTCGCGTGGAGTTTTGTGAGATCTTTCGACAACTCTGTGCAATGGACGCCACCTTTCCTGAAAAGATCATCTGGAGTGATGAAGCATCTTTTAAATTAAATGGCCACGTCAACCGACATAATTCTGTCTACTGGGCAAGTGAAAATCCTCACTTAATCCTCGAGAAGGAAGTCAACACCATCGGTGTCACGGTTTGGATTGGGATCTGTGCTTCTGGTCTGGTCGGTCCGTTCTTTTTTGAAAAAACTGTGACAGGCGCCAACTACGTGGCGATGCTCAACAATAATTTCCTTCCAAAAGTGGCAACCTGGCCACACATTCGTGAGATGTGGTTCCAACAAGACGGAGCACCACCCCATTACAGCCACGCTGCGCGCGATTGGCTCGATGAGCACTTCCCTCAGAGATGGGTTGGACGCCGTGGTCCCATAGATTATCCTCCTCGATCTCCTGACCTTACACCTCCAGACTTTTTTCTTTGGGGTGTGCTGAAGAATTCAGTCTATGCTGAAAAACCAAGGACCATTCAGCAGCTCACTACGAGAATTGTGAATTCTTGCGCAGAAATCAACGAAGATTTGTGTCGAAGTGTGTGCTATTCTATGGTAGACAGATTTTCTAAATGCATTGAAGAACGTGGTCAGCATTTCGAACACTTGCTCTAATCATGCTTTATATTGTTCTAGTATCATGTACATTGTAATTTCTTAATTTGTGACTAAATTTCAATAAACATTTACTTTGGGATAAGTGCTTATTGACTGCCCGGTTACTTCTGCCTCACCCTGTATATATATATATATACACACACTGCATATATTTGTGTGTGTGTGTGTGTGTGTCTATATTATATATTGTTAACGGTATGTTGATGTTGATAAGCTTAATAGATCCATATGATTTGAAATAGAAGCTTAAAATAGCATAATGTTCATGAAATGCGTGATCGCTATTTTCCCTTATGAGATGGAATTCATAGCCCTAGTTCCCTAACCTGAGTAAAAAATTTTTAATTATGGACAAAGGTGAAATAAAATAAAAACACATGTACTGAAACGTAGTAATAACAATAACAACAAGTAGTCATCGTTACAGGTAGTTTTAACAATAAATTAGATCCAACAGAAACAGGCCTAGGTTAAAAGAAGGAGATTACGGTTGAGTTGTCAACTTAACATGTGTACATATAATAATAATAATAATGTTTAAGCGTATATTTAGAAGAAGAAAACAGATTCAGTAGTTGTTCATGAATCTATCCGCATATGCATGACAAGACCGATCTTTGGTTCCGCAAATGTATTGAACATTTTCATGGTTTAATTTTAAAGCTGCATTACAGAACTGGAGGTAGACAGTGAGATGTATGTTTGATTTTGTGCAGGCATTTCTTTAAATTTATCTTACAGATGTATAGCTTAGAACAACAGTTACAGTTTATCCGGCTGAGCTATATGACAATGAAGGAAGACTTATCGAAATTTGAACTTTTGAAATATAAATTACAAGTATTCAAATGTGCGTATACACCCTTATATTTTTTAAAATGTCTGATATATATATATATATAATATTTAGGAGAAATCCAATGACAAGGAGAAATGTAAATGCCATGAAAAGTCTTCTTTAATGCAACGTTTCGAGCAATACGCTCATCTTCAGGCTGTTTAATAACAATGTGAAATTAAAATCAATATTGAATGAAAAACAAAACAGAAAATTTCTATAACCTATTCGTAAAGACAAATTTTAAAAGACTGAGAAAAGAGGGTTAAATTCTAAGTTATACAGATTTACATATAAAAATTAAGAAGTTATTTTTAAATACATGTAGTAAATGTGAAATTAATACACTGGAAAAATTACCAATAGTACACTGGAACAATGGAGCTATCTACCTTACACTGCAGTATCCGAGGCTGACTAATTTGAGCAGAGGCAAAGAACGGGAAACACGAAGGATGGCGAGGGCGATTGGGGAAGGAGGGATTATAAGGAATTGGGGAAGGAGGAGGGATCATAGCAAATTGAGAGGGACGGCCGATGAGTCAACATTCAGACTAGGGGACAATGCTTTAATGAAAAGGGATTCTAAAATTCTTAGTGAGTTGGGACAAGTATTACAACCAAGAATTTTAAAATTGTCTAAAGTGACATCAATTTTGCATTTAATGCTGTGTTCACGAATACTCGAGGCTTCTTTAGTTTTTAAAATTTTACCTGTTCGGCCACTTATTCCCATATGCGAATAAAATCTAGCCCTGAGAGAGCGAACAGTGCTGCCGATGTAATTCCCAAGGAGACACCTGGGGCAGGTAAATAAATATACAACACCGCTACGCAACGAGTCAGGGGTTCGATCCTTCGCTGAGAAAAAGCTACCTAAAGACGTTTTATTAATAAATATGATGCGGAAATCAGTATGATAAAAAAATTTCCTTAACAATTTTGTAAATTTAAGCTTAAATTCCTTATTCAAAGGACCCATTTCAGGTACCAAGAAATATTTTATATCCTTCGGCACTGTAATACATGGAAGTTGAGGGCTATAAACATTATTTAAGAAGGATCTAATTAGTTTGTCTACATATTGAACAGGAAAACTATTATTAGTAAAGTATGATCTTAGATTATTAAATTCATCATTAAGTAAGGATCGAACCCCTGACTCGTTGCGTAGCGGTGTTGTATATTTATTTACCTGCCCCAGGTGTCTCCTTGGGAATTACATCGGCAGCACTGTTCGCTCTCTCAGGGCTAGATTTTATTCGCATATGGGAATAAGTGGCCGAACAGGTAAAATTTTAAAAACTAAAGAAGCCTCGAGTATTCGTGAACACAGCATTAAATGCAAAATTGATGTCACTTTAGACAATTTTAAAATTCTTGGTTGTAATACTTGTCCCAACTCACTAAGAATTTTAGAATCCCTTTTCATTAAAGCATTGTCCCCTAGTCTGAATGTTGACTCATCGGCCGTCCCTCTCAATTTGCTATGATCCCTCCTCCTTCCCCAATTCCTTATAATCCCTCCTTCCCCAATCGCCCTCGCCATCCTTCGTGTTTCCCGTTCTTTGCCTCTGCTCAAATTAGTCAGCCTCGGATACTGCAGTGTAAGGTAGATAGCTCCATTGTTCCAGTGTACTATTGGTAATTTTTCCAGTGTATTAATTTCACATTTACTACATGTATTTAAAAATAACTTCTTAATTTTTATATGTAAATCTGTATAACTTAGAATTTAACCCTCTTTTCTCAGTCTTTTAAAATTTGTCTTTACGAATAGGTTATAGAAATTTTCTGTTTTGTTTTTCATTCAATATTGATTTTAATTTCACATTGTTATTAAACAGCCTGAAGATGAGCGTATTGCTCGAAACGTTGCATTAAAGAAGACTTTTCATGGCATTTACATTTCTCCTTGTCATTGGATTTCTCCTAAATATTAAATTGAAGCTCTGTAGAAGCAACCCGCATTATATATATATATATATATATATATATATATATATATATATATATATAGTTATGATGTTGGTAATAATGATAATATTAACTGATCATGATAATTACAATGTTACCTCGTTACTATACGAATTTTACCACTTGTGGATTGAAATATATAAGCTACCCCAAGATTAGATAAATAAAATAGAATTTATATAAAATTAGTTAATATTTTCTAGATCTATTTCCTAATACAAATATTTGTACAAAAAATTTGTCTGTGAGTTAATTGTATTTAATTTAATTTAATTTTGTGGGGTATCAGCAATAATCAACATGTTAAACGAAACGATGAACCTACAATCATTTGCCAAAAAATTATTTTTAAGGTTTTATAAGAAGATATTGGCGTGCCAAATTTCTGGTGTATTTTTTGAGACTTTACATTTCTTCGTATAGGTCTATTAGATAGAATAGGTTGTCTTTCGGGTATTATGTAACTATTAAAGAAAACTTAAGTCTTTGATATTTGTCAGACACTATACTTACAGTACTTGCTTTTTACTCCCTTTCAATTCTTCTTCTTATATATATATATATATATATATATATATAATAGATACTTTGTTTCTAAGCTACATTTACTAGTATATATGTATATATATATATATATATATGATGAATAAAACCACGAAGGGAAAAGAAACACAAAGGGGTGCTCAAGCGCTTTCGTCTAATGACATCCTCAGGAACACTGGAGTGAAAGGACAGATCAAGGCAATATATAGGTTACAAAAATAAACATACATACATATTCATATACATATATATATATATATATATATATATACACATACACATATACATACATATACATATATATAGTAAGCATAGAAAAAATTGTGGGAGGAGCAAACAACATTTGTATGGAAAATTGACACTTATAGCACTTCGGCCGACATTCAATATAAATTCAAATGGCTTGTTTATGAAACAGGTCACAAAAGAATAAAGAAATAAAAATAAATATAAATATAAATTGAGAAAAAATTAATTACAAAATAGTGCCTTAGTGATATATATGTCAGCCTAAATAACAATAAAGAAATAAACCGACAAATAAAAAACCACAAATATATATATATATATACATATATATATATATATATATATATACACACATATATATATATACATATATATACACATACACACACATACACATATACATATATAAAGTAAGTAAAGAAAAATTGTGGGGGGATAAACACATTTGTATGGGAAAAAGACACTTTTAGCACTTTGGCCGACCTTCAATATAAATTCAAATGGCTTGTTTATGGAACAGGTCACAAAAGAATAAAGAAATAAAAATATAAATATAAATATTGGAAGAAAAAAAAATTAAAAATTACAAAATAATGCCTTAGTGATATAGTATATGTCAGCCTAATTTCCTAAATAACCATAAAGAAATAAACCAACAGATAAAAAAACCAAAAATTGTAAGTGGAGTCTACAAATTCAAGCTCAAAAGGGAAGTTTAACAATCAATTTAATAGATGATGCCAAATTGATATATATGTCACAAAGAAATAAAGAAATAAACCAAAAAAAAAAAAATTAAAAATTAAAAATAATAAAAAAATAATAATAATAAATTGAAAAATAAATTTTAAGAGACACACACCAATTTATAAGGGAAAGATTACCAAAGGTTTTTTAGTTATTGTCTGAATCATGCATATTATGGTCACAAACGAATAAAAAAGTACAAGTAAATATAAATTGGAAAACAAAATGCCTAGATGATATATAAAGAACCATAAAAATATATACAACATATATACGGTATATATACGAAATATAAACGCAATATATATATATATATGCATAAGGGAAAAAATTACCAAAGATTTGTTTTTATAATTATTGTCTGAAAAAACGGTAGGTCGCAAAAGAATAAAGAAATAAAAATAAATATAAATTGAAAAAATTACAAATAATACAACTACACATGTATACCCGCATAACCAAATATATATACATATACGTACATATATACAAACACACACACACACACACACATATATATATATATATATACATATATATATATACATATACATATATACATATATATATATATATATATATATATATATATATACACATACAAGCTTGACCTTCGCGAAATGAGAAATCATCGCACAGAACCTTTGTAAGGTTGTAAGGTAAGGTAAGGTACATACACATATATACATATATACGTATATATATACACAAACATACATACATACATACATATACATATACACACATACATACATACAGTACATATACATATACACACATATACATACACACACATACATACATACATACATATACATATACACACATACATACATACATATACATATACACACATATACACACACACACATTTAACTGCAATGACCACGCACATACTCACATACACATACATACACATACACGCATACAGCAAAAAATTGAAAAATAAAATTGTAAGAGAAACCTACAGATTTATAAGGAAACAAAGACAAAAACAAATTTTTACCAAAGATTTAACAACCTGCCCTTTTTGTTTAAATCCATTCTGAAGGAATTCAGAGCAACGGGATCGAGTTGAAACAGACCTTTACTCATGTTAAGGTTATTTGTAAGTTGAATTATAGCCGACTCAAGAATATTTCTATTAACAATGTTGCTAGAGTGAAACAAAACTGAAGTATTATTCCAATCAATACAATGGGATAACTCTGACAAATGGACAAAAAGGGCACTGGACAACTGTCCCGTTCTAACGGAATATTGATGCTGTTTTACACGCGTTTGCAAATCCTTTCCCGTCTGACCTATGTAAAAGGAATCACATTGCTTACACCCAATTTTATAGATAATGCCTAAATTATTGGTGGGCTATTTTTTACTATGATGTTTTTCACAATATTGTTATATGAAAAAACTACACTGATATCCAAAAGTTTAAGTACATTAGCAATGCCTAAGAAGCCCGGGAAAAATGGAAGTACTAAAATATTCTTTGACAAGGTGCGAGTGTTATTATTCACACGATAGAAGGTTCGTTTAGCCTTATTAAGACAAGATTCCATGAACGCAGATGGGTAACACAACTCACTTCCAATACCGTTGATATTTTCCAATTCGGCATCGATGTATTCCGGACTGGCGATCCTAAGAGCGCGGAGAAACATTGAGGAAAATATGGCCTTGAAACGCATTCTCAAAGATCATAATGACTTAATTCCCCTAGTTTTGTCCACTTCACCTGCTCTGCCTTACCTTTATGGTCTTATTAAAACCCACAAACCGGGTAACCCTATGCGCCCTATTATTAGCTCGGTGGGCTCTATTACCTATAAACTCTCCAAATGGCTTGTTAATGTTTTGTCCCCCATTCTTGGAACTGTCTCTGATTCACACGTAAAAAATTCCATGGATCTCACTGAAAAATTGAATAATGTTCGCATTAATACCAACGATAGATTGATCAGTTTCGACGTTTGTTCATTGTTCACAAAAGTGCCGATTAATGATATGCTTGACTTTCTCGCCCGAGAATTACATAACTATGATCTACCATTACCTGCACACACTGTTTTGGAACTTATTAAGCTTTGTATCAAGGATTGTAAATTCACTTTCAATGGCGAGCATTATCAGCAAGTTTTTGGGATGGCCATGGGCAACCCTTTGTCGCCCCTTCTCTCCAATATTTATATGGAGTTTTTCGAAATTACTTACATTCCGAGAATCCTGGGGGTTGGCATCCCTTGGTTGCGGTACGTCGACGATATTTTGTGTATCTGGCCCATGAATCGTGACCTGGATGACTTCCTCCTTCAGTTAAATGACCAAGTCCCCTCCATTAAATTTACTTTAGAAGTGGAACAAGACAACTCAATCCCGTTTTTGGATGTGCGTGTTCATAGGGATAGCCCGGGTTTTAAGTTTAGTATCTATCGGAAAAAAACAAACAATTTGTCCTACGTACACTTTTACTCCGGACATGACACCCCTATTAAAAAGGCCATATTTTCCTCAATGTTTCTCCGCGCTCTTAGGATCGCCAGTCCGGAATACATCGATGCCGAATTGGAAAATATCAACGGTATTGGAAGTGAGTTGTGTTACCCATCTGCGTTCATGGAATCTTGTCTTAATAAGGCTAAACGAACCTTCTATCGTGTGAATAATAACACTCGCACCTTGTCAAAGAATATTTTAGTACTTCCATTTTTCCCGGGCTTCTTAGGCATTGCTAATGTACTTAAACTTTTGGATATCAGTGTAGTTTTTTCATATAACAATATTGTGAAAAACATCATAGTAAAAAATAGCCCTACCAATAATTTAGGCATTATCTATAAAATTGGGTGTAAGCAATGTGATTCCTTTTACATAGGTCAGACGGGAAAGGATTTGCAAACGCGTGTAAAACAGCATCAATATTCCGTTAGAACGGGACAGTTGTCCAGTGCCCTTTTTGTCCATTTGTCAGAGTTATCCCATTGTATTGATTGGAATAATACTTCAGTTTTGTTTCACTCTAGCAACATTGTTAATAGAAATATTCTTGAGTCGGCTATAATTCAACTTACAAATAACCTTAACATGAGTAAAGGTCTGTTTCAACTCGATCCCGTTGCTCTGAATTCCTTCAGAATGGATTTAAACAAAAAGGGCAGGTTGTTAAATCTTTGGTAAAAATTTGTTTTTGTCTTTGTTTCCTTATAAATCTGTAGGTTTCTCTTACAATTTTATTTTTCAATTTTTTGCTGTATGCGAGTATGTGTATGTATGTGTATGTGAGTATGTGCGTGGTCATTGCAGTTAAATGTGTGTGTATGTATATGTGTGTATATGTATATGTATGTATGTGTGTATATGTATATGTATGTATGTATGTATGTATGTTTGTGTATATATATACGTATATATGTATATATGTGTATGTACCTTACCTTACCTTACAACCTTACAAAGGTTCTGTGCGATGATTTCTCATTTCGCGAAGGTCAAGCTTGTATGTGTATATATATATATATATATGTATATATGTATATGTGTATATATATATGTATATATATATATATATATGTGTGTGTGTGGTGTTTGTATATATGTACGTATATGTATATATTTGGTTATGCGGGTATACATGTGTAGTTGTATTATTTGTAATTTTTTCAATTTATATTATTTTTATTTCTTTATTCTTTTGCGACCTACCGTTTTTTCAGACAATAATTATAAAAACAAATCTTTGGTAATTTTTTCCCTTATGCATATATATTATATATATTGCGTTTATATTTCGTATATATACCGTATATATGTTGTATATATTTTTATGGTTCTTTATATATCATCTAGGCATTTTGTTTTCCAATTTATATTTACTTGTACTTTTTTATTCGTTTGTGACCATAATATGCATGATTCAGACAATAACTAAAAAACCTTTGGTAATCTTTCCCTTATAAATTGGTGTGTCTCTCTTAAAATTTATTTTTCAATTTATTATTATTATTTTTTTATTATTTTTATATTTTTTATTTATTTTTTTTTTGTTTATTTCTTTATTTCTTTGTGACATATATATCAATTTGGCATCATCTATTAAATTGATTGTAAACTTCCCTTTTGAGCTTGAATTTGTAGACTCCACTTACAATTTTTGGTTTTTTTATCTGTTGGTTTATTTCTTTATGGTTATTTAGGAAATTAGGCTGACATATACTATATCACTAAGGCATTATTTTGTAATTTTTAATTTTTTTTCTTCCAATATTTATATTTATATTTTTATTTCTTTATTCTTTTGTGACCTGTTCCATACAAAGCCATTTGAATTTATATTGAAGGTCGGCCAAAGTGCTAAAAGTGTCTTTTTCCCGTACAAATGTGTTTATCCTCCAACAATTTTTCTCTACTTACTTTATATATGTATATGTGTATGTCTGTGTATGTATATATATATGTATATATATATATATGTGTGTGTGTATATATATATATATATATGTATATATATATATATAAAATTTGTGTTTTTTTATTTGTCGGTTTATTTCTTTATGGTTATTTAGGCTGTGACATATATATCACTAAGGCACTATTTTGTAATTAATTTTTTCTCAATTTATATTTATATTTATTTTTATTTCTTTATTCTTTTGTGACCTGTTTCATAAACAAGCCATTTGAATTTATATTGAATGTCGGCCGAAGTGCTATAAGTGTCAATTTTCCATACAAATGTTGTTTGCTCCTCCTACAATTTTTTCTATGCTTACTATATATATGTATATGTATGTATATGTGTATGTGTATATATATATATATATATATATATATATATGTATATGAATATGTATGTATGTTTATTTTTGTAACCTATATATTGCCTTGATCTGTCCTTTCACTCCAGTGTTCCTGAGGATGTCATTAGACGAAAGCGCTTGAGCACCCCTTTGTGTTTCTTTTCCCTTCGTGGTTTTATTCATCATAAATATTTTTCACGTGTCACTTTCGTGAAATAATTTTTCATATATATATATATATATATTTATCAGCAAAAACCTGATGCGCGAGAAACGCGCCCCCACACTGCAACTCATAAATAACTCTTCCTTGAACGCGACCAGAATTGACGTGTTTTAAGATAAAACTAACGGGGACCGCGAAACCGGACGTGCAGGGTTTCGGAATGCTGGCGGAACGCTGTGTAAAGAGTCATGAATGTTTTCCTACTCAACTCAACCTACCCTTAGGTTAGCCTAACCTATCCCCGGCCTCAAATACAGGAAATGTTTGCTTGTTTTTCTTTTTTCCTTTCTTCTTTTTTGTTTTTGTTTTTCCTTTTTCTTTTTGGTTTTTCTTTTTCTTTTTGTTTTAAGCCTACAAATATCTCTCATGAAAGACCATGTGACGTAAAACGCACCTCATAAAAGACGGTGAGGAACCGAAGGGTGAGGTGGTAGGGCGGGTCATACTATGCATTTTTTAAATCAATGGAGAGGGGTGTTCAAATGACATATTTTGGTGTATAGAACACAATTCTGAAGAAAATATTTAATTCTGATAACCCTAACCTACATCATTTTGCAGTTGATTATTATCAAATTGTTGATTATTTTACTATTGTAGTTACCCCAGAATATGTCTTCTCACGTTTTCTATCATGGCTGCTCACGTTATCTCTCATAGAGCATTGTTCTAACTAATTCATATAAACACATATAATGTAATTCATATAATAATAATAATATTTAAATACTCAAATAAAAAGGTGTGCCATTCCACTTAATTGTAATTATCATACAGTTTGGTATATGAAATATTTTTACGGTTTTCTGGCGCGCATAAGGCCATTTTCTGAGCCACCTTTCTCAGAGGCTAGAATGTAACGTTTCAGAACATTCTAAAACGTTTTGTGAAATATTTGAAGTGACTCATGATTTATGAAGCCTGGCTGAAAGAGAGGGGTTATGATAAGACCTTGTTGGCCATTGGAGGAGACTCAACAAATGTCAACACTGGTGTGAAAGCTGGAGTAATGCGGAAGCTGGAGCTGCACCTGGGGAGAAAGCTGGTCTGGTTGGTGTGCAACCTGCACACTGTTGAACTTCCCCTGCGCCATCTCATTGTTGACCTTGATGGCCCTACTCTGTCCGACAAAAAATTATCCGGGCCAATAGGAAAGCTCCTTGATTCTGCTACAGACTTTGATATCAATCCAAACTCCACCCGAATCTCTGTTGGCCCTCCACTGATCAAGCTTCCTGACAAGGTCATTCAAGATCTCTCAACTGATCAATACTATGGCTATAAAATTGTCTGTGCAGTCAGGGATGGAGTACTTCCTGCAGGGCTGGCTCTGTTAGAGATAGGACCAGTAAACCACAGCCGCTGGCTCACCACAGCGAACAGACTTCTCAGGCTCTGGGTGTCAAAGCACGGACTCAAAGGAAAGAACCTGAAGATTCTGCAATTCATTGTGGAATTCATCATTGGAGTGTATTACCCATGTTGGTTCAACGTGAAGGTCAAGCACTCCTGGATCGAAGGGCTTAGGCACATCCTCTTTCAGCTGGACTGCCTCAAGTCCCAGAGAAAGGAGGTGCTGGATATTGTGATGCCAACTGTGAGAAGATCTGCTTGGTATGCCCACAGTGAAGTCATCCTCCAAACACTACTCTGCTCTGAGGATCAGAAGGAGAGGATTGAAGGGGTGGAGAGAATCCTGGCCATCAGGGGAGAGGGGGACCCGGACACTCAGCTGGAGGACTCCTCTGTTAGGAGCAGAAGGACACCTGACATCAATTGTGATGCTTCCAGCATCGGTGACTTGATCAGCTGGTCAGAAGGTGTGTCAGAGCCACCTCTCACCTGCTCTCTAAGCACCTCAGAGGTGAAAAACTTCATCAACACCCCCATGGAGGTGCGCAACTGGCCTTGCCACACACAAAGCATTGAGAGGGTTGTTAAAATGGTGACTGAGGCTTCTGCTAAGTACTTCTCACAGGAAAAGAGGGATGGAGGGATCAGGGCTCAGGAGACCAGCAGGAAGCTGATGTCCAAGTCTGAGTCAAAGCAGGATTTGTGCAACCTGGCAAAGTTCAAGATGTCAGGAGAATGATCTTTGTAATTATATCCAGTGATATACATGCAGTTCACCTATTAATAAATATATGTAAAGTTGATTTGGCCTTGTCAATATAAATGATTTACCTTATATCTTTTAATATATTATAAAGGGGTTCAAAAGGGTAAAATTGGCAATTTAGAAATACAAAATGATGTAGGTTAGAGTTATCCTATCCAAAAAAGAAGCTCATATTTGAATTCCCCATGTAAAAACATAATTTAGACACCCCTGATGGTAGGATTTCCTTCAGATTCATGTTGTCACCTGAGTACGACCCGCCCTAGACTGAGGTGGGGTCCCTCAAAGGGCCCCCTCAATGGGCAAACCCACAAATTACCCTCATGAAAGACGGTGAGGCTTCATAAACGGGGGCGAGGAACTTAAAGAAGGGGGACCCTCCTCATAACGGAGGCGAGGGCCTCCAGGAACCCCTCCAGGGGCATGTTTCAAAGTGCCCCAATTCTGTCGAAGCAAATGCCATCATACTACTGATGTGTGTTAGACTAAAGTCTCGAATATTTTATATACTGAAAGTGCTAAAGATCGGTGTTAAAGCAGGCAAACAAAGGAAAAAACCTCCGACTGCGGCTTTCCGCGCGCATCTGGCAATAACGAGTTCACAGAAGCATTCGGAGTTCTTCAACGTTGAATGTTATTATTTTTTGTTATTATCAGTATTAGTATTATTATTCTCATGTGCCTAAGTCAATGTTACCAGTGGCCTCTATATTTTATATTTATATAATTAATGGGTCACCGGTGGCCCCTATAGTTCATATCAATGACTGAAATTTTTTGCTTTTCAAACGATGGTCGCTAAAGTTTATAGCCGGACGTCACACCATTATTATTATTATTATTTTATTATTATTATCAGTCTTAGTATTAATATGTGACTAAGTCAGTGTTGCCGATGGCCCCTATACCTTATATTTATATCAGTGTTGTGTCATCGTGCTGTCGGTGGCATCTAAACCTTATTATTACTAACTTTGAAAAGTTCTACAATTAAAATAGTGAACTCTATTGCTCATATTTACATTAGTATTGTGCCTTCGTGCTGCTGATAATCCCTATACATTATAAAAGGTTGTAACATATTCTGCTCGATTTTTTAGTTCATTCAGAACAAAAATTAAAGGACTTATAAGGACAAATTTGCCCGAATTTTTAGTTTATTCACAACAAAAATTAAATGACATAATGACAAATTATCGTATATACCCGAGTATAGGTCGATCTCGTGTATAGGTCGACCCTTGATTTTTGGCCAAGAAATTATTAATTTATCATGTCTCGTGTATAGATCGACCCCAGTTGTTGAGGGTAGTGGAACAACAAATTAGGATAATAAAGCACCATATTTTAAAGCACCATATTTTATCTTTGTATAAATTTGTAGTGTACAGCTACCACATGTCATTTGTTTCAAATTTAATGAACCAAAATTGCTGTATCTTTCTAAAAGAAACTTTTAAAAATGTATTCATTTCATGTTTTATATCATCCAGTGCTACTATTCTGTAATTTTAATAATTGGTACATATTTTATGTTTTCATTGTTTACTGGTACTAAATGGTAAATATTTTTCATGTCTGAAGCTAACAGTAGCTCCTAGCCCTCCCCATCGTGCACGGATTTCAACCCCACGAAAATGTTACCCTTATAAGGTCGACCCCCTAATTTTTGCCTAAGAATTCAGTCTTAAAAACTCGACCTATACACGAGTACAGTATATACGGTAATCATCAATATAATTCCCTTCTTTTTCTATAACCTCCTCCCACCTGTAGAAAAGTTTTTTATGCCACGTTCGAAGAAATCCCTTGGTTTCGAGTTAAAAAAGCGATCACTTCGCTTTCGATAGCTTCCCTGGATTGCAACTTTTGTCCATCTAGGTGGTGTTGCAGACTTCTGAATAAATGGTAGTCTGAAGGTGCGATGTCCGGGGAATAAGGTGGATGAGGCATTTTTTCCCAACCAAATGCCTCCAATTGGGCGGTGGAAAAGAACACCTCTGCGATTAATTAATGCAGGACGTTTTTCTTGTAATGCCATCTTCAATCGTTGGAGTTGCTGGCAGTAGACTTCAGCTGTGATTATTTGGTTATCTGGCAGGTAGAAGCTCAAAATGAATAATTCCTTGCATATCCCACCAAACGCAAAGCAAAATTTTCTTTGGATGGGGTCCATTCCTTGGTTGAGGTTCAGGCTTTGTTTCACGGCTAAGCCATTGATGTCGACGCTTAATATTGTTATAGATGCCTCATTTTTCATCCCCAATGACGATCCGATTCAAAAACGGTGCCTGCAGTTGCCGAGAATGCAGTGATGTGCAAATATCGATTCGATATTGAAGATTCGCTTGTGACAAATCATGCGGAACCCATTTTCCAATCTTCACTACTTTTCCAAACAGCTTCAAATGACGATGAATAGTCATATGGCTAACGCCGAGTTGCAGGCCAAGTTCTCTTACACTTACCGTTTGGGTTTTCCTCCACTGTTGCTTTCAGCAACTCTTTCATCTAACCCATTTGGTCGTCCTGTTCGTTGATAATTCTTTCAGACTGAAGTCTCCATTTCCGAACTTCTCAAACCATCTCCTACACATCCATTCACTCACAACATCATTTCCATAAACTCTTTAACTGTTTCTTGCGGATTCACTAGCGTTAGATCCTTTATGGAACTCATACAGCATCACAGTCGAATATGCTCTTTCGTGGGTTCCATGTTTTTTCAATTACTGTAATATCGTAGGGGTGGCGTTGTAACTGTATGAAAAATACCAGAGAAGATATCCATTAGCCTAATCCTACACTAGCTTAAGCCTACACTAGCCTAAGTCATTCTGTATCATTCTGTATCGTAATAAAACCTGTACGAACCTGTCTCTGCGTGTATTTTGCAACATTTCTAAAACTATTTCACATTATCTTGAGGTTATTCTATTATAATTATCTATCGTCCGTTTTCTAATCGAGCAGAATTTATGTTACAACCTGATATTTAGACTAGTGTTGTGCAGTCGTGCTACCGGTGGCCCCTATAGTCCATATTTATATCTATTGACTTTTTAACTCTTAAACTATTTTAACTATTAAAATTTTCTACTATTCAAACCGTGACCGCTAAAGTTCATACTTATATTAGTATTGTGCTTTCGTGCTGCCGTTGGCCCCTATTCCTTATATCAATAACTTTGAAATATTTTTATATTTAAACTTCATGTTGTCACGTCACACCATTATTATTAATAATATTATTTTATTTTTTATTTTTATTTATTTTTATTTTTTATTTTTTCCTTATCTTTTTCTTATAAATCAAAACCCATTAACGGATCTTATCGGGAATTAAAAAACATTAATGGACCAAGATCTCATCAGGGATTAAAAGATGTTTATCGAGCATTAAGAAATATATATATATATACACACACAAACTCAGAATGGTCCCGTGAGAAACTTATATGTTAAACACAGACCGTGCATGGAACAAGGAACTCTTCTGGGAAATTACATCCACTATAGTTCGAATAAGTAATGATAAGTGACAAATACTATAGTTTTTTTCTTCTTCATGATGGAAAGAAAAACTATAGTATTTGTCACTTATCATTACTTATTCAAACTATAGTGGATGTAATTTCCCAGAAGAGTTCCTTGTTCCATGCACGGTCTGTGTTTAACATACAGTATATATATATTAGGGTGGGGTGAAACGCAATTCTTTGTGGAATATTTATTTGCTTCACCTATAATTTGCTGTATTGGGTTCTATAGATGACATAAAGTGATATAAAATAAAAATCAATTTTGCCCTCCTACTAGCGCATTTTTGAGAAAAACAAAATGCCGTTAGTCAAACATATAAATGCTTATAACTTGAAAATATGCATCCAATTAAAAGACACTATATAATAAAAATGATTTAAAATAAAAAAATACATTAGAAAGTACCCTTTTCTAAATTATTTTCTCAATTTTAAATTTTATCAAAATTTACCTCGGTAATATCACAAATAAATCACTTTTTTCTACATAAATGAAAAATTCTTTGATGACCGAAGTATATTACTTTGATAATAGTTAATAACCTTATATAATTTTGAATATTCAAACAATAATCTACAACAACACTAATCAACGAGAGAAATTATTGACATTTTATTACCACAATTGCAGAAACATATAATCAATACACTTCCAAAAAGATCCCTTTTCAAAAATCGTGAAGTGTTTGCTTTTATGAAATTTTGGTGAATTATTTCAGTCTCAAATTAAAAGCTAATTGTCAAAAAGTGAAGTTATTTCTTTCATGGTTTCCATACATGGCAGCAATGAACGAGACCTAATTCTTGCTCTTATAAATCCATCACGGGATTCTTGGGAATATACAGATGAGGCCGCATCGGTGACAAGTTTTATTGACCTCTCGACACTTTGTGAATGAAGTGGATAATTGGGTAGGCATAGTTTTTTAACCCTAAGTGCATTGAGTTCAATATTTGTGAGCGCTAAAGTGAGGGGAGGTTCAGTCAGCATTTCTTTTGACCAGTAAATAATATCATCCCATGCGTTTGCGTTGAAATTTATCTCAGGAACCTTAAATTCTCTGATTTTGGACACATTTTCCGTCTTTGTTCTAATGTTCATGATGAAATCAACTGCTCTGTTTCGTTTTTGTTCTGATGTATCTGATAACATTGCTATCAGAACATTTTCGCAATGAGCAAAATATGCGTTTCTAGCAATGTAAGGCTTCACTACATTCTGAACATCCTTTGGAAGATGAAATGTTTTAATTGCTCCAAATATGCGTTGTGGTCCATTCCATATATATATGGTCTACTCTTAATATCGAACCAGCTTGGTCCATAATTTGTAACAATGAAGAAAATTATTGAATAAAGAGCCAATGAAGGAGTTTTCTCTGCAATATATAGGCGGCAGACACAATTTGCTAATGTCAGCCATCGAGAATGGTTCAGTGGTCCGGGTTTTGTATTTTCCAAATCTTTTGGGACATTCCCACTTCTTATAGCCTCAATAATTTTGTACAAATACTGTTGATCTTAGCTAAGATCATCGATAACCTCTTCTGATATGTGTGTTAAATCAATACCTTCTCTAATTGGTTTGAAATTGACTGCAGGCATTTTTTCACATTATTTCAGTGATACTCCGATTTTTCCAGTGAAACATGTTGGACCTTTTGTTTTACCATCAAAATGTTCAAATGAGTGTCGAAGGGAAAGTTCATTTGTATGCAGCATACAAATGCTCCATTCTAACGGTTTCTTTAGTTTTTCTTCTGTGAGGTGGATGATCCCACCCTTGGCACCTGTGTTGGTATTTGTACTGTCACATCCTATGAGACGAATGCTCTCATTAATAGCTGACTCTTGAAAGAAGGAGAACAAACTATCAGCTATATCTTGAGCTTTACCAGAAGAAAGAACTACATGGGTTAAATATTAATTTCCTGGCTCAGACACCAAAACATAGTGTTCCTCTCTAATGGAGTCTCCGTACCATTTGTTTCCTTTCTTCACCTTCACCAAAGTCTTGTCCTTTCTTCCGTCAAAAAATATAGCAGATATGACAGCAGGATTAGCTTTACTCTCCATCACCAAACTTTTTCTCATTTTCTCTCTTTCCCGTAGGATTTTGTTCTTGTCAATCAAAAGCGTACTATCTTCTTTAGTGATTGCTCCATAATCAACTAAAGCAACTGAAGCCAAAGCAGCTGCTGCTCGATCTGAAATTCCAAATCTATCGGCTTCCATCGCTACAGTAGGCAATGGAAGTCTCATTTGACCTTGTATAGCAACTGACTCATAGTCTGATTCACTCTGATGTGGGTCTAATTCATATTGTGTGGAAGTACTCTCTACATCTGAAAAACTCTCTATTTCGGTTAAAATATGAGAGTCCTTCGTTTCTCTTCTTTTAACCATTCCTTCTTCTGTCCGCAATTTTCTAGACTGCATTTTTTTTAATTCTTTTTGTCGACGTATTTTCATTGTACGCGTCGATCGCTGAACCTGTAAAAACAGAAGCTCTTCTTTTGGTACCTTCAGTTCTCTTCGACAGGTGCATCTTATGTGAACATCTTCGCAGCTCTCAGGACAGCCAAAGTTTTGATGGGAGATAAAAGGGCATTTACAGGCACTGATATCGAATAATTCTTCCAAGGTGTCATTAAAATTTTCTTTAATTTTGACTCTACTTTTTGATCTACTAAGATCGTTTGCTTTGCCGATGAACCGCTTTAATTTGATATAAACTGATTTGTCAGCTGTTGCAGGAATTGAGGCTTTTCTCCAAATGCAGATCTTCAGTAATTTTGTTGAAAATATCAGAGTTATGTGAAGTCACTGAAGTGGCTTCTTTTAAAAGCACATGATATTGGCCCACCTGTTTATTTGTTGGCAATGTTGTAAGAGGAAGCTCTTGTGCGGTTCCAAATATAAAATGTGGTTTTGATTGACTCCTTGTAGCTCTAATGTTTGAAGCAGAAGCCATATTTGTTACTAATTAGCAGAAATTACCAATTCCAAATCCAACAAAAACCTGAAAAATAAAAAAATTTCATTAAACATCTGAAACATTTATATGAGGTAGAAAATGTGAAATAAACAATTTTTGCTTCAGCAAACTTTATTTGTAAAAAGAATACTTTTCGAGTTATGAAGCGTATAATGACTGGCTGGCGGCCATTTTTTTGGGGGAAAAAATGGGGTACTTAGGATGAATTGAAAATTTTGTAATTCTCATATTCTTTTTTATCACCCTTCAATCCACCTTATTACCAGTGAAGCAATAGTTGAAATTTTTTTCACCCCACCCTAATATATATATATATATATATATATATATATATATATATATATATATATATATATATATATATATATATATATATATATATATCTATCTTTCAACCTTTCAAATGTTTCGCACGATGATTCCTCATTTCACGAAGGTCAAGCGTGTCGCCCCTCCTCTCGAGTTGGCTGGTGAAGTAGTGAGTTGGTTTCTTGTACTCTCCACCTCACATAGCCAGGTACGCCCGGCTCATCGGGAATTGTTCTGAGCCAGGCGTCTAATCTTCTTTTGAACATGTCCACTGCAACATCACTCGTATTTCTTAGGTCTTTGGGCAACTGATTAAACAGTCTTAATCCTCTCACAACAAAACTATTTTCTTTCAGGGTTAAGGATGTTCCCTATCTAGCCTTCAATTTGGGAACACGACACAGTCTTCCTTTTCTACCTTCTACTATTGTTTGGGGAGTTACAGGGTTCAGAGTAAGATTAGGGACTAGTTTCTCCATTATTTTCCAAGTGTAAATAATGGTGTATCTCTCTCTCTTCCTTTCCAGTGAATATATGTTTAATTTGCGTAACCTTTCCCAGTAGTTTAGTTATTTGCACCCCTTGATCTTGGCTGTGAAGCTTCTTTGAATCCCTTCTAGTTGTCTAATGTCTTCTTTTTTATATAGACATGTTAGGACCGAGCAGTATTCCAATTTGGGTATGATCAGTGTTTTTAGTAGAGGAATCATTATGTTCCTATCCCTTCGTTTAAATTGTTCCCTATGTCATTTAAATGTCATAATTGTTTGTGGTGTGTCCTGGCACAGGTGGCAGGTGTCGTCTTTGGAGTTGTCTAGTCTGTGTTTATATGTCCGTAAGTTGGGGTGATGTCCACATCGGAATCGTACTAAGTTAACTCGATCCGATCTGCTCAGGCTGATCTCTGACCTGTTAATGGGTGGCGGCTTCGCACTTAGGGACCGCATTCGGACCGAGTCGTGCAGTGCTTTGTGGGTTAGGTGTGTGTGTGTGTGTATGTGTTTTCTGTACTGTGTGATGTCTGTGGGGCGTGGTATGGAATGGAGTATTTGGTTATAATGTCTCTGTGGTGTTACCTTAATGGTGCGAGGTGTCGGTGCATGATTGTACATGTAGTGGCAAGGGTGTTGTGGGTTAGTTGTCGCTGCTGCCATGAATTGTGTTCCCCTCGTGTCTAAATATTCCCTAACTTTCAGTATTTTTGTTTCTGTGTGCAGGTGTTCTATTGGTGTTGTTTGAGTACATCCTGTAATGATACGAAGTGCGTTGTTTTGTATTGCCTGTAAGGTGTTTATGTGTGTGTTTGAGATAATGGGTGCCCAGCATGGGCTAGCATAGTCCATAACTGAGCGAATATATTGTTTGTATATGAGTGATGTTGTTTCCTGCTTGACGTACATTTGTTTTTAATGTCCTGAATGTGGTTTGCAAAAGATAATGATGTGTTGTATGTGACCCCCAAGTATTTTGGTCCTGTGAGTGTGTGGAATGTTGGTGTTGTTTAGTGTAAGCTGTGGAGTTATCTGGTGTTCTTTTGTATTGCTTGTAAGCAAGGTGATGGTTGATTTTGTGGGCGCTACTTTAAGTCTATTGTGTGTGAGCCAGTCTTGTATACTGTTTATGTATGTTTGTAGGTTATTTGTAGTGGTGTCGATGTTGTTGTGGGTGGATGTTAGATTGATGTCATCTGCATGTGATGATAAGGTAAGCTTGTTATCTATGGGTGTTGGAATGTCATGCATATATAAGTTGAACAGTGTTGGTGAGAGAACAGAGCCTTGAGTGACCCCGTTCGGAAAAAGTTTGTTTTTGGATGACTTGCCATTAAAAGTGACATGTGATTATCTTCCTAAAGATAGTTGCTCAGCCTGTTATTCCAATATGCTTCAGTTTATGTATTATGATTCCATGGTCATACTTGTCGAACGCTTTGGCAAAGTCTGTGTATATTACATCATAGTTTTCATTACTTTCCAGTGCATCAATAATGTTGTATTGTTCCATTAGTTGTGATAGGCGTGATCTGCCTGACCGAAACCCACGTTGGTTATCATTGAATTTTTTCTGAGATACCAAAAAGTTATAGATTTTCTGTCTAACTATTCTTTCAAATATTTTAGTGAGATGAGATGTAAACGACACTGGCCTATAGTTTTTGGCCTCGGATCGATCTCCTCCTTTATATATTGGGACTATGTTCGTGCTCTTCAGGATGCCCGGTATTTCTCTCGTGTCTAGTGATCGTCTCCATATCCAATATAGGGGCTCAGCGATTGCATTGTTGCACTTTTTGATCAGTGTGGCATTCCATTTATCTGGTCTTGCCGCTGAATGTGCTTTTAGTTTCCCTATAGCTTGTGTAATATCATCTGTCGTAAAGTCGAAGTCTGTTATACTTTCCCTCTGTCGTTCTTCAAAGAACGCGTTTCTATCGCATATCAGATTGTCAGTTTTTGGGATACTGAAAGATGATTCGTACTGAGCTCTTAATATTTCGGATACTTTTGTTAGATAATCAGATA
Source organism: Bathynomus jamesi (assembly GCA_023014485.1). Classification (NCBI taxonomy): domain Eukaryota; kingdom Metazoa; phylum Arthropoda; class Malacostraca; order Isopoda; family Cirolanidae; genus Bathynomus; species Bathynomus jamesi. The sequence goes on from JAJOZX010004742.1 coordinate 236,455, forward strand.
AAGCACTGTCTTCTTTTTTCAAAGGTCCAATAGTCGCATGGTTTTTCGACTTCCTTTTTGCAAAATTATAGAAGTACTTTGAGTTAACCTTTATTGCCTCTATAGCGTCGCCTTCTATTTCTGTATGCTTCTCAATTAGTTCCTGTGTGACGCAATCAATACTCTGCAGTTTATCATTTAATATTTTTCTGATGTTGTTATCTTTACTGTTACTTAATTTTGCAGTCACTCTTTTTCTCTTTCGGAACAATGACCTCTTTTGTCTCTCGAACCTGCTTCTCTTTCCCCTTTGTTGTATTTTTGGAACATGTCTTTCCACAATTTCCAGCGTCTTCTCCTCTAAGGTCGTTAGCATCTCTTCCGTTGTCTTGGCCTCCAAGATGGTTTTGCTTGGAGGATGTTATAGTTGTCAATTTGTATTTCTTTTTTATCAGTACAGAACTCACAGTGTTCACAGTTCGCCTGGCAGTCCTTTAGATGGGTTTCCGTGAGGCATGCAAAGTCTGCTCTGGTTTCTTGCATGACTCCTTTCAGGCATAAAATTTTGTCCGGGGAATGATTTGATTTAATGCCCTGAATGTTGGCTAGGATTATTTTTATTTTTTCTCCATTATTTTCACACAAATTCGATTCGTTTTCCAATAGTGGTGCCGGTTTCGTTGTCTTGTGGTCCTCCGAGAATTTGCTTCTCTTTATCTTTGTCGGTACCTGTTGTCCCGATAACGCATGAAGTGGCTTTGTGCGTGCCTTCTGTCCAGCTCTTGGATTCCTATATTTGTCAGCTGACTTTGTATTTGCTGGATGGTATTTAGCAGCTGAATTGTGTTGGCTACGTCTAAGAAATTGGTAGTCCTCTTTGATGTTCATTTTTTCCTGTTCAGCTGTTGCGTTCCTTTCAGGGTGGTGGTAACAGCATTTTTGTCCGTATTTGCACCTCCCATATCTTGCATAGGTGTTGCAAACAGTAATGTGGTGGAACTTGCACTTTTTTTCAAATTTGCAATATCCTCTTGTATAATGTGTGTTACATAATGTGGGATGTGCATAGATGCATTGCCCAATGCCCATCCCGATATCTGCAGTACCCTTTTGCGTAGTATTTACAAACGGTATTTTCTCGCTTCTACTTCTTATTATCTCGTTATCTTCTATGTTCTTAATTTTGATATTATCATTATTTTTCTTTGGCTGTTTATTTCCTACGGTTTTATTTTTTATCTTTTTATCATTTTGTTCGTTGGGCAGTTTTACCACCTCACAACTTTTACCTGTCTCTTTTCTTTCATCTGTGTCCTCATTCTGTATTATATTGTTATTCATTATTATATTATTATATTGTTATTATATATATATATATATATATATACACTACCTGTCAAAAGTTTAAGTACACCTACTAATTTCCATTGTTTTGCTGCTTAGCTCATGACATAAACTTCAAATGTAAACTTAACAGGTACTAGATATGAGTTTGCTTACCTGGCTTTCATATTGTATGCTTCAGTGCATCTGCCCTATGCAGTGTGTTGTAACACAGAAGCTTCTTCAAAATAGCCTTCAAAATGTGTTAATTGACGTCTAGCATGCAACCTAAAATTAATGCCATTAGCTCTGCACAAAGGTCCAAAAACAGTTTAAAAGTCTTTAGTGAGGTAGTGTGTTTCTTCAGGAGTATGTTAATACATGTGTTCAGTTATTAACATGCGCTGCAGTTCTTTATATATAAAATCTCTGCAGAGGAGCTAACTGTGTAGTTTAAGGTATATTTCTGTGTTTCAAAAAGCAAAAGTGGGTGCCAAAGCTCAGTTAACAACAGAAAAAAGACAGACGATTGTAACTTTGAGAAATGAGGGCCAATAATTGAGGCAAATTGCAAAACAATTAAAAGTTTCTGTGAATGCGGTTGCTTGTGCCATTAAAGGGTACGAAGAAACTGGTCAAAATAAGGACAGAAAAAGGTCAGGGCGACCAAGAACCACAACAGCCTCAGAGGACAAGTATATCCGAGTCACCAGTCTGCGCAACAGACGCCTCACAGCACCTGAAATCAAAGTCCAGCTGAACAACTCCAGAAGTACAACAGTTTCAACATCAACTGTTCAGAGAAGACTAACAGAGGCAGGATTAAAAGGACGGACTGCAGCAAAGAAACCAATGCTGAGACTCCAGAACAAAAAGAAAAGTCTAGCCTGGGCTAAAAAAACACCAAAAATGGACTGTTGAGCAGTGGAAATTTGTCTTTTGGACTGACGAATCAAAGTTCGAAGTTTTTGGATCCAAACGCAGCGTATTTGTGCGGCGCAGAGCGGGTGAAAGAATGACATAGCAGTGTGTTGTGCCAACAGTGACGCACAGTGGAGAAAGTGTGATGGTCTGGGGATGTTTTGCAGGGGAGCAAGTTGGAAATCTCCAAAAGTCACTGGAATACTGAACCAACGTGGCTATCACAGCATTTTACAGCGCCATGCCATCCCATCTGGACTGCGACTAGTTGGCCAACAGTTCATCATGCAGCAAGACAACGATCCTAAACACACTTCCAAGCTGTGTCAAAATTACCTGAAGCAGAAAGAACGGCAACGTCAGCTCACAGTTATGGAATGGCAAGCACAGTCCCCGAATCTGAATCCCATCGAGCTAGTGTGGGATGAACTGGATCGACGAGTGAAAGCCAAGCAGCCATCCAGTGCTCAGAAGCTCTGGGAACTCTTACAAGAATGTTGGCAGCAGCTTTCACCAGACTATCTTCTTTCTCTTGTTGAGCGCATGCCTCGAATTTGTTCTGCTGTAATTGCCGCTAGAGGAGGCTAGTTTGATGAATCTAAAATTTAGACTTTGATTTTGGTAAATTGTCCTGATTTGTTGTTATTTAAGTTCCCATGTTTGTACTTATGAATTTGTGTCATGATAACTTAGTTAATAAATAAAAAATTTTAAACAAAATTTGAAATTTATGAATATTTCAGGGTGTACTTAAACTTTTGACCGGTAGTGTATATATATATATATATAAAGTCGGTGACAAAAATTTTGTCCATCCGAAAATGCGCAAATCCCATTTCTTTACTGATTTTAAGGGCCCCATACACGCTCAGGCCTGCCCGTCCTGCTGCCCGTTCAAGCAAGCCTCACGGTAAGCTAATCGCCCACACACGATTCAGGCCAGCTTCACGACAGAGCTCAGTTTGCAAAAGGTACGGTAGAGTGTGGTTAACTTATTTGACTGTGATAAACAAGGCAACTCCGCTGGACAACGAGGAATTGAATCTACTCGCAGTTGGAGCAGTTGCTGCAGCATATATATCAAGGCAGGAGAGAAAGAAGAAAGATAGAACAAAGTGGACGAAAGACTGGGTGATGAAAAGGGATAGTTTATCATATACGTCACTATTACAAGAATTAAAATTAGAGTCAGGAGAGTGGTTCAGTTATCTCAGGATGGATGAGGAAACCTATCTGAAGCTATTGTCTTTAGTTTCTCCATTAATTCAAAAAGAAGACACTTGTATGCGAAAAGCCGCTCCTGACTTTATAGACTATAGAGGAGGCAACCTTTTTGAACGCTTTCCGAAATGCACTTCGCATGTTATTTATTTTGTTTGTTACCGTTTCCCTACTCGCTGAAGTGTCTTTCTCTTTCAATTTATCTACTAACAATTGATAGGCTGCTGCTTTTTTACCTTTGTCCGAATATTCTTTACTTTTCACTTTCCACTGAACTACCCCCACACACGCGCAGTTTGACCTGAACGGGCTGAGCTGTGCAGGCAGCCTGACGGGCAGGCCTGAGCGTGTATGGGGCCCTTTCTTTACATTGGGCTCAGTTCCCATGGCAACTGAAAACCATTCGCAAAGGAAATATTTGTTTATCTCTTTTTTTTTTAAATTTTCTTTTGCGATAAGGTGGTGAGTTTGATATTTGTGTATGACGTACAAAGCAATATACCAACCTTAAATCTAGAATTCAATAATATGAGGTACTTCAGCTGTAATAAATTATAATTATCTATAATATAATGCATTAAGTTAGGACAAATTTAATTATAATAAAACACATGATATTTATTTAAATATGAATTTGTAGGAATGGAGTAATTTTAGCAACGTTGATGAATAGTATTTATACTGCAGGCGTTTCAGAAGCAGGAGTGAATTACGTCTAAAAGAAAAGTATCGAAAGGCACGTTTTTTTTCATGCTACTGTATTTGTTTTTTGTTGTATTAATTAAAATATAAAATATTTTTCTTAAACACTCTCTTCACTTTAATATAATATCCTCTTACTAATTATATTTAAAATTTTTGATGAAACACGTGCAGTAAAGGATTTAAACGAGATAATCTATGTTAGTTATTTTTTATCCGTTGCACCGTCAAAATCGTATGAATGGAGGGGTCTCAGTGGCGGATCCAGGGGAGGGTTCATTGGGTGCCCGTGAAACCCCCCACCATCACTACTTTTTTTGTTAGAACGGGTAACGAGTCACCTCGCTTTAGATGCTAGGTGTGGAGGTGACCTGAAGTGGTCAGGAAGGAGTGTAATTTATATTTCAGTGAATAAATAATTCATTCACAACCTAAATCTCAATTTACCGTATATACTCGTGTAACCGGCGATCTCATGTAATCGTAATAAAACACGAATACCTCCACAAATTCACCTCTTTGTATTGTGAGCATTTGAATGTGTGTGAATTTGAATCTATTCTACGCAGATACATATAAGTATATTAAGTTATATTCATAGACATATTCGTAATTGAAATCGGTATAGACTGAAATTTTGTAAACATTATGAACTTGTGAACTTGCTGAGAAAAAATAAAATCCTTTCATCCTGTTGACACATCACGTGGCTTCTTATTGGGATGGCAAAATTGGAGATTAATTAATGATATGATTTATGATAGGATGTTTGTAACATAAATAAAAGACAAATTAGGTTTAATAGCTGGATTATAAAGTTAGGAAACAGGCCTCAGATGAATTTACAGTTTACTGTATTTAAGTTGTGATATAATGATTTATATAATCGTTAGAAACTAAGTTTGCCTATCTCGCAGCTAACAATTTTACAGTAGATACAACGTTGTCACAAGGTTGCATTTTAGCACTGTGACTTAGGTACAACGTAAATTTGTGTGGTCTCAGTTACGTCTTCACAACGTTGTGATATTACGTAAACTTTACGTAGATACAACGTTGTCTGAACGTCTCAAGGATAGAATTTGGTCCAACAATGGCGCCCTATTTGAAACAGTAATATGCCGTATGTAACTCCGTTACAATTTTGTAACAAGGAATAATGTACTATGAAATTATATGCTATGGATGTAAAACCATTCGTGTATACAACGTCTATGCTTCGTACAAAAAATTACGTCAGAATTTTACTTGTACCTCACGTGTATACAACGTCATTATGCAACGTTGTATCAACGTTGCAATATTATAACATTTAAGTTTACGTTGTAACTACGTCAGTACAACGTCAATTTCTGACAAAACCAAGATTCAACCAAGATACAACGTTGTATTTACGTAGTGTGTTTGATGGGCTCACCCAGTGCATTAAATGCCCGATGATTATAACAACTTTTTAAGAACCTTACATTGTATAATTTAGATCGAGCAATAGCGTAACCCTTTTTTTTTTTATTTCTGTAACTAACTTGCTCTAGTAACAACAATAAACAAATTTGTATTTGTGAAAAGAGATACAGAGCTTGAGGTTTGAACTATATAGATGTGAAAAAATCTTCTTGATGGATTATATTTCCGATCTATGATTACCGACGGCAGCAGTGAACCCCCCCTGAAAAATGTCTGAATCCGCCCCTGGGAGGGGCCTACAACTGAACCTGCATTAAGAAATGAGGATGGCTACAGAATCGAAAAAGAGTACATTGGTCTCCCATTGAACCACTTACCAGACCCAGTGTCGCTTCATTTCGTTGATCTCCCTGGAAACGGTTTGAAGACGTGGGTAAGCCACCTCAAATGAGGAGACTGTAGACACCAATCAACCAGGGGAGCACTCCTTGGGGATGTTAGGCAGGAGACAGGCAGTGCTGGAACTTCAATGTCCCCTGTCACTGTGCTCCTTAGCTGATCTTTTCCCGTGTCTCATCTACCCTGCGAGCAGTCCAGCATGCTCTCAAACACACCCTTCTCTCACTATTCCTCACTACACATATATGTATCTTACATACTACACAATCTTTTCAAAATTAAAAACAAACAACATCGACCTTAAGAGCCTAGGAGTCCTCTGAGGAGGGGACCATAAATGTCCCCACTTCTGGCTCCCTCGCTGCCAATACAGGGAACGCAGCCCCTAAAATCGGGTATGGGACTACTACTGCCCATTCGAGATGCTCCAGGCTTCTGCCTGATTCACTTTTCATTAACTTCTGCAACATTCGTGGTCTTTCCTCAAATTTTCAATCTGTTGAACACCACCTCTCCTCCTTTAAATATCACCTTCTCTTCCTCACTGAAACTTAGGTGTCTAGGACGACTGACAGCAACCCCTTTTCTTTATCCTCCTACTTTCTCTATACTCAATTTCATTCCAAAGGTGGATATTGCATATATGTACGCAACAACCAAACTTGCTCTCGTATTCCCGACGTGAATCCCCCAAATTTTATACCCTCTAGCTACTGCTTACATGCCAATCTCAAATTAACTACATCTGCGCTGTCTACCTTTCTCCTAATTCTACTGACTATCTAAAATTCTTTGACTATCTCACTTCCAAAGTGGAATACATTCTATCCCACTCTCTTTTTGCTGAAATCTTCATTTTAGGTGATTTCAATGTTCACCACCCCCTTTGGCTTTCCTCCCATTTCACCTACATCCCTATGAACTAGTTTACAATTTCTCTGTCCTGAATTACCTAGAGCAGATTGTACAGCACCCTACTCGTATTCCCAATCGCCTTGGAGATAGACCCAACATTGTGAACTTATTTCTTACCACTCATCCTTCTTACTCTGTCAAACGTTTTCTCTGCTTGGCAACTCTGACCACAATCTTATATCTGTTTCCTGTCCTATCGCTCCACATCTGCCTTTAGATCCTCCCGAGAGCCGTGATTTATTCCCTTTTCCATATATTGGCGTGATGTTTTCAAGTTTCCAATCGACCTGAACTTCTCCAGACTAACGATTTATTAAATATATATGTAAGAGGAGAGACTATTGCGCAGTTCACTTCTTTAAGTACCCTTGGTAGGTCTTATCTAGACCGGGAGTTTTATTAGGATTAATTTTACCTATGGCTGAGAGCACTTCGCTTTCACTAATGGTAAAATCGTGAAGCTTTAACTGATCATCAATGAGCATGATTACGGGAACAGGAATGTTGTTCATATTTTCATTAGTGAAGACGGAAGAGTAGAATTTATTTAAAACTTCGTCATTTTAAGTCATCATAAATGTTTTCATTGTTTTTGGCTATGAGTGGACCAATAGTCTGCGAATCTACTTTTTTATTCCTAACATAATTATAGAATTCCTTCAGATTCGATTTAATTTGGTTCACTCTACGTAGATAGTTCATAATTGCGCTTACTTTTTCCAATAAGTTTTTTGCTTCCCCTCTTCAATAGCTTGTAAGCATTTTTATCGGACAAATTATTTGTTTCTTTAAATTTAAAATACGCGTTCCTTTTTAACATTAAGCTACTTTTAATCTCAGCATTCCACCATTTAGGTTTAAAGACTGTAGATGGTGTCTACAGACGCATTACTACGGTAATCGAAAACTGCAGAAGTACCAACACAGTAAATGCAAACAACTTTAAAAAGAAAGCAGACTATTAACGTCAATTACATATTCCTCTTTATTTGTCGTGAGTATTCTCATGAGATCTATGCCTTTTAGTCTCGAATGTACGCGCTGTTCCTTTTCTTTTATGTAAGAATTCTGGAGTATCTCGTTTCAACATCCAGCAGTTCCAAAGTTTTTGCTTTAAACTTCACTGAACGGAAAACAAAACAGACCTATTTTCACAAGTGGCTGCGAAACGCCAAGCAACCGTATTGATTTTGAGTGCGCTAAGAAAATAAATTTCAGATCCCTTAAAGAGTTAAAGATTCTATTAACGTAAAAACTCAACCATTAGGAATGCAGCTGACGAGGAAGTTTCTAATAGTGGCTGTATCCTTCAGCGCGGGACACGTCAACGCGAAGAAGAGGCGACGTCAAACCGAAACATCAAGGCGCTGGTGGCCAAACTTCCTCAAATCTCTATGCAGCGGGCTGGCTACAGTTGGCCAGACTGGCAGTCGACGGCCTATTGCGCGGCACGGTCAGAGTGCCGATCGGCTCCCGGGACCGAACCTATACCAGCGTGCTATTTTTTTCATTTACGGGGAACAGTTGCGTGCTCCCGGACTACTCTTACTCTTCGGCGAATTAAGACTAATCCAGGCCCCACTACAACTTACACATGTCACCACACACAAAGACATAGACACAATAGGACCATGACACACATACAGAATAGGGTGGATCGATTTTACATTTTTTTCGATTTCCATATTCTAATAGAGACAGAAACTTGCGCATGCATGAGAAAATAGCCTCTGCAAAATCTTAGCTTAATAGGTAATCATCTTCTGCCCCCGGCAGAGCGATGAAAATCATATTTTAGAGTCAAAAACGTATTTTTAAACCCTAGCCTAGAGTCATAAAATTTTGCGTGTGTGTTATTTCATGCCTAAGCAACGATATAAATGCTATGGGAAATATATAAATGCATTATTTAAGACAAAGAGCCGATCTGAAAATATGTATATTATACATATTTTCAGATCGGCTCTTTGTCTTAAATAATGCATTTATATATTTCCCATAGCATTTATATCGTTGCTTAGGCATGAAATAACACACACGCCAAATTTTATGACTAGGCTAGGGTTTGAAAATACGTTTTTGACTCTAAAATATGATTTTCATCGCTCTGCCGGGGGCAGAAGATGATTACCTATTAAGCTAAGATTTTGCAGAGGCTATTTTCTCATGCATGCGCAAGTTTTTGTCTCTATTACAATATGGAAATCGAAAAAATATAAAATCGATCCACCCTAATACAGAAGCATAATATTAACATATTACATTACAATGCAGATGGCCTCACAAACAAAATCATGCAGCTTAGGGAATTCGTACACAAACAAAACATTCACCTAGCACTTATACAAGAAACAAAACTAAAACGCACACACAAAACAGCCACCATCCCTGACTTCATGGCGATCCGTCAAGATCGTACTGGGGGTCACGGGGGTAGACTCTTTACTTACATACGTAAAAGCATTAGCTACACTGATGCCACCCAAAACATTACAGACACAATCCAAGCAGATAACACGATAGAAATACAGGCAGTTAACATTAAAACACACTTAAAACACAACACCACACTCATCAAGATTTACATCCCACCAATAGTTCACCTCAGGTGCCAGCCAATTACAATCCACAGTTACACAATCTGGCCTCTCTCACTAATATCATCTTAGGAGGAGACTTCAATGCTAAAGACACTAGTTGGTACCTGCACAACCAAAACAACTCCAGAGGGGCCAACATAGCCACACAACTAAACAGCCTCTTCATTCTTAACAACACAGAAAAACATACACACATACCACATCAAGCACGATACTCAAACTCCTCCCCAGACATAACGATCTGTTCCCCCTCACTAGCAACTCATACACACTGGAGAACAGAAAAACAACTGCCATCAGGCCACCTGCCCATCATCATTACAACACATTCTACACTCTGCCCCAGCAGCCTTAGGCACACTTAAAGAAATTACAAGAAAGCTGATTGGGAACAGTTCAAAATACAGACTGAGGAACAATTCACCACATTAAACAGCACACCCATCATAAACATCAATACAACACTCAAGACCTTCAATCAGATCATCAATAATGCAAACAAATACATATCCAAGGGCAACATTAGGAAATACAACCCCCAAATTACACTAGAGAAATAGCCCACCTCTAAGGCAACGTAACAACCTCAAACATAACACACAAACACCACACACAGAAGCCATAAAACAGCAGTTACAACAGCTCAACACAGAAATAAACAACAAACTTAAAGAAAAACAAACAGAAACATTTAGGGAATTCATAACACTAAACCACTCCACAGATACATCCAGGCTATACAAAACAGTGGCATTCACATCTCACACGCGGCTATCTATCGCAGCCAAAATAATATCCGAACATATACACAACAAGCTAACATTCTAATTAATCTCGGTATGGAGACTGCAGAGCAGGGCCGGATTAAGACCTTTAGAGGCCCTAAGCACTTAAAAGATTTTGGTGCCCCATATATATGTAATTCAAAATATAAACAAAAATAAACCATAAAATAAAATTTTATTTTCTGAAATGAAACAAAACTTACAGTAAGATGGAAAATAATGTTTATTTTTGTATACTTCCACTTCATTTATATTTGAAAAGTTTTCTCCTACTTTTTTTAATTGCAAAGTCTTTGATCAGATCCTCAAAACTAATCTTACGTAACACATCTGCTTCTATACTTAGTAGAGATAAGGCATCCAGCCTGCCTTGTTGCATAGTTGTTCTGTTGGTATTTTTAATATACTTCAACTGAGAAAATGAACGCTCAGCTGAGCAATTTGTGACCATTAATGTTAAAAATATACGAAAGGCAATTTCTACATTTGGGAAGGCACACTCAATATTGTCTTCTACAATTATTTTATAAAGTTCAGCATGACTGAATCTTGTTTTTACATTTTTTTTTGCACTGAACTTATGGCACACATATGAGTGAAATTGCTGAAGCTCAGCAGAGAAATTAGTGTTCAAGTCCTCTGGTAAGCATCAATCATCTTTTTACAACCCTGAGAATACCTTTCAATTTCAGTAGATGATGAAGTGGTGACATTATGTGGCACATCACTTAGAAAAGAAAATCTCTCTGCTATTTCTTTGTATATCTCTCCTCTTCTTCTCATCTCAGTTTCAAGTTTGTCAACAATTGTGTAAAAGGTGGTGATAAGAAATTTATCTCTGGCATTCAGATATACTTCTGGTGCATCTCCGTCATTGGGTACCTTCTTTCTGATACGTTTGCGAGTTTGAGCTGCCTTGTAATCAACATCTGGTAGCATTTCCTTTGTAGCTGCTTCATATCTTTCAAATTCATCTCATGAAGTGCACAGTTGGTCAGCTAATGATCCATACAGATCTGCACATGTTTTTAAGTTCACATCCTTATTCTGTAGAACTTTGCTTACTCTATGAAAATTTTGCAAAATCTCATCCCAAAAATTCAACATAAAAACGAATTGTAGCTCTTGCATCTTATTTGCAATATTATTTGCTTCTCTTCTAGTGTCTCCCTTTTGTGACTGGTCTTCAGCTATACATTCTAACGCTTCTAAAATTTTAAGGAAAGATTTCAAAATTGCTGCTGTTGCCATAGCATGTGCCTCCCATCTGGTATCAGAGAGGGATTTTAAGACACTTTCATTTCCAATACAACCTTTAAGAATTTCCCACCTGCTGGTTGAGGCTAAAAAAAAGGTATAGAGCAACTGCACTGTAGAGAAGAAATTAACCGCCTCTTGACAGCAGTCAACAGCACTTCGGCCTACCAGATTTAGTGAATGGGCTGCACAGGGCACATATATAGCAAACTTGTTTGTTTCTAAAATTTTTTGCTGCATCCCCTTATAACGCCCAGACATGTTGGCAGCGTTGTCGTAAGATTGACCCCTACATTTTGAAAAGTTTAGCTTACAAACTTCACGTAAGTACTGCAACACCTGATTTGCCATTTCCTCACCAGTATGGCTTTTCATTTTCAGAAAGGTTAAAAAGCGTTCAATAGGCTGTCCATCTTTTAAGTACCTAAGTACAACACTTAACTGATCGATATGTGATAGATCTGGTGTTGAATCAACTGACAAACTAAAATAACCAGAAGATTTTACTTCGTCAACAATGAGTGCGTGGACCTTTTGAGCCATTAGTTGAATGAGTTCCTCACAGGTGGTTTTGGACAGGTAAGAAGGATTTCCTTTGCCAGAATTTCCATATTTCAAAATGTGACCTGCTAAAAATGGATCAAACCGGCTTATGAGCTCAAGCAGCCCTAAAAAATTCCCATTCTGCAATGATCCAAATCTTTCTTCTGTTCCTCGAAAAGACAAGCCACGTTCAGCTAACGTACAAATAACAGCTATGACACGCCTCAAGACATGTTCCCAGTAATCACACTCTTCCTGAATTTGTTTTTCCAACTGTTGTCCCAACCCCGCACCTTGTCTGCGAGTTAAGTATGTTAGCATAGAGTCTCGGTGAGTAGTGCTTTTTTCATGATGATCAATTACAATAGTATTTCGCCAGTCACTGAACCCTTCTCTTATAACAAAATGTGAGACATTTTTAGGAGCAAACAGTTTACAAACATAACAGTAAACTGATCCTGTTGATGGTGAATACAATAACCACTCTCTCTTGTATTTCTCACCATTGGCTTTTGTCCCAACGAAAAGTTTTTGTGAACAGTATCTTGCTGGTTTGCCACTACTGAAATGCCGGTAAGACTTGTCAAATGGCCCATTGTGGTGTTGACAGTCACTGGGTCCACAAGCAATCCAATAAGCCACATCATCAGCAGAGAAATCAAGCCACAACCCTGGATCTTTTGCTATATTTACTTCATCTTCTGCAGACTGATTCATTTCACCACCATCACCATGGTCCACTAAACTTTCATTTTCAGCAATTATTTCAACCCCAGAATGTCTTGTAAAGCAACTTGAATCAACATTTGCAGTAGAGGTATCAAGAGAATTTACAGGCAAAGTGAGATCAGTAGTGAGACATGTGGTAGATGAACCTGCTTGTGACACCTCGGTGATTCCAACGTCATCATATTTTGATTTTGAAGTGATCAAAGTGGTATTTGTGTCCACTTCTGATGACGGAGATTGGTTTTGATTCAGAATCGGTATATCATGTTGACGTTGTGGTCGTGGAACTTGTGTGAAGAAATCAGTCAGCTTTGCAGTCTTGGACTCTAAATCCAAAGTCTTCTCTTGTTTCTCTTTTGATAGTTTTCGCTTTTGTGCACCACTTAACTGAACACGTTTCATCTTGGTTCTTGGGGTCTGTAAAATACAGAAATAAAAAGAATATTTTATTTGTATATTATGTGGCAATCAACACAGTTACACATATCACAATCTTGGCTTTGTTCTTTTATTCTCAGAAAGACAAAATGGGAACCGTACACAACCAAAGTGGCAATTTAAATATAAGTGGCAATTAAATATAACTCAACCGAAATATCAACTCGAAATGTTGAATACAAATCAAATCGAAAGAAGGAACCAAAAGAAGGAACCGAAAGAAGGAACCGAAACCTATAAAATAAAAATACTTAACATTAGAATTAATAATACGCAATCTATAAAAATATCAATATTAACATTTCACTATTAACGAGCCACATTTTATATTTACATTTATTTATTTATTTAAAACACAATATTTAATTATAGGAAATATGAACATTTGCTTAGGGCCTAAATTGTCCTAACTACGTTTGATGTTATATATACATTACAAATTATTCACTCTGGTTATTACAATCTAAATTCTTTTATACTGTTATGACAATAGATAAATAAATTATAAAATAAAGATACGTGTATGATAAAAATTGTTATATATACAAATAAAGTACACTTCATAGACTTACCCTAGAGAAGAAGAGAGAGCAACAGATAAACTTCTTCAACGCTAATTAACTTAGGTCAGTATATCTTATTATTATAATGGCCGTGATAAACATCACTTGATACAACAGCAATATAGAGAGTTTATAGTTTCTTTTATTTTAATATTAATTTATATTACAATTCTATAAACCTAAATCTTTCTGTAAAACAATACCAAATGATTATGTAAAATATATATTTAATATTATATGCACAAATCACACGTTCAGAATAACTTCCTATAGCACACGAAAATATTTAATCTATATGTATTTTTAATATGGCGCTCAAAGATTTGATATAAACAAAATAATAACGCAAAGCGTAAAGTGTGTGATTACAACGAAATATATTTATTCTCTCAAAAGGGTTGTTGTTCACTACAAATTCAAACAATGAAAAAAAATAAATACTATATATGAATATATATAATTCAGTTTTCAACAGCTTATAGGCTATAAGCCGCGATTATAATAGTATAATAAATCCATGGTAAATCCGACAATGGAAAATTTCTGTGGTACCCCCCTTCCCTTGATGCCCTAAGCACGGGCTTATTTTGCTTAATGGTTAATCCGGCCCTGCTGCAGAGCAGCAAAACTGAAATTCAACAGATTTTAAGGTTCATGTCAAAGCAACCAGATTCTGTTCATAAGGTAGCTTATAAACCTAAAGATAATGATGTTAAATGAATGTTACAAATGGAACAAAAGATGTAACTTTTGTGTTAGGCCTATCTCTAGGGGTGGAAAAAGCTCTTGGCTTAGTCTCACCAAGTAATACGTTTGTATGTAAGCCCATTCTCGAAACGGGTAAAATATTTTCCGAAATAGGACAAGGTGAAGACAAGATTTAGAAGTCTTTTTTAGGCAGAGCCAAATTTGAAATAGGGCGGCAATATTTGTAGAGTTAACCCAACAATTTTAAGCGTAGAATATAGTATAGTAAATATAACTTATGTAAGAAAAATTTAAGTAAATATTTTTGTAACGATTAATTATGAAATTATTTGTAACTTTGTTTGGTAATTTTGAAATTTGTTTACTGTAAGTCAGAATTCTTTAATACCTCGTACACCTCGTAGTAGTTCCGTGCGTTGGTCTCTCTTCACAAGAAGGTCAATCTGGTGGCCCCGCCTCTAGGTCTGGCTTGATGGAGGAGCGAGTTGCTCTCTTGCGCTCTCCACCGCACATAGCCAGGTACACCCGGTTCATCTGGTACCGTCTTGAGCCAGGCATTTAAAATTCTTTTGAAGACTTTAACTTTGACCCCTGTCATGTTCCTGAGGTTCTTTGGAAGCTGGTTAAAAAGTTTTGACCCCCTGACAACCAAGCTGTTTTCTTTCAGTGTCTTTCTTCTCTGGCCTTTAGTTTGGGAACACTACACATTCTACCTTTCCTATTTTCCAGTGTTGTTTGGGTGGTAACTGGGTTTAGTTTGAGGTTTGGTACCAGTTTTTCGACCATTTTCCATGTACATATTATGGTGTACCTCTCCTTTCTTCTTTCCAGGGAATATAGACTTAGTTTACGTAGTCTTTCCCAGTAGTTGAGTGCTTTGCAGCCATAGATCTTGGCTGTGAAATGTCTCTGAATATCTTCTAGTTTATTCATTTCTTCCGTCTTGTATGGGGACGTCAAGACTGAGCAGTATTCAAATTTTGGTATGATCAGTGTTTTCAGCAGGGGAATCATTACTTTCTTGTCCCTTCTTTTAAAGGTTCTTAGTACCTAGTAGTATACTCTCAAAAATGTTGAGTGCAAAGCAATTGCATGCAACATGATTAGAGACTGTTTTAACCACCCCAACCCTCCAAGGGAGGTGGGGTTATGCAACAATACCCTTCTCAAAATTTTATATATATATATATGAGTTGTATATGTGTGGGTATGTTTGCATGTATAGAAAAAATTAAAATTTCTTTATTAAGACGTGTATATGTCTGCATGAAGAGGGCAGGAGATTAGACCCTCCAAAGGGGGAGTGGGTAACCTAACCTAACAAGGTTAATAAAACATAAGAAGGAAAGAGAGGAGGAGAGAGATGTTCTCAGAGACATGTCTCGGCGCATAATGGATTCTTCACAAGTCTTCCTAGACGGCTTTAGGATCACTGCCATTTGGCCTAGAAGCCAGCCATGCCACAGCCAATCGTACGGCGTAATCGGCTGTCAGGCAGTCTCTTTAGAGGGTAAGCAGCCAGTTGCCTTAGTTTAGTGACTTATATATACATATATAAGCTAACTGGAACGGCACCTCCACTCACATCAAATTCTTAAAAATGTGGACTTCCTGGTTGGCTTCGGAACCCCCGCCAGTCGAAACAGCCAGAGAATAAAGCCAGTCACACACAAACACACACACACACACACACACACACACACACACACACACACACTGTTTCGTTTATATATACGCCCTTCATTTCCATTAATATTTGTTTATATAGTGTAAATAAAACAGCTAGTGCCTTCTGCCTATTTAATATATATTGAAATACAAATTATGTATATACATTAGTTGCAAAACAGGGATAATGCACACATGATTTATATATATATTTACATAAAAAATATCATAACAGGAGAGGAGAATTGTATATACATTCGACGCAGAAACAATAATAATTGGTAATAAAAACCCACTCTAATAGACAGAGTTTATTTCCACAACAGTTTCGATGCCCACTGGCATCCTCCTCGGGTGGATACAGAAAAACGAATGAACCAAAGCAAGAGGGAAAAACAGTCCAGGGACCGACCGTTAAGAAATTCGCACCTAGGTTAGGTCCCGTTCTCCCGACACCGGAAGGGCATTTTCATTAAAGGGACCCGCTTATAAGTACATTCGCACACATTTAAAACTATCTTCCTGTTCTAAACATACAGATTCTATTATGTTTTTACATAATTATTACATTTATTATTAAATTTATTACATTTAATATTGCATTATTATTTATTACAAAAATTATAAATTTATTATTACATTGGTTATTACATTGTTGTTTATTGTACAGAACTTATAAACCGAAAAACGAATGAAAAAGGCGAGGAGGAAACAACAATCCGGAGACCATTGAGAAATTCGCACCTAGGTTAGATACCGTTCTCCCGACACCGGAAGGACATTTTATTACAGGGTCCGGCTTATAAGTACATTCGCACAAATTAAAACTATCTTCTTGTTCTATACATGCAGATTCTAATATTTTGACATAATTACTGCATTTATTATTGCATTTACATTTTTTTAACATTTATTATTATTACCTTTACCCTAATTATTAAATTTATAATATTACCTTCATTATTACATCTGTTGCATTTATATTTATTTCCACATTTATTACTTCCATTATTACATTTACATTTACGTTTATTATTCCATTTACATTTTACCCCCCCCCAAAAAAAAAAAAATAATCGAATGAACTAAACGCGAGTAAGGAAACAATCCAGAGACCTTTAAGAAATTCACACTTAGGTTAGAACACGTTCCCCCGACTCCGTAAGGAATTTTTTGACCAAGAATCTCATTAAAGGGTCTAATTTATAAGTACCTTCGCACAAATTAAAATTATCTACTTTTTCTATACATACAGATTCTTTTATTTTTCTTTTGACATAATTATTACATTTATAAAGTACCTTACTTGATTCCCAATCTATAGCATGATTATTTTGGCTGGCATGATAAAAAATGGCATTATTAGTATTACAACTTCTGAAGGCATATTTGTGTTCTTTAATACGGGTTTCAATATTTCTTCCAGTTTCTCCCACGTATACTAAATCACAACCTTTACAGGGAATGCTGTAGACACAGGCTTGTTCCTGTTTTGCAACGTTATTCCTAACCAATTTACTTTTCACGGTAGACAAATATTTGAACGCCAAAGCAAACTTAAAATCTTTCGTCAACGGTTTTACTCTTTCTAAGCCGGCAATACAGTTCGCGCTATTTTTCAGTAATAAATAATAATGCAATATTAAATGTAATGAATTTAAAAATAAATGCAATAATTATGTAAAAAAATAATAGAATCTGTATGTTTAGAACAGGAAGATAGTTTTAAATGTGTGCGAATGTACTTATAAGCGGGTCCCTTTAATGAAAATGCCCTTCCGGTGTCGGGAGAACGGGACCTAACCTAGGTGCAAATTTCTTAACGGTCGGTCCCTGGACTGTTTTTCCCTCTTGCTTTGGTTCATTCGTTTTTCTGTATCCACCCGAGGAGGATGCCAGTGGGCATCGAAACTGTTGTGGAAATAAACTCTGTCTATTAGAGTGGGTTTTTATTTTCATATTTTGACCTTCACGTAGAAAAAAGTGAATCTTTTTGCATTTAAGAATAATTGGTTATTTAATATATACAGTATATATATATATATCAAAACAAAAACTAATACAGTTAATACAGAAGAATTCTATATACAACAAAATAAACAACATTTTGCGCGGAATGTTCTCCTATAGAAGCGTCGTTCTTTACGTTAATTATACTGCGTGTTCTTTGCAGTTGAAAGGTATATATATATATATATATATATATATATATATATATATATATATATACCTTTCAACTGCAAAGAACACGCAGTATAATTAACGTAAAGAACGACGCTTCTATAGGAGAACATTCCGCGCAAGATGAGGAGGGAGAACGAACAAATGAAAAAAATGAGGTAACCACCCGGGAATCGAACCCGGGATCTTCCGATTGCCGGTCAGATATGATAACCACTACACCATGATCCTCACTCAATCAGAAGTCGTAATTCTCCTACATACGCGGAATGTTCTCCTATACAAGCGTCGTTCTTTACGTTAATTATACTGCGTGTTCTTTGCAGTTGAAATGTATATATAGGTGCGGCATGCGGGAGGTGCCCCTCGGGGCATTGGTTTCTGCGCGTATGTAGGAGAATTACGACTTCTGATCGAGTGAGGAGGTGTAGTGGTTATCATATCTGACCGGCAATCGGAAGATCCCGGGTTCGATTCCCGGGTGGTTACCTCATTTTTTTCATTTGTTCGTTCTCCCTCCTCATCTTAGGCGGAATGTTCTCCTATACAAGCGTCGTTCTTTACGTTGATATATATATATATATATATATATATATATATATATACGCGTTAAAAATGGATATATATATGGATTAAGGTCAGTTTCTACCACGCTTAAATAAAATAGTAAACTCACACGTAATCGAGTCCACATTTACATCCTCATTGCTTTGTACTACACAATAAAGGCGAATTAGCATTATTTCACCGCTCAAAGTATGCGGGTGTCTATATTCAATATAGTCGGCTTTCAACTCGTATAACACTATTTTTGTACCCACTTTACAATTGGAGGTCAAACTATCACGCTATTTAAACACGGTTAGAATACAGACAAAAGCACGCACAAAGATGACATCGTTTGCTACATCATTAAATTCAAGTTTATAAACACTCCTTTCCAAACGGGTGTTTATTCTTTCAGCGCTGATCTTTCCATCTGTAAAATCTTCTTCATAACTCATATCGGCAATTGAAGTATATTTCTAAATCGTGCCGACAACTGCATCGTATATAAAGAAATAATTCTTCAGGGTGAACGGTGAAGGTGAGTCCAGCCCTGTACCTTTCTAGTCCTTTGTACCAAAGTTCATGATATTTCGAAGAGTCTGCACCTTCTAAATACGCATCTAGTTCTAAACCATTCTCGCCTTGTTCATCCCTACACTTGGTAAAATTATCAAGCAGGACGGTGTACGCATATTCAAGCACCGTGTCAAAATAACGCATATCAGCAACACGTGCGTCTAATATAGGTTTTAGTTTACGGAAACTGACGACTTCAAACATTCTGCCGAGAACGAAAAGGCTTCGCGTGGGGATAAGGGCGTTATTGTCAGCAGTATTCTTCTACATCAACCGTATAGCAATGCATGGTTGGTTTATATCACGATTTACACATAGTTTACAAATAATGGCGTATGAGGGTGCATTACTCATCTGTTCTTTTTTTGTCCCTACACCTTCAGGTATTTTACAAGTGTCCTCACCCCACTTCTCAACCAACAAGAAGATTCTCTTCATCTCTTCAACACTTAAATAAATAACATTGCTTTCACCAGAGTTTGATTGTCTACATTTCTTTCGTTTCAAGTACATAATTAATAACACCGGTATTACGTCTGAATACACGCACAGACTTCAACGCGGACACGTCGTATACTGTATTGAGGATGTTGTTCAACGGGATTCCATCTTTTAATAGTTTTCTATTGATACTGCGAGGAGAGAACGTTCAGTCGGGTGAAGCTATGAAGCGGCTATGAGCCGCCGGTGCACTGTTCGGCTCGGCGGGGCCGTGCGTGCGGTTGGGGAAATAGGAGGTGTGGGGTGAGTATGAGTCACATGGGTTGCGTTATGATCGCCGCCAAGTGTTAGTGAGTCGTGTACGAGATTGTTCCAGCATGAAAGATTCGATGCGCACTGGTGAATCATCCGAATATTTGTATCCCATTATACTGGGTAGGCGTTTAGAGAGTTTTTCCATCTGCGATGCATGAAGTAATATCGGTTTTAATGATTTATCACACACACTGCCTGGAATGCGTACCATACATCTTCTAAAACGTTCAGGGATAACTGTCTTCACCAATCACCATTATACTTTCTCGAACTATGTACATTTATTAACACTGGCGATCTATTTGAGAGAAACATGTGTCCATACTTGTCCTTTTTGCTGGAGAAACGATATTCCTCCCTAAACTCTACTAAAAATTCACATGAACCTTTAGCTACAAATGCGGCCTTGAGGTTTCAAAGGAGGGATGACTAGAAATTCTTTGGGTGTTCACCACCTCTCTAGACTTTAGTGAGTACCACTTCAGGAATGTAGAGCATGCAATATCATTGGACGCCAGCGTTATTTTTCGTCTACGCGAGAATTCTTTATCAGTTAAAAAGATACGTCTGAGGACCAGGGCTTGCGGGAATCAACTGAGTATGCAGGGAGGAGACATGTACCGATTAGCGGCAAGAGTCACGTGACTCTTTTTATTGGTTAGCAATATACAGTGAGCAGTGCTTAGATTTTCTTGCGCGTGTACACACACACACACACACACACACACACACAAACATACACACCTACACACACACAAACACACACACATACACACACACACACAAAGGAGAAAATGAAACGCAAGCTGAAACATAATTAAATACATGTAATAAGTAGGAATATAAATAAACTGTAAAATTTCGTCAACAAGTAAAGAGACTCTAATATACCAATTATATAACAAATATTCACACCTCACGGTATCCAAAGGGGACAGTGTTGTAAGTGCTAGGCACCTGCTATCGTTTCCTCTATGTGTTACGACACACTTTCGTCCCCCTAATCTCCTTCTCGCCCCCCCAGCTTCTGTGCCCGAAAGTTATGAGTTCCTACAGTCAGTTGGGGTGGTTGGTCACCCTAATTTCTATCATCTAAACTCACTAGCTCTTTCAGCGAATCAATGTTGACGGTTCGCTTGGTTAAGAGTGATGCCTTTAGCCTTCACGATATATTTCATTTCCTCCGCCACCCTCACCCGTACCCCGTAAGTTTTTGGGCCTGTTGAGACAAAAGAATCAGCGTAGGCGTTATCTCCATACTCATCCTTGATCTCGTCAGTCAATTCTCCGAGGAATTCCCCAATAAGAGGCATATATTCACCTTCCCTCTCCATGAATATCACTCTATTTGTATCTGTGTACAGAACCCTCCATCCAAGAGAATGCAATAGACTCCAAAGTTTGATGCGGGCATATGCTGTTGTGAAACTGGCTACAGGTATGTTTGTGACACGCGATGTATCTGTAGCCAATTTGGTTCTATTGTACCTTATTTTGCACGTATTACCCTCATTCATAATCTCCATGACCTCTTTATCGATGGCGTTGGCGTAATCCCACACCTCATTATAACTTTGGGCTAGATGGATATTCCCCTTGTCTATATTCTGGACAAATTTCCCCCAAAGCCTATTTAGGCACAACTTTGCACTAAAGCGCTTGCATGGATTCTTCGTAATTTGACCCTGTTCAAGTTGTATCCCTTCACGATCAGGGTAGCGTTGAATATACGCCGATTTTTCATTTTCGGTTTTAACTCCTCGCGGGTATCGTGATGCTTTTACCTTACCGTTAAAAAAGTATTTATACAGAGTGTGAAAAGGTTGGGGAGCTTCTGAAACCTGCACACTTCATATATCTTCAATATTCTGTAATCATGACGAATGGCTAGGGACAGCTCAGGAGTTGTATATACGCCTCTGATCTTCCTCTGGTTGATTGTGTGATTACAGGCCCCATTATTCTCCTCTGCGCCCCATGTAAGATTGGCATCCATAAGTCGCGAGGGGGGAGCACATCTACGAAAGAAAGTCCGAGATAGTTCTCGTTCAAATTAACTGAGAAATCTTCGATGGTAGGCAGGGCGGGACCCACGAGTTTTTCAGGTGCGCCTACGGGGTACGGATTGTTCTTTATCACGTAGGGGTATAAATAACAGAAACCGTAATAATGGAGTTTCACGCCCTCCGTAGGTGGTAAGTATAGTTTGAAGGGGTTTGGGCGTCCTCCAAATAAACTATCGCCGCATTTGAGAGGGTCCAGCACCATTGAACGCTTGATGGTGTTTATTTCTTCGCGGTGCTCTCAATCTGTTTCCATCCGTACATCATATTCGTGTTCCCACAAAACCTTGTGAATGAACTGGGAGCTTATAATTTGATCGCTGTACGAGTCCATGTGAGACTGTCGGCAGGAGATCTAGCGTGGATATCTCCTACGATTCCACACTCAGGACGGGGCATTCATGCCATAAGATATCCGTTAAAGGAGTACGCCTTTATATCACCAGTGGCGCGGTCTTCGCTCAGACCATCCACCTAAAATACACACCCATTGATCTTAATGGCCACTTCCCCCGTGTTGAGAGCATGTTTTACGTATACACCGGTCTGTTGTTGTAGGTGTATGAGCCAGTAAATAGCCTTATGCCCGTAACTGCGTGGGTTGTTTCGGGAAATGACAGCTAGCGTCTTTAGGCATGAAGTTATTCTTGAACACTGTAAAACACAATGAGGCGATTGTGGTTGCAGCTTGTAGCGGATCGCAGTTGTTGTTGTTGTTTAGCCGATCAGCCCACCCTGATCGAGCAAGCCGGCGGCACGCAGGTAACCGATCGCCCTGTCCAGAGTGGACCAGAGGTTCAGCGCACTAGTGATGTTGTGTTGTGTTCGTTGTTGTGCTAGAGTGGTACAGTCTGTCATAATGTGTTCAATTGTTTGTGGTGTGTCCTGGGACAGGTGGCAGGTGTCGTCTGTGGAGTTGTCTAGTCTGTGTTTTATGTCTGTAAGTTGGGGTGATGTCCACATCGGAATCGTGCTAAGTTAACTCGATCCGATCTGCTCAGGCTGATCTCTGACCTGTTAATGGGTGGCGGCTTCGCACCTAGGACCGCATTCGGACCGAGTCGTGTCAATGCTTTGTGGGTTAGGTGTGTGTGTATGTGTTTCGTGTACTGTGTGATGTCTGTGGGGCGCGTGGTATGGAATGGAGTATTTGGTTATAATGTCTCTCTGGTGTTACCTTAATGGTGCGAGGTGTCGGTGCATGATTGTACGTGTAGTGGCAAGGGTGTTGTGGGTTAGTTGTCGCTGCTGCCATGAATTGTGTTCCCCTCATGTCTAAATGTTCCCCAATTTTCAATATTTTTGTTTCTGTGTGCAGGTGTTCTATTGGTGTTGTTTGAGTGCATCCTGTAATAATACGAAGTGCGTTGTTTTGTATTGTCTGTAAGGTGTTTATGTGTGTGTTTGAGATAATGGGTGCCCATCATGGGCTAGCATAGTCCATAACTGAGCGAATATATTGTTTGTATATGAGTGATGTTGTTTCCTGCTGGTGTCCAAAGTTTGTGCCTGTTAGTACCCTAAGCGTGTTAAGTCTTGACGTACATTTGTTTTTAATGTCCTGAATGTGGTTTGCAGAAGATAATGTGTTGTATGTGACCCCAAGTATTTTGGTCCTGTGAGTGTGTGGAATGTTGATGTTGTTTAGTGTAAGCTGTGGAGCTATCTGGTGTTGTTTTGTGTTGCTTGTTAGCAAAGTGATGGTTGATTTTGTGGGCGCTACTTTAAGTCTATTGTGTGTGAGCCAGTCTTGTATACTGTTTATGTATGTTTGTAGGTTATTTGTAGCGGTGTCGATGTTGTTCTGGGTGATGTTGGAGTGGTGTTATCTGCGTATGATGATAAGGTAAGCTTGCTATCTGTGGGTGTTGGAATGTCATGCATGTATAAGTTGAACATTGTTGGTGAGAGAACAGAGCCTTGAGAGATCCCGTTCGGAAAAAGTTTATTTTGGATGACTTGCCATTAAATATGACATTTGAGTATCTTCCTGAAAGATAGTTGCTCAGCCACTTTTTGGTGTTATTGTGCATGTTTGTGTTGAGTATTTTGTTTATGAGAGGGAAGCGTGGGATAGCATCAAATGCTTTACTAATGTCTATTGTTGCTAATAGTGTACGTTGATCTGGTCGTCTGGAGTTGATGCCATCCATAATGTGCTGCAGCATGAGGTTAGTGAATAATGTCGTGGTTGAGTGGTGAGGTCTGAATTCATGTTGAGTAGGCGATAGTGGTATGTGTGGGTTGGTGATTTTTAAGATTAGTCTTTCTGTTACTTTGGAAGGTGTGCATAGTAAAGTGATGGGTCTATACTCTATAGGAAGCTGGTTCTGTTGGATTTTTGTTTGGTTTGAGTAGTATAATAATTTTACCTTGTTTCATGTTTCCATATGTTAGGAATAATACAGTGTTGGTATGAATATGTGCTGATGTTTTGTGAGAGCTAGTATTCCCTGTGGGCACAAGTGTTTAAGATGTATGTTAGATATGTTGTCTGGTCCAGTAACCTTCTAATTCTTAATGTTTTTGATGATTTTGGTGGTTTGGTCTGTATTGAAGGGTGTAATGGTCGTGTCGAGTCTGTAGGTTTTCTTGTGTCTGTCTGTTTGTCTGTCTGCATGTTTCTGGTTGTTGTCTCTGTTTTTGTGACTCCTCTTTGCGTAGTGATTAACTAGAATGTTAGCTTGTTGTGTATATGTTGGGATATTATTTTGGCTGCGACAGATAGCCGCCTGTGAGATGTGAATGCCACTGTTAGAATTGGTAATGCTGTTTATAGTCTTTTATAGCCTGGATGTATCTGTGGAGTGGTTTAGTGTTGTTATGGATTCTCTAAATGTTTTTGTTTGATTTTCTTTAAGTTTGTTGTTTATTTCTGTGTTGAGCTGTTGTATCTGCTGTTTTATGGCTTCTGTGTGTGGTGTTTGTGTGTTATGTTTGAGGTTGTTACGTTGCCTTATGAGATGGGCTATTTCTGTAGTGTAATTTGGGTTGTATTTCCTAATGTTGCCCTTGGGTATGTATTTGTTTGCATTATTGATGATCTGATTGAATGTCTTGAGTGTTGTATTGATGTTTATGATGGGTGTGCTGTTGAATGTGGTGAATTGTTCTTCAGTCTGTATTTTGAACTGTTCCCAATCAACTTTCTTGTAATTTCTGTAAGTATACCTAAGGCACAGATGAACCGGATCGCAGTTGAACCGGACTATGTACATCCTTCTAAACGTTTGGAAACACCCTAAGTACGGGCAGCCATTCACGCAATAAAGCTTACATTCATCCGCTATATTGTAAGGCTTATCTTCATTGAAACTGTTGTAATGCCTCTCAAAATTTTAATAAAAGCCCAGTAAAGCCTAAAGCTTAAGGGCCAAATTAAATTAAATAAATAGTCGAGCTTCAAAATTATTCATGTCATTGTAAATTGAAAAAATGTATTTATTTTATTATTATTAATAAAGGTTATTCTATTCTATTCTATTCTAAAAATCTTCACGCTCACCATCACTTATATTTTCATAGTTAAAGTAAGAAAGTGTAAGGGAAATACCCTTTTGAAACTTCGGCGGCTACGCCTATCGCCTTGGGTAGCTTAGCTAATTTACAAGGTGTGAATAATAGTGTCTTTAAACTGAACATTACCTCTTATTTGCATCTGAATAAGCTTGTTTCCTCTTTTGAATGGACCACCTGTAAATATCTCTGATGATTCGTGTTCAAGCAGTTCGTTATGAGTTATGAAGGAATTGTGTATCAAATTTTACGGCGTTATAGGAAAGAATATACACATTCATTTTTTTGAACTGGTCGAGCTAACTTGACAATATAGGACACATACAGTAGAGTTTCACGGGGGTATCGTGAGCAGTCGTTTTAAAAATGTTTGTTCGTTTACCACATTTGCGACATTCATCACACTCGACGTTCATGCACTCGTCACAGATGGTCGGCTTACAAGTAAATGTGGGATAACCTCTTTGGTTTCTGCGTCTGTGTATGCCTCTGTATCGTAGTATATAGTTATACAAAGTTTATTTTTAGCTTTGGTGTCTTTCATATAACATACATGCTTTATACCATCTGCCTTATACAGTATTTCTCATAACATGTAGTACAACAAATTTCATCACATTTTTGCTCGAATTTTCCCCAACTGTCCATCATGTGAAACATGCCGCACTCACAAATTCTCATCTTCCTACACGTACCATTCGATTTATGGAATTCAAAACAGTTATTGAAAGATGTGCGTCTACACACATTACAGTCCCTCTTCTCAGCTTCAACTACTCGACTTTCACATTTGGAGCTTTTACACTGCTCACATACCATGTGGCAATCCTTATAATGTTTCACTATATCATCCGCAAGCTCGAGACAACCCTTACACAAATTGTGATGTCTTCCATATTTTCGACTTTTATCATAACTCGCGTAAAGAGCCTTTATATTGCGGATGGGGAGATACGTTGTTTCTGACAGCCCTAAAATAAGTAGAGGCTTTGTACGTTCTCTCACACTGCTTTTAAAAACATACACAGTCCTACGATGCTCATCCAATCCAAATACAACTATGCGAATACTCATTTCCTGCTCAACCCCTCTCAACTCTTCAGGCCCCATATCACAGTCAAACTCGAGCTTGCAGTCTTCTGCCAGTTTACGTGCACGCTGCACAACCGTCGCCAACTAAATTTTTTTGGCCAGTTTATTTAGTACAGTAAACATATGAGCCAAAACTATTGCTATAAAGCCGCAACCGCGATCGAGGTTAGTGTGGTATCTAAATATTTGATAATTGCCAAAGTTAAGTATATAAGGTGTGGCCGTATGTACCGAAACACGGAAAACGTGGTCTATATATATCGCGAAGTTGTCCATGTTGAATTCTGTGCTGCTTTGAGAGGCATACATTATACGACCCAAAATGTACTCCACATCTTCAGCAGCCAGACGTCTGTAGGGTATTACTACCCAAAAATCATCTCTATCTCCATCATCTCTCCCGAACCCGAGGGAAAGTAGCGTTCTGGCTTCACATCCTTCACTGCTCTGAAGGGAAAACTCCACAATACGTTCAACTACACGCCGCAGTTCGTGATCAACACCGCTGTTATACATGGCTCGCGGGTCGACCCTGACTACGTACCGGTTTCTAGTCAGGGCTGGGGTGGCGGTAGCGGTGCGGTGCGCTGCTGTGGAGAGCACGAGTACTATTGAATAAGAATAAGGGGGCACAGTTTTATTTGTAGAAGGAGCTACTGTAGGGGTTGTGTCGTAAGACGTAAAGGGCTGGGGCTCTATTAAATTTTCAGAACTTACTGAAGGTTTAACAACCGACGCGCTCCTAGCGCGCTTTACACGCTTTACGCCTGACGTGGAAGGCGTTTCAACAATATGACTGTCATCATACACTCACTTTCTCCTCGAATTGTCGAGTGGGGGTGCTACAGTTGTCGTTGTTGGGGGTTCCGGAACGCTAGCGGGGGTGATGCTGCAGTCTGTAGCCTCAACGACAACTACACTGTCGTCGGTATCATCAGCCTCATCTGCAATATCTATGATGGGGACATGTTGCTGGGACAGTACCTCATACTCATCATCATTCACGGTTCTGGGGAAGAAGAAAAACAAGACTGTATAAGAAGCATCACTTAAATTTTTTTTATATTTTGTAAATGTTCCACTTAAGAGTGTGACGTGTTAGAGATGGATTCTGTAGAAAAATTCTGGTTCACGGGCCCTTCTACTTGCATTATATCTGGCCCTACAGGCTGTGGCAAAACCGTGTTTATGCTTAAAATCATTAAAGATAAGAGGGAACTGTTCTCAAATTTTGTGCATGAAGTCCTTATTCGACATACCAGCGAGTATTCAACGAGTACCAATATGATATTTGTTCCACAAAGGTGTTTATGATGTTAGTTCGATAAAGGGAGATGAGCACACGGTTATTGTAATTGACCATCTCATGTTTGAAATGGATAAAACGTTTGCCGAGACATTTACAATGTTCTCTCACCATCTTAACATAAGCGTATTCTTCATCAGAATCTCTTTTTCAAAAATAGAAAAATAGATACATGCGCGATGTATCGCTAAATGCACAATATCTAATCTTATTCGCACAAAGTAGAGATGTGGCACAAATTTGGGTATTAGCCAATCAAATGTTCCCGAATCAGCGTAAGGAGTTTTTGGAAGTTTATAAAGAAGATTCAAGCTAACGTTAGGGATGTTTGATTTGTGACCTTCACCCGCGAAACACGTTTAGGGTGTTTTTAAGAACGAATGTATTTCCAAACGATGCTGAAACGTTGTATATTCCAGAATGAGAGAGAGGTTAACGAAATACCGTGAATTAATACAAATCTATCACCGGCTGCCACGGACTCTCCAACACCTGTTTGTTAAAAAAATATTCACTCCGACTTTTTAAAATGCATCTGTGAAATCTGTTTTAACGTGTTAAAATACAATGTAACAATGAAACACCCTCAGAAGTCTCGCTTACTTCGTTAGAAGAACATCATACACGCACTCGCTCGTAAAAGTCAAACTGTGGGGAAGAAAAATCGAATTATTGTACAAAGAGGAGCTTCATTCCCACCCATCTTATTTTCAGTTTTGGGCCTTTACTGACTAGTTTAATATAATGAAGAAAGTAGTCGTGATTCCACACGAGGTGTACGCTTCACTACAAAACACAAAGAGTCCAAATACAGTTTTAGAACCCCGTAAAAGCAGGCTTAAAAGAATGGAAAGCGAATTGGTAAACCTATTAAACAGTGAAAAGTCTCCTGATGAGAAAAGAATCTTATACCAAGAAGCTCTGCAGACATTTCTTCATGAGTACGAAAATAATAAGAAACCCAAGGAGTTCCCCGTAGTTATCAAACATGGGGGCGATACTGACCAGGGTGAACCTGAACAAATAAAGAACAACAGTGCGAGTCCGCAACATCTCAAACATGCATTAAAAAACAGTCTCCCCCATACATTGAGGAATAAAGGATTAAGTCTTTATAATCTATTGATTGAGGATCCCATTATACAATGGTCCGATACAGGCGAGGTTGTTGTTGAAGGGTCAAAGGTACATGGTTCGAACATAATTGATATTGTACATGATTTGGTGAGAAAGTGGGATAGACCATCACCAGCAGGATGGGAGCATATTAAAGCTAGACTACAGCAATTAAACATCCCCAAAACACTGATAGGTATTCTGAACAGGTTACAAGACTTGGGACAAGCAACGCTTGTACCACAGCTGAACACGCTTTCGCCCACATCAGTAACATCTCTTAAGAGGAAGAAGAAGAAGAGACCAAAGAGCAACGCACAACCCTACCCGCACGCCTCTAAAATACACAAATGGCTAACATATTAAGAAAAAGTTATTATGTCATTTCTAATCCAGCCTCCTACGGGGATGTTAATAGGCTGTATAGAGGCGTTTATAATGAGGGGATAGGGAAAAAAGATATTGAGACGTTTTTGCATGAGCAGGGTGCTTATACACTTCATAAACCGGTGAGAAGAAAGTTTAAAACTACTAAGATGTTAGCAGCCTTGGTTGATTCTATTTCGCAGGCAGATTTAACAGAAATGCAGAGATATTCAGTGTATAATAACGGCTACCGTTAAATCCTGATTCTCTAGATACTTGTGGCTAATCCCGCTGAAAAATAAGTCGCCTGAAGCAGGTGTTAAAAGCCGCCAAAGCGTTGATGCCGAAGGAAAACAGGATTCCTGGCTATTTTTGTATGGACATGGGAAAATAATTTATAGGTCGAGCTTTTCAGAACATGTTAGCAGGGTTTAATATCAGTTATTACACTCGCAATTCTATACATATGCCATCTTTAGCCGAAAGAGTTCAGCGCACCATAAAGGAACGCATGTATCGCTCTTTCACACATAAAAACACAGATATATAGACATTCTGGAATCGCTGGCTTTATCATACAACCGTTCACACCATCGAGCGATCGGTGCAACGCCTAACGAAATTTTAAAAAGAGGTACGCATACAGAGCGTGAGGTGAGAAAAGATATTCATAGAGCGCCACCACGCTCTTTGCGTTTCAAAAGCAATGATTATGTAAGGCTGTCGCGTTCGGGGAATAAATTCGGGAAGGGATTTGAGCAAGGTTGGACTCGTGAGATTAGATCTATGAGGCTTAAAGACGAGGTGATGTTGTATTACGTTGAAGATTTGGATGGGGAAGAAATTGGAGGTGGCTTTTATGGTGAGGAGATGAAGAAAGTGACACTTAATTTATGAAAAGAAGTGTTTAAAATTGAAAAAAATTTAGGAAGCAAAGGTACAAGAAAGAGAAAAATGTACCTGGTAAAATGGCTAGGGTACCCAGAAAGCTTCAACACCTATATAAAAGCTGATGCAATAATGATGGTTAAATAGTATACAACATGGCGCGTAACCACTGCTACATCACCTTCCCGTCCTCTTCTTCTCTGTCTGTACATCCTAACAATACCCTGTCCAACTTTATAACAAAACTGCATGGGCCCATTGGATTGGGTCGTGAATCATATGAGGTTAGAATATGCGAATTTGACACCGGGTCTTTATGACACACCCGAGGATACTGTGAGAGACTTAAATGGGAATCTGAAAAGTTCAACTCTTTCGTCTGATTTAGTATACGAAATCGTAAACAAAGATTCCCCGGTACATACTTTGACTCTAAAATCGAAGGCTAACAGAAATATTAGAGACAGAACACTGTTCAAAATTATAACCGAGGGCAGATATAGACTAGCCTTCCAAAGAGATACTTTTCACGAGTCACAACATGACTTTTGCAGGTTATGGTATCAGCTAAAATTGGAGAAATTGCCCTCTGGAGACCCTTCCCCGGACATGTGCTACATTTACAGCAATATCGTGTAACATCAGTTTGTTGGGGATACCCACGCGCGGCTGCTGCGCATCGCCCACATTCCCAATCATAGAGGAAGGAGCTTGTGCATTACGTACGACAAGCCTCATTATGTCAAAGTCGCAACTAACCTACTAACCAGTATCTCAATATGCAGTATATAAGACGATTGGGGGAAAAAGTTTCCATTCGGTGGCTGAGCTTAACAGTGAAGCTTCACTTCCGTCGTACTGCGATATAATGACCCAAAGGCCGTTCTCAGTCTACCGAGGGGTGAGATACCAGCGCGGAAGCGGGATTGGGTCCATTGTTTCGACTATACTGCATACGGCTGTCTCCTTGTTGAAGAGTGGTGCCAGATATCTTGGCAGGAAAGCGTTACAATCAGGACTTAACACGGTAGAAGACATAATGGCCGGTGTTAAGCCTAAAGAAGCTCTAAAAAAGCACTTAAAACGTACACGAGAGGAAATTGTCAAAGATACAAAGAGATAAATGCGTGGTGGCAGAAATAAAACCGGAAGAAGGGGAAGAAGAAGGTGTTACCAACTCGTGGCGTTAAACGTAAAAGGACATAAAAAAGAAGTGTTCTAAGCGCATGAAAACTATGGTTGACCACTTTTTTAACTTCTGTAAGGTAAAGACGTTGCTCTCATGAGCGAATACAGCCATGGCACGTTTCATCCATGCGTGTACTTCACAATGTTGTAACTCGGAGCTGGCCCTCTTTGACATGCCCCCGACACAAATATCTATAGAGTATAACGACTTTATTGCAGTTAATCCGCTAAACACTATAAGCTCGCCCAGTGCTCCTATAGAATTCGTGATCTCGAGCTCAGGCCGTTACTTTTTTGACCCAAGCTGTGTGCACATGTACGCTAAACTACGAATAGTACATTCAGATGGAACGGATTGCGAAAACGACTACGTCGTACACCCAAAGACCAACTTTCTACACTCCATATTCAGTCGGTGTAACTTGTATTTAAATCAGGTCAACATCTCGGTTG
The DNA here is from genome assembly GCA_023014485.1 of Bathynomus jamesi. NCBI lineage: Eukaryota > Metazoa > Arthropoda > Malacostraca > Isopoda > Cirolanidae > Bathynomus > Bathynomus jamesi. The sequence goes on from JAJOZX010004742.1 coordinate 268,663, forward strand.
GGTCTGGCTACTACTACCTAGGATCTTATCTGGAAAATGTCCTCAACTTTTCAAAAGAAGTGAAGGATACCTTTTTAACTGCAGAAAGTTATTATCAGGCAAGAAATGAAAGTAGCATAAAGAACAAATTTAAAAATTCTAAAAAGAAGATATATGACTGCTATGGACGCCTCCACACAGATTTCACGTTTCAAGAGAAGTTGCTTGTGAATGGTGTCGATATGAAATTAAAATTCACCCCTACGAGCCCTGAGATTTGTTTAAATCTGTGTGCTGACGAAGAAGAGGGTGCGAAGCCTGTAGTGATTCATATTATGGAGACATATCTCCGCGTACGCCGTGTGAAATTAAGCTCTACTAAGGTGATGGAAATTGAAAAAAATTTACTACATGTCACAGTGAAATATCCAATTGATAGAGTCCAGCTTAAGATGTTTACAGTTCCTTCAGGTTTAACAGCCAAACAAATAGAAAATGTTGCTCTCGGGGCTCTTCCTAAAAGGATATTAATTGGAATACAGGAGCACGCTTCTCTGAATGGCAAATACAAAAAATCCGCATTTACAGTACATTAAAAAATTTCGGTTTTAAAAATGGAACTCTGTATGTCAATGGGGTCGCTTTAGGTAGGACATTTGAAACGAGTTATTCTACAGATGAGTTTTCATTTTGCTCGAGAGCGTAGAGCAATCTTGCGGATAGTGTCGGTGCTTGCGACGGATTAGGAACCGGTGTAACGCAGAATGAATTCGTCCAGAGTTCGAACCTGTACCCGTTTGACCTCTCGGGCGATTTCAGTAGGAGCATAACCACACATATAAGTCCCCAGTAGAGCGGAAATATCTCAGTCAGATTGGAGTTCGACAAGCCTCTAGTCGCGCCTATTAGTTTAGTAGTTTATCTCGAGTCGGAAGCTCTAATCGAAGTTGACAGGTTTAGGGGTGTAGTGACGGACTTTTAAAAATGGACACGGTTACACTCCAGAGAGTGATGGAGAGTGACCGATTCACACGCACCAAATTTATTGGTGTGTTTGCAAAGAATGAAACGTTGAAACTTCCAATCACGAGAGACTGCAGCGCACTTATCGTGAATACAGATGTTAGCAGTGATGAAGGGATCCACTGGATAGCCGTTTATTTTAAAAATAGGGAATGTATCTACTACTTCAATTCACTGGGCGGACATCCATGGAATGATGCTATTATTGTAAAATTTCTCCAACAGTTGCAAATTCCCCAAATAGTGTGGAACCCTTACCGTTTCCAGAGTTTGCATAGCAATGTCTGTGGCCAATACTGCTTGTGCTTTCTCATGCATATGACTCGTGGAGGAAATTTACGGAATTTCTGTAATTATTCAACTTGTGTGACCATGCGAGCAACGATATGGAAGTATGCAGACAGACAAAAAAACAGTTCCCTTCTGTGGTTACCCGGTGTAATGTGAAGTTTTATGTGTATATACTGTATAATTGTAACGACATATATCTTCAGCAATTAATTATTTTAAATTGTATCAAATATGCACCGTGCGCAGTTAGCTTTCATTATTATATTGCCTAAATTTATAAAATGTATTCCCTAATACTAATTTGTGTAACGCTTAAGGACGGGAATTGTGTTCTGTAACTTATTTAAAAATTAATGGCTGTTAAATCTGTAATTAATTAAAATTGGTTATATATATATATATATATATATATATATATATATATATATATATATATATATATATAATGTGTAAAAACGAAATTATTGTCACTCCTATTTGTATGTGTGTGAAAACATTGAAGCCAATATTTATAAAAAAAAAATGTGATGTATTCAATAAACGAAATTATGTATTAATTTATAAATGTACTTATAATGTTACCCATAGTTTTATTATGTAACAAAATGTTGAAAATACTTGGTTTATTCTTATCCGGCACAAACACACACACACACACCCAAGAAAAAAGAAAAACTTACATCGTTTCTTAGATTAACACACGTTCTGTGTTTCGGGGCACATCTTCATATAACGCAGCCGGATCGCTCCTAAAAGAAAAAGAAAAATATTACAGCAAGCCGCACTTTATTATTATTATTATTATTATTATTATTATTATTATTATTTTCACAGGATAAAGAGAGATAATAATTTTAAAATAAAATCTCGTCAGGTTTTTAAAATAAAAATAGAAAAAATGAAAACTCCCGCGCCATTCATTTCAAAAGAGCTTTTTATATAAGAGGAATTAGTTAGTTAAATGAGGTGTACCCTTAAACAGTAGGGTGTTTACATGATACAGTCGACGCTGCTCGAATCGTTTGTGCTTCTCGGTCGAGTGCCAGTCTCAGGTTAAGGGCGTTATGGTGCCAATTCCTGCAGAGACTGACTCGAAAATACACTGTCATTGTCCACGCGTCCCATGAAATGAACACATGCATCAGCTCTATAAAATAATAACTTATACCTAGAGAATGGGTTATATGTACACACACACACACACACACACACACACACACATATATATATATATATACTGTAACTGAAATAAATGCATGAATCCCTGTTCTGAATGTATATAGATCGAAATAGCAGTTATCACATTGTAGCACCGTAGAGGTATACCGGTAGTAAAACATATTCGCATAGGCATTTGTTTATGGAAGAATCGGCCCTTGAGATAAAACAATAAAAAGATAAAGTTGGGCACAATCACAATAAGGTACATAATCACGAAATCACAAAATGAGTAATCACAAAACGTCACAAAACACACTTCTACACAAATGTTAATACAGAAGAATTAACTTCTACATATTTCACCCAGAGCACTATTGAATAAGACTACTTCTTTATATTTAGAACAGAGAATATACAAAGTAAAATTACTTACAACTTGATGTTGGGGTGATCGTCAGACTGAATTCTAGGTTATAAGTTTGTACACAACAGCTGAAATGCTTCTCCATCACTAAAATATTTAACATACGTCGCTGCTACTCCTTTTATAGGACAGGAAGGAAACCCCCCTTAGAATGAGGCATGCTGAAGAAAAGACTTCCCCCTCTCCGCTCTTTCAGAATGTAGATCATTCATTGGCTGAACGAGTTTTAGTGAGCAGACTCTGAACGAATTTTAGTGGGCGGTCCTTAAGTTTTTACCAAGCCGTGAGAGAGAGAGAGAGAGAGAGAATATAAGTTAGTATCACGGGTACCTATGGATTTGTTTCCGCCCGAATTGTTCATTCTGCATAACCTTAAAATGTGGTATTTGGCTATATCGGAGATTTGGGCCTGAGCTAGGTTGTCCCGTTTAACATAATTTATTTAAAGTAAATGGACATCGTAAGCAGTCACCTTGGTAGAATATATATATATATATTTTATATATAAACAAAAATCACTTTTATATGAAAATGAAAAATTTTAGTGGCCGCGCCACAGGCCTGCGATGGTTTTGTTGTCCAAAATATTTTCACTTATATAGTAATTTTTGCACGCTGATTCCGAAAATAATATTAATTTTTCGCCATCACGTACAGATTTTTCACAAAATGTCATATTTCATATTACATATGTAAATAATTTTCATTAAATTTTGATTAAAAACTACTGCCTATAAATCCTTATAAATGCTTAGTTTCACCAAGACATCAAAGAAATGGAGAAAAGATATCACGGAAGGTGGGACATCAGCATGATGGCTGATTACTGCTGGATGTTGAAACGGTATACTCCAGAATTATTACATAAAAGAAAAGGAACAGCTCGTACATTCGAGACTAAAAGGCATAGATCTCGCAAGAAAACTCAGGTCAAATAAAGATGAATATGTAATTGACGTTCATAGTCTTCTTTCCTTTTAAAGTTGTTTGCATTTGTAATTAGTATAACAAAGCGAAATAGGTACCTAATGTAAATTAAAATAAAAAGATATTTATTTATGTTGTTTTTTCACTTCCAGTTTGCAGAAAATTCTTACGTGATAGAAAAAATGGACACCTTATTCGAATTCAGCGTAGTTGAATTATATAAAATCAGTTATTAGTAAGAAAACAACTCTTACAAAGTTCTCATTCGCAGGCCTGTGCCGCTCATTTCCATATGACGAATATTAATAATAATTGGGAGTATGATAGAATCTTTGATGCATGGCGAAAGGTGAAAAATAAATAAGTTAACCCTAAAACTAAATTCTAGTTTAACAATTAAATTAATTTTTTTATAATATAATTTAAAGATTAATTTGTATATTAAGACAAAAATTTGTTTTAAATAATTCTTCTTTAATGCCTGGTAGAAGGTGAAAAATAATTAAGTTACCCCTATAACTAAAATCTGGTTTAAAATTATATTAAAAATAATACAGTAATGTCGAGGCTAAGTGCAGGTACAAACAGACGTTTTCACTTTCGTATAACTAAGGCAATTACACCATACGCCTTCTAAGTCTGTGATGCTAAAGCCGCCCAGGAAGGCTAGTGAAGAATTCAAAATGCTTCGAGACGCCGCAGTGAAAGGATCTCATCTCTCTCATCCTTCTTCTGTTTTATTTTAGGTTAGGTTACTCACCTTTGGAGGCTCTACCCCCCGGCCCCCATACAAGTCTTAATAAAGGTTTTATTTTTTCTATACAAACCTACATACAAACACATCCACATACATACATTTCATATACTTTTGTGAGGCTGAGCTGAGAGGTTAGGTTACCTTCTCCCCTTCGAGATCACACACACACACAGATATATATATATATATATATATATTTATTGTTTTTGTGGGAGTTATTGTTGCATAACCCACCCCTCTTGGAGGGTTGGGGGGTTAAAAACAGTCCCTCATCATGTATGCAATTGCATTGCACTCGACATTTTTTGCGGGTATACTGCTTACCTGTCCCGCGACTCTTTTTGCTTTGTTTATCGCTATCTGATTTTGTCTCGAATTTCACATCATAGGTCATTATAACCCCCAAATCGACCGCTTTCGTGCTTTTCTGAATTTTCTGTCTGTCTGGGGCATGATATGCTGTCTAAGTTTTTCATTTCTACTATATCTCAAGAGCTGGAATTTTTCGTTGTTAAATGTCATGTTTTTGTCTTCTGACCATTTGTATATTCTGTTTGTGTCCCTCTGCAAGGCCTCCACCCCTTTTACATCGCTGATTTTTCTGTTTATCTTTGTGTCGTCTGCAAAGGATGTTACTGTACTCAGGGCCAGCGAGAGCTGCCACGGGCCCGGGGAAGGATTGGTATATGGGCCCCCCTGTTTACTCAGTATTTTATGAATGTTTTTTGTGTACACAACAAGCAAACTGATTATATGTCCAAGTCACTATTCAAAACATACAGTATGAATAAACAACTCAGAAGAATATGACCATTTTATTTTTCGAATCAATTATATTAATTCTATCACCATACAATTTACAAATGCAGTACCAGTCCATGCAGGCAAGACAATTGTTTACTGTAAGATTTTCATAATTAGAAGTGTACTTTCTTTGCCTTCTCTCTAGCAAAGTGGTAAATGATTTTGATGAAATTTAAAGTACGGGCTAAATGGCTTTCAATTACAATAGTTCCCAGATCTGTCAGTCGGTCTTGGGCATTGATGGACCGCAGATAATATTTTATCTGTTTCAATTTGACTATGATAATCTCTATAAAAATGTATGTTCATTAATTGTATTTCCTCTCTGTTATTTAATTAATTGCTTTATTAATATTTTTAGATTTTATCCCCCCCTCTTTCCGGGCCCCCTTGAGGTCTGGGCGAAAGGGCTTTAACCCGGCTTCCCCGCCCTCTCGGCGGCCATGACTATACTGTTGCCGTTTATTTCACTGTCTATGTTTGTTAGCATGATAATGAAAACGAGTGGGGCCAATATACTTTGAATTTTAACAACCTGTAGACGTTCTCTGAGGAAGTTGAGACCCATTTTCCAAGTTTGCCTGTTATTCCCATATGTTTCACTTTATGTGCTATTATATTATGATCACATTTGTCGAAGGCTTTATAAGTAAAATCCGTGAATATGACATCATAGTTTTCATTGCTTTCAAATGCGTCTAAGATATTGTTATAGTGCTGTATAAGTTGTGATAGGCATGATCTTCCTGATCATATTCCGTGCTAATTTTCGTTGAGTCGTTCCAGTGTCTCCAAGAAGTCATATATTTTCTCTCTAACTAATCTTTCAAATACTGTACATTGGTAAGATGGGATGTCAAAGAAAACCGGTCTGTAGTTCTTTGCTTGAGATCTATCCCCTCCTTTATATATAGGTACAATGTTCGCTCTTTTCAAGATACTCCGTATTTCTCCAGTGTCTAGGGATCTTCTCCACATACAATATATGGGTGTAGTTATTTCATTTTTACAGTTTTTAATCAATAATGCGTTCCATTTGTCTGGCCCTGCCGTTGAGTGTATTTTCTTTTGTCCTATAGCTCGGGCTATATCTTCTGGGGTAAAATGAAAATCTGTTATACATTCTCCTTGCAATTTCTCTTCAAAGAATGTATCTATGTCATTACTGTCTTGTAAATTATGGAAACGAACGTAAGATTATATTGAATTTAAATAAGGAGCGAGTCTGGGATAGTGCGTGAATTTTGAAAAGAGTCAGTTTGTTCTTGTTTTTGTACTGCAAACGTCAACTTAGTTTTTGGTATTGTGAAGAGTTCTTTTTTTTTCTTATTACAGTGAGTTGTGAAGTTATTATATAGTTATTCTCTTTATTATTGTTAATTATTATATCCTTATTTTATTCATCATTGTACTGTATATTGGTTATTATTGTTGGCTTCAAATACGCAGGTAAATTGAGTGTGAGTATTTTGTTGCATATACTGCATGTGTATTTGAATTTTGACCAATGACTTAGTTGATGAATTTATTTTGATTGAATTAGTGTTATTTAAAGTAACGATTATAGGGCCGAAAATTTCGTGTACATAGTAAGGCCCTTGCTTAAATTGCCGATATGTTTTTTAGATTATTTTTTAACACCTACAACCCTGGTAATTACTTCACTAAATTTTAGTTATTGCTTCGTTAATTGGGGAATATATCAGTTCAGTTTACTTTGAAAGTCTTTCGTTATTTACTCGGGAACTTAGTTTAAATAATCACTATACCACCCTTAGAATTTGGTCAACCCTTTTACTGTGACACCGTGTCTATCATTCCGGAAAGTGTGGGCAAGAAAATTCCTGGAATTGAAGTGGTTCCTCAGACAAAAATAAAGTTAACTGCGTATACTGGTGAAAATATAAAGCTAGTTGGTAGTGCTAAGGTTGATGTTAAATTTAGAAATAACAGTAAACGTGTTTCATTAATCACTACAAAAGGTAGTCATATGCCACTGTAGGCCTGTTCAAAAATCAACTTTTTCTTATTTTCATAGGTTTCTGTACATTTTCCCATGCTTTTTGACCTGAAAAAGCCGAAAATCACAACTATTTTGACCTAGGATGTTGGGAAGCATTGCCGCATGGAGCTTTAATTTTTCTGCCTTGAAATCGGCCAAAGCGCCAATTCCGGGGTCCCTTGAATTATGTTTTGCACTTTAACTTTTGATCTAAACAAGATAGAGCAACAAATTAGGTATCAAATGAAAGAGCATAAAATTAATAAATAATAATAATAATAATAATAATAATAATAATAATAATAATAAATAAAATAATTAATAATAATAATAATAATAATAATAATAATAATAATAATTATCTATCATTTTTCAGGAAACAACAGAAACTCAATCAGAATCTAGAAAGCCATCTACAAGTTACAACTTCACAATGGCATTAAGCAAGGAGCTGAGGGAGCTCCGTGGGCGCACAGTTGATATCTCAGAACCTCCACGTACTGTCCACAGGCAGGTGTCAACTGGGCCATCTACCAGATCTCTCACTGAAACTTTCCTGGTTGGATACCCTTCAGCTTTTATCAGTGGTTCCCAGCTTCCCACCAACAGACAGGCGTTCCAGTATTTCCTTAATCTTCAGAATTTACCGGAAAATGCAGGGAGGCCCATGGTTCAAGACCTTGCATATGAAACAGTTGAATCTATCATCCCATTCTGGCAGATGGCTAGGATCAAGACAATGACCAAGTACAACGCAATGAAGCTCTTCATGAAACTACATGAGAAACATCGTGCTCTGGTGAAAAGCAAAGGAAGAGCAAGTAACCCTGGAGGAAAAAGAGGAGCATTTGTGCTGGAATTAGACAGCCTGTTCGATATAGGAGCTCCAGATGCAATCCAGGAAATACAGAACAACAGACTGTTATCCAGAGAGAAGAAAGATGAGGATATCAGGTTCTACGAAGACCAAAAGACTGAGAGGAAAGGTCATATGTCTGGTCATGACAAGATTTTTGAGACAAGATCCCTGCAGCAAGCAGCGAGGAATGAAAGACTGCCTACGATAACGTCTTTCAAATGTCTGGGATAAAAAGCGTCAGGGCCTGGAGCCTTGCTCACTTTTAGCCTATCGATATAATGCGCAATCTCACCCTCGTAAACAGTTAGTTCATCCAAAATAGTCTCGCTACTAAATACTAAATGGAACGATATAGTCCACGTCGGGGACATTATTTACGTCTTCTACGGTAAAAACTGTCGCAAAAAATTAAAAATACCCGCCATCGCCTGAGCGTCAGAAGCCAAAGCGCCTTTAACATCCACCAGAGGGCCTATGTTATCTTTTATCGGCTTACGATTATTGACGTATTCAAAAAACTTTTTCGGATTATGTTTACTATCCGCAGCTATAAGTATCTCTAAATTACGCTTAGCATTCCTAACTGATCTTTTAACCTAACGTCTAAGCTCGATATATCTATTAAAGTTAGCTGCCGTCCCACTGCGCTTATTAAGTCTATACGCTTTGTTACACTCGTTTATGAACTCGCCTATTTTTCCTAGTCCACCACTTGGACCTACCATGATTTCTAGCGCGCTTGGGCCTACGAGGAATAAACTCCCTTTCAATAAAACTTTCTTTAAACGCCTCCCAATGCAAATTTGTGTCATTACCCATAAATAAGTTATCCCAGTCCACTACTCTCATCCTATAGGTTCTCATAACAATAATTACACGTACACGATGGATGGTAGAGAGTTAGCGAGCGTTGACGAGGAAGTAGATTTAGGCGTACGCGTATCTAAGGATTTAAAAGTTAGGAACCAGTGCCTGGAGTCTTGCGCAAAAGCTAATAGGATGTTAGGCTTCATAGCGCGTAATTTCGAATTTAAATCGAAGGATATTATATTGCCCTTTTACAAGTCCCTAGTCAGGCCTCTTTTAGAATATGCCGTTCAGTTTTGGTGCCCGTATTTGCGTGAGGATAATGATAGGTTAGAAAGGGTTCAGCGTCGTGCCACGAAACTAATTCCGTCATTGCGCAACAAGTCTTATGAATATAGGATTAAAGAGTTAGACTTGCATTCACTCGAAACTAGGAGATTAAGGGGGGAGCTTATTGAAGTTTTCAAAATCGTTAATAACATCGATAACGTAAATTTTGACAAACTGTTCACTTTCGATAATAGCAATACTCGTAATAACGGATTTAAGTTGCGTGGCAGACGTTTCATTACTAATATCGCTAAAAACTTCTTTACGTTTAAAGTAATTGATAAATGGAATAATCTTCCCGCGTCAGTCGTTAACTCTACCAGCGTTAATATGTTTAAGAACGGTTTAGATAGGCATTTTTAAAATATTAACGTTGTTTGAAATAAAAAAACAATTAGTAACAGGAGCTCTAGGGGTGGTGGTCGAGGATGAGTCTGTCGACGATTAATGCCAGCTTATAACATGCCAGCGTGTGATGCCAGCAATAAAAAAAAAAAAATTAGACTAACACGAACGTAGATGTAGCTCGTAGAGTAAACTAACGCACTTTTTGTTATACTCGACCTACTTTTTTTTTTTAATCCTCTCCTTACTTGCATGTCTGTAACTCTCTTTACTTGCATGTCTGTAGTTTGCATGGTATGACAGTGAGTTAAGACTGTGTTTGCATGGTTTGTAAGCGTTCTTATTTTGCTTCTTTTCATCTTTCACCCCTCTCTTATTCTCTTCGACTATTTTTCCGACTTGTCGGCAGTGGCGGGCGGATGATGATGGGAGTCTTTCTTTATCTTTTTCTGAATGAATATTAACTCACGAATAATAGGTTTTGCTACTTACTTAACCCCTTATTCTCCTCTTTTAACCTCCTTCTATTTCCTTTCTCTCGGGCTAACCTTAGAGTGGATCTTATGGTCTTTGTTAACCTTAACTTCTGTAGATCTTCGCTTGCATAATTGTTATAAAGCTTGCAAAGTTTTTCACGAAAGTCTTTCTTTGTTGTCCACTGTTGCTAAACCTACAGTATCTGACATAATCGGTTTTGAACAAATGATCAGGGACTGTATCAGTCTACTAATTTAGCACAACCAGACATATTTACGACATGCTATTTTCTCTGTCTGTCTGTCTCTCTCTCTCTCTCTCTCTCTCTCTCTCTCTCTCTCTCTCTCTCTCTCTCTCTATATATATATATATATATATATATATATGTTAAACACAGACCGTGCATGGAACAAGGAACTCTTCTGGGAAAATTAAATTCACTATAGTCAGAATAAGTAATGGTAAATGACAAATACCATAGTTTTTCTTTTTCATGATGCAAGCCCATTACTTATTCGGACTATAGTGGATTTAATTTTCCCAGAAGAGTGCCTTGTTCCATGCACGGTCTGTGTTTAACATATAAGTTTCTCAGGGGACCATTCTGAGTTTGTGTATATATATATATATATATATAATTACAAAATAATAACTTTTCATATAAATAAAGGTTTTTATAAATAAGTAAAAGGTTATGCTGAGTACTTACATTTCACTTTTGGTTAAAGAGGTTAGAAGATATTCTTGCAAAATTAAAATTGACCAATTAGCTTACAGATCTTAATGAAACTATAGGCCTATCCAACCATTTACCTAATAATAATTATTTTATTATTATTATTTTATTTTTAATTATTTTATTATTATTATTTTTTTTTAATTATTTTATTATTATTATATTATATTTATATATATATATATATATATATATATATATATATATATATATTATATATATATATATATATACACACTAGGGGCACTCAATATATTTTTCCCCACCCTTTTTTCTTAGCTAAATAATAGGCCATGGGGTTGAACTGTCTTTTGGGCCATAAGTTTGAACTTATGGCCCTCCTTGTATAAAACCGCTTTTAAACGCCCTTGTATAAAACCGATGGTTAACGCAGTTTCGAAAATGGCGTCTGACAGTGATGTGCGTCGTAAACAGAGTGCTCTTATCGAGTTCTTAACCGCAGAGAAGGAAACAGTTGGAAATATTCACAAACGTCTACAGAACGTTTACGGAGATGCTGTTGTTGATCGAAGCACAGTTGAACGCTGGTCTGAACGTGTGAGATCATCGGAGAGAGGGAGAGCCAGCCTCGATGATGAGCCACGCAGCGGTCGCCCGACATCGGCTGTGACATCTCACACTGTGCAACGTGCTAACAGCATCATTCGATCAAATCGGCGCGTCACATACAAGGAGCTATCACTGGCGCTAGAAATTAGTGAAGGAAGTGTGAATACGATAATTCAGCAACTGGTATACTCAAAAGTGTGTTCACGGTTTGTTCCTTGCGAACTGACTGAAGATCACGAAGCCCAAAGAAAAGAAATTGCTTCTGAGTCGTTGGTTCGATAGGAGACAGAGGAGGATGACTTCCTTTCACGAATTGTGACTGGGGATGAGACTTGGGTACATCACTTTGAATCTGAAACAAAACGCCAATCCATGGAGTGGCATCACGCAGACTCCCCACGCAAGAAAAAGTTCAAAATGGCCCCCTCTTCAGGAAAGGTTATGGTCACCATCTTCTGGGACAGGAAAGGGGTGATTCTGGTGGACATTATGAAGAAAGGACAAACAATCAACTCAGAGGCATATATTGCAACCCTACAGAGACTCCAGAGACGCATAAAGCGAGTTCGACTGGAGAGAAAACTGGAAGACGTCCTTCTTTTGCACGATAACGCAAGACCACACTACAGTTTGCAAACAAGAGAGGCCATCACAAAAATGCGCTTGACTGTGTTACCCCACCCTCCATACAGCCCGGATCTGGCACCTTCAGACTTCCATTTGTTTGGGCCCATAAAGGATGCTATTCGTGGAAGAAAGTTTCAGAGTGACGATGAGGTTGTTGAGGAGGTTAAGAGGTGGCTCCAGCGGAACCCAGTGGACTTTTACCAGCAAGGAATAAAGGCCCTTATTTCGAGGTGGAGGAAAGCCGTAGAAAAGGATGAAGACTATGTGGAAAAATAAAAACTTTTGAAAAAGGTATGTAATTACTTATGTACAAAATTTCTGGAACTTACAAGGAAACTTGGAAAAAAAAAAAGGTGGGGCAAAATATATTGAGTGGCTCTCAGTAGTATGACCGGAAAAGGAGAGAGTGCAATGCAATTGCAAATGTTGATCAATGTTGCACGAGGTTATGCAAACGCGGTGAATGTTGCAAGAGGTTATGCAACAAGGGGGATGGGTTATCCCCCAAGCTACAATGAACTCCCCCAGCAAGCTGGTGGAGACCTCTTTTGGGGACAGGATAGGACGGCCTCACTCGCCAAAGGGGTATACTTAACCTAAGAGAAGGAGAGAAAGGAGGAGAGAAGGGTGTTCGCTTAGCAGGAGCCAAGCGCATATTGAGAGTTCATCCGAGCGCCCGCTGTCTTATAAGATCCTAATCAGCCAATTGGCTTAACTGGTTGAGTTGCCAGATCGTAGGTTGAGAGGACGATTCCGGACGATGACATTGTAATTTCTGCCCCGCTCGTGCTGTTGCATGGTTCGGATTCAATGTTAAACTCTAGGTATAAGGTGGAGTGACACGCTTGACCTTCGCCGGAATGAACAATTCGGGGGATGCTAATCAAAGGTTGCCGATAAAGTTAAGTTGTTTTCTGATAATTATCATTTTCAACAGTGATTTCAAATCACAAATGTGTGTGTCTGTGTGTGTGTGTGTGTGTGTGTGTGTGTATGTGTGTGTGCCGTCTTCAGGTTTGACTCTCTCTCTCTCCGTATATATGTTAACCCCTTCGTCTATGGCCTTGGTCGGTTCAAAGTTGACGGAGGTTCTGGTTAGGTGGCAGCAACGGATTTGTTACTCTGGAGTAGCTGATACCGTATAGGGAATCGCAGTAGTTTTCTTCTATACTACTCTCCGATTTCTTCTTATAACGTATCGGGAAATTATTTTTCTCTATTTACGACTAAGTTCTCCGAAGGTTCCCCGATTCTTCTTATAACGTATCGGGAAATTATTTTTCTCTATTTAAGACTAAGTTCTCTCTAAGTTCCTCGATTCTTCTTATAATGTATCTGGAAATTATTTTTCTCTATTTGAGACTAAATTCTTTGAAGAGAGCAAGGCTCGAAGGAGAAGACAAAGATATTTCTTACTATATTTTACTGCTAAAATGTTACAGGTAACGCTCAGCCTCTAAGTCTAGTCAGAATCAACATTGGAGAAATTTTATGGGTTTTTATATCCAATTTTTTCCTTACCTTATTATTATTTAATGCTGATCTGCTTTATTCTCAATAGGCTGATTTACTTTGCAAAACATTTAAAGACAAAACAAATATTTTTGCTGTATCAACGCCTAGATTGCTAAGCAAGAGGAAGCCATATTTTTAAATTTTTAAACCGTATATTGACAGATCTGATGTTATCATGATCTGCCGAGTTAACTAAAAATGGAAACTGAAATATGCCTTCCCATCACGAATTACAAACAAACATGCACATGGGCCAAAATGAAAGGCTTAAGATTAAAAATTAAACGTTAAGCAGGACATGACTTCATCGTTTACAACGAAGAGAGAATGTATACAAAAAAAATGAACAAGATTACATTATTAAACTAAGTTTACGAAAATGATAAAGTTGTTTAAACATAAATAGTTAATCAATTATAAAATAGAAATCAAATAAAAAATGTACCCAAAATTGTGTCAGCGTCATACGATTTTGGGTTTTATACAAACTGATTACGTAGTTTACAAATAAATAATTCACCAATTATAAAATAGAAAGCAAATCAAAATTTTATCCAAACTCGTGTCAGCGTGATACGATTTTGTGCTTGATATGTAAAAATGAATATATGAATAAGAGTATAAGGCTTATATAAATATTACGAAGTATCATCAGAATTATATGAATGAAGGGATTATTCATTGTTCATTTTTACAGGGCTCTCCCATCTAAAATGATATTAATACAATAATATAACATCCTAAGCAATTCTAACTAGATGATAAGAAATGGTTTTTTTATAATATAGATTTATACAGACAACATAAGTCGGGGTGGTTAAGTTGCAATGCACAGTAATTAGAAAATCAAATCCTTAATACGACACTTGCTTAGAGAGTTATTAACGAACCAAGGATCTGAGCCGAACCGGCTGCCCAAAGGGCGAGGTACGCACTCGCAAGAAGGGTGAGGCTTCGACTGCCCTCTGAAAGTGTTTGCACTTTGCCCTGGAGAAATTTCCATGGTGCCACGTTTACAAAAGATTCTTAAGGTTGCAAAGGTTGTCTAACAATGATATTAGCAAAAGAATTTATATAATTTTGGTTCTACACTTAACTCCTTTATGTGATTCATATTAGCTGAAAAGAACATTTCGAATTTAGGAATATCTGTTTAAGATTATAGATTTGGCACACTGGAGTCGTTAGGGTTAAGAAAGATGTCAGATGATCTACTGGGGCATCGAGGCGAGTTATAAAATATTAAAAATTTCAAGGATTAATACTTTAATTTATGCAAACAGAATAAAAGGATTCATACGTTAATTTAGACAAACAATGATATTGTTAAATTTTACAAAAATTTATTTTTCCTGTGGAAAACTTCTCCACATGGTTCCCTTCCCAGAGTTGGAACTAGCGGGTTAGTTTGAATATCCTCTCAAACAACAGCAGTTGGATGTAGTGTTATATGGAGACAAAGAATAGTTAAAGTAGTTGGATGTAATGTTCCATAAGGAAAAAAAGAAATAGTTAACTAAAATACATCTACTTCGTACTTAAACCACTATATTTATCAGTTAAATTTTACACTAAAATCGATACTTATGCACTACTGAACACCTATAGTTAACGGTCACTTGTGTGTCCTTGAGCAATTGGAGTCTGATTTGTGTAGGTCCACTTTTTACACTGGTCTAAGTTCACTTTTAAATCAAACGCGATTTTTATCAACTTTATGAGAACAAAATTTGAGAGAGATGAATTTCAATGAACTATTGGAAAAGTACTTACGTGAAATTGATACGATTTCTGTAAGGTTTTGAACGGATATGGGTCGTTTGAAAACTTTTTTTTAGAACTTTGGAATTGACTAAACTCTATAGCGTGGAAGGTATAAAATTTTAGGGTATTCTGCAGTGAAAAGTTTACGTGTGGACATTGTTCAAGTTTTTTGGATGTACGCGTTGGCGGCTAATTGCCTCCGCCATCAATCATTCCACGTCTCGAGTGTATTTCAATAAATTAGTACATAGGGCATGAATACATGGGTATCGCCTAAACGGGTATATGGAGTACGTGTGGTGGTAGCTCCTGAACTGGAAATACGGTTAAAGAAACAATTTGTAAATGGGATAAACCGACGTTATGATTACCGTTCTACGTTTCGTGTATTCGGTCCTTTTGGAGCTACGCGAGTGACCTTAGTGACCAATCGAATATTCAGGAACAGGCAGGAGTCTGAACGATTGGGGCCAATCTTGGAGATAGCCTTGAAGGGCGGTGGCCTATCGGGCTGCGAGATAATAGGGATAGAGAAGGGTAAGAAAGGACTTGAAACACAGATTAAGATGACAAGAATGAAGAAAGCCGATGAATTCTGAACATAAGTATTCCCAGAAGCTGTTTTATGGTGGTAGAAAGGAATATTTAGAGGAGGAGAAGGAAGGTTATGGTCAATGCAGAGGTTCTTGTCCCGTGGTTTGACCTGAGGAAGGGCCAAGAAGGAGACAGAAGAAAAATTAGTATTCTGTTTCATCGGACGGGAAACAGGAGGAAAATAAGTCTTCTGTTTAGTAGGAGAAACAGAAGACTTTCGGCAGGTGTCTGAAATGGTACTGCCAAATTTCGATTTCCAAACCTTCGGATTAGAAAGAACAGAATCGAATGAACGTTGTCCTGTAGAGCAATGAAAAGATGCATCACTCCCTTTGGTGGGAAGAGAAGAGTGGCAATTGTCTTCCGAATTCGTCAAAGACGCGTTGTTGGCGCGTGGCAAGATTTGAACCTCATTAAGACAATAAGACTCGAGGTCATAAGCCGAGCTTGCATCATGTCCGAGCGACATAGGCGAGTTCTCCGTGCCCTCACGTAAATTAACGGAAAAAGAGGGATCCCTCAGAAAATTCCCCTCATCGAGAACTTCCCTCATGATGTCTGGGGCAGTTTCTTCATAGAGCGCTTCCGTCGTGGGGTTTGAGACAGCCTCTTCATAGGGCACTTCCCTTGTCGTACTGAGGACACCCAAGCGTATCGTGCACAAACTAACTGGATGGACAAGTGTATTCCGTGCTTGCCTTTCCGTACGAACAACTTCCGACGGCGAAATAGGTTCGGGTTCGCTCCCGGCACCCGTAAGCTTAGTCTCGGAATTGGGTGGAAAATCCTTTACCTTTGAAAACAGAATCAAGTCATCTTCCTTAAAAAGGGATTCAAGCGAAATGACCAAACTGGAACTCAAAGGAGATGCGTCTTCAGATTTATTTGGAATAACCAAAACTCTGGGAACTTGAAGTTCCTGCCTAGCTGTAACCGAAGGGAGTGACTCGCTCTCGATGGAAGCATAAGGGTCTACTGTGAAGACATTCGAGTCTTCGTGCTCAAAATTACCAAAGGTATATTGGCTTTCTAGTTCTTCGTTCGCGGGAACTGGAACTGAACAATTGACGATTGATGAAAAATATTCCCCATCTAATAGCAGTTCCTCTTTATTCTGAATTGGTTCCAGGAAGTCATTCGGGCTCTCTGAAACAATTCTTTCACCATCAGTCGAAAAGAGCGAAGAGTAGAGGTGACACACATACTCGAAAGATGGGTTCTCTCCTCGAATTAGGCCTGCTTCTCTATCAGCCACATAGAAATCGTGCGTAATAAAGAAATTCAACCCCAGGATTAAATCTCCATCCCAGTCTCCTTCAGATATGACCACAAATGGGGTCAGATAAGGGACTGAGTCAAACTCAATAGGAAGAATAATTTCTCCAGTACTGTTTTCTTCCCAATCATCATCAATGCAGGTCAAGCGAGAACGCAAATCGAAATTTCCGTAGCCGTCTTAAGTAACTTCTTGTATACGTCTTGTTTAATGTAATTCGCCTGACAGCAGTCCTCAACAAGAACCAAAACCGCTTGGTTGTTGACAGAAGTTTTCATGAAAATTTGTGAGTTCTCGTCGAAAAGCACCATTTCGTGAGCCCAAGAAGGCGTTTCCGAAACATACGAACATACTTCATCGTCTGCGTCATCGATGGTTTCGCGCGGGGTCCAGAAAGCTTCCGATCATCCCGTCTTCATTAATGCAATCGCATTTATTTCGTCGCTATAGCTTACAGGTTAGAACACTTGTGTAGCATAATTCCGAAAAGCGTTCCACGTAGTAAAACTTTCCAACAAGAATGGGTGCGAGACATTCCTTGCGCAACCCTGTTCATCGTCTAAGAATTGCGTAACCATTCGAATCTTCGCGATATCATCGCGAACGTTATAATGAACATAATATCCCTTTAATGCGTCAAACCATTCGTCCACGTACGGGGGTACTACTTCACCGTATTCTCTCCCCTTAAAAATTGGAACCTTAGGGATATTACTTGTCAAATAATTATAGCTATCCATTTTCTTCGAAAAAAACGACAAAGGACAGAAAAATGGACTTACAAATGAGGAAAGCGAAGCAAAACAAAGAAAAACAAGAAAGAAAAGTGTAGTAATGTTCAATTAAGAATTAAATGTTTGTTTATAAGGATTTAATAATGTTTAATTAAATGTTTTGTTAATAAAAATGTAGTAATGTCAAATTAAGAATTAAATGTTTATAAAAATTTAATAATGTTCAATTAAGTTTTATTAAATAAGAAATTAAAAATGGCTGTATTAAAAAAATATAGAAATAAGAGTTGACAACGCCTGAACATGGTCTAGACTCTAGAGCAGGGTTTCTCAACGGGGGCGATTTCGCCCCCCTGGGGGCGAAAGTGGCCGAAAATTTGACTGAAGGGGGGCGAAAATTTATTTAGGCAACGATTAAAATTAAATTATTTTCGAATTGCTCATCAATGGTTTTGAAACACTATTCGGAGTATGTATTGTGCCGTCGATGACGTTAAAGGGAATTGACTAATGAGAAGTGCAGTGGGGCGGGGTCGTCATTCAAAGCATTCTATAGCGGCTTAGTGACGGTTACGCATACGATGCGTCAGTTCTTACCTAATTAGAAGCGTGGGCGGGTGTTATTTTTTGTGCTATTATCTATTATCATTGATTTTTCTTTTAGTGCTTTAGTGCTTCTTAATTTTCGCGTTTGTCCCTTGTTTCGAGTACGGAGACAATGACCTCGTTGTCACGTTTCTAGTCACTCAATTTAATCACTCAATTAGTGCTTCTTAAGAATAAAATAGAGTTTCGAATGTTCACTTTCTTATCTGATAAAAATTCATAAATAAGGAGTGCTAACACATGTATAAATGTGATTTTCCTTTGAAAACGTTGCAAGGTTTAAGGCGGAGGATGCCAGTTTGGCCTACTTCTCGGGAATGAGGCTACTTGAACTTAAAATTAGGCTTGCGCTACTGAAATGATAGCGTGATTATTATTTTTAGTGCGCTTTTAGTGCTTTTTAGCTGCCAAACTAGTGCCTTTTAAATTTTATTTTTTATTTCAGTTTTTTTGTGTGTGTAGGGGGGCGATTTGAAAATAGAGTGGGCAAAATTTTTTTCAAGGGGGCGATGGTTAAAAAAAGGTTGAGAACCACTGCTCTAGAGGCTGGGTAGAAATGCCCGCCAGTCATCGGACGGCCTTGGGCTTAGTAAGGTGTATTTCTGTGTTACGATGAAATTCTAAATTTAGAATAGTATTTCGTGTCTCTCTCCGGCTTAAAATGTGAACGTTAAATTCCCCCCTCGCATTAACCCGTTTAACTAAAAGTGTTTTCGGTACAAATGAAGTTAGTAAAATGTTAATAAGCGTATAATTAACCCCCCCTTGGTCTCCCTTGCATTGTTTGAATGATAACGGCTTTCTACTCGGTCACGTCACCCGTATTTATAAAGTACACCGAAAGCGAGTGAAACGAGTGTAAAGAGAATGATGAAGGATAAAGAGAAATGGAAAAAAAAGTAAAGTAAATAAAGAATTATAATAATGAAGGAAGGGGAATTACTACATTTTGGTGGCAAGCGGTGGCCCTAATTACATTTACTTACGAGGCTTTCCCACGTGCCTTATATTTCGGTCAAAATTGTTGCTACCCGTATTATAGCATTAATAAATATTCTGTTTCGACAATTTAAATGGTAAAATGCATTGTGTACCCCATTTGCAAGCAAATTTCGATTTCCATTCTTTAACAATTCATTGTAACTAATTAAAAATGGCGCCTCACTTTCGAAATCCTCGTAGCGTCGTCGTAATTTTCGCGGTCAAAAAATTTTTTTTCTCTGCTCGTTGGAGTCTCGACTGTTTTAAAACCGTTTCGACTCACATTTTTGTTTTCATGGAGTCGGACTCTGTCGCGACTCAGTTTGAGTCAAATGTAATTCGAGAGTTGTTTGTTTCCTTATTCACTCCGTTTTTTCTTTAGATTTCGTTTCGTTCGGTTGGAGAGAGAAATTTTTCAAAATTGATAATTGCTGTCCGATGGCTCATTTATATTTCTTTCCCTTCTACTTATTATTGCCTTTTTCTAAAGCCTACCTATTTTGTGTTTAGTCTTTTTTGTGTTTACAATTTCGGAATTAGTAAAAATGGTGATGATAATAATAATAATGATTGGTAAATAAATTTTACATTTACTTATATGAATTAAATTATTTTGGCTGTTTAAATAGATTGTGACATGCATTTTTATACGGTAAGGTTTAAAATGTTTGAGCATATAGGTGACGCATTTCTAGGTGTATTATGTATATAGTAGCGAATTGTAAAAGAATGAACATGTACCTAACAAAATTTCCCAGATTTAGTAGGTAGTTTTTAAGATTATTCTTTGACTAGATGTATATAATGGATTTACAGGCCGACACATCAACATCATATGTGTTTATTTTTAAGGATCGCTTTGTAGTTTTTTAGTTCGCTTTATAATTTTAAGGTAAAAGTCGAAAAATAATCGTTAAAGACACTAATTTATACTGGGTCAAATTCGGACTGTTTAAGTTTAATATGCTTGCCGTATATAAATTGTGTGACTTCAAAATAAGCCAAATTTGTTATAAAAAGATAGAAATTTGTTAAATTGAAATACAGAAATTGTTTTCGTAAATTCTTTTGATAAATTAATTTCTGTTTTTTTATTTTTTTTATATATTCATTAATTTTTATATTTTTATAGGTGGGCTGATTGTTGGTGTCTTTTTTTGTCTTTCTTTAATTTTCAAGACAATTCCGAGTGATGTTTTGTATACTTAGGCTGTTTAAATTTTTTTTTATTCTGAAATTAGATTTTATTGTGTTAGGGAGTGTGTTTTTTATTTAACGTTTTATTTTGGGTATTAAAAATGACTAATTTTTTTTACGTTCGCGCGTTTGCATAGAGAATATTACAAAATTAGGTCCCGATGTAAATGTAGTTTGTTCGGTCAGGTATATTTTAATAAAGGAGGCTCGCTTACAAACAAAGCGAACATTCTTCATTATACAATGATTTGTTTTGGTTTTTTGTTTACATAGTAGGTTGCGTGTATGTTTGGATTCATAATATCTGTTCTTATTTAGAATAACGATGTAAATTTGTAGTTTCATTTAGAAACGATAAATTACTGTGATTTTTGTAATTTATAAACCATACTGGGTTTTGTGTTGAAGGAGAGAGTTGTCTTTCAGATGTAATTTGTGAATTACGAGTTTTCCTCCTATGAAATTTGGCGTTTCAAGTTGGAATTCATGTATTAAAGCAACTTTTCGGTATTACTATTTAAATTTTTTATATTTAATGATTCTGTTTTGGAAAATTGTTATTTTTTAAACTTCAGTTGGGTTTACTAATGCAGTTAAAACTTTAGCTAGAGTGTTAACCGGAGATGGAGCCTTTTAGATGGCCAGTAACGTTTTTGTGGTATCTATGTGTGCTTCCCCCAAAGTGTAAGAGGGTTCGTGATTTTCGGAGAATTGATGATATGAAGTTTCTGGGTTTCATTTTTGTCTTTTGTATTTAAAGGTATCGATGTAATTTCTGAAGGTAGTTTGAATAATAATATTTGTTAAATTATAATAACGGTTGCTATGTATAAGCGCTTTTATATTTATACTGTACAGCTTTGTTTCGTTGCGTTTCATGAATTTTTATTATCTTCCCCGATGTAACTGCCATAAATTACCTTATTGGTAGCTAGGGGGTGAGTAAATTTTTGTGAATTCTGTAAAATTTGTAAAAGTTTTTCCGTGAATTTGGCCAGAGCAAATTATAGTTGTTGTTTCGAAGTGAAATACCGAGAAAATTCGGTAAATTGGATCTAAGTTCCATCCATTGAGTTTAGTTGACCCGATAGGTGATCTATTACCGATGAGAGAGAGAGAAGAGAAGAGAAACCGAATGCGCAGGGACTTGGCGCAGGACAGTTTCGGAAGAGAAGAGAGAAGAGAAACCGAATGTGCAGGGACTTGGCACAGGACAGTTTTAGTCGAAGATGGTCTACTGGCATTTTTCGGGCAGTAGCTGGTCACGCTGCTCGATGCTTCGCTAAATATGTGTTTTATACTCGGTAGGCAAACCACGAGAGTTTGAACGAGTGTATAAGGCTTTACTGTCCATACAGACATACATTAGGTTCGTTGTGAAACTGACTACGGCGTAGTGGTCGTTTGATTATTGCCAGTAAGAGAGTCCCTCAGCTGGACGTAGGAAGAGCAGCGTTCACCGACAAAAGTCGAAATGAGACAGGCGAGTTGATTCGTCGACTTCTAGAATTGCAAATTCCGTCCAATTCCGGTGCGTGGTTCCACTTTCAGTATATCTCACCCCCCTGTTCCTCTTAGAATTGGACGTCTCTTTTTTTTTTTGCCATTTGGAGAGAGAGCGGAACCAACCTCAAGCGTGCTGACCTGTTGCATGGTGATGCTGATGCAACCCCTTGCATTCTAGCGAAGTGAGCAGGAGGCTGCGATTGAAAATTTAAGAAGTCCGTTGTCAGCGTGCGGATTGTGATCTAAACAACGTCCAGCTATTAATGTACTGATTATTATGTAATAAAATTATGAGTGAAAGGGTGCGATTATTGCCCATATTTGTTTTGCATTTCGTGAAATAATATGTGCTCTCTGATCAGTATTTTATGTAAACGTTTTCTTGTTTTTTCTATGTTGTCCTGATAGTGACTATGTAACTATAAATAATTGTTTCGAGTGTAAAGCGATTTTTGATGAGCAAATCGCTGGAATAGATTGTGAACTTGAAATTTGTTGTAACCAATGTTAAGAAAATTGTCCGTTATTTTTTCACGTTACAGCTTCGTTACAGGTTGTAAAGTTGATGATTAGTGTGAAATGTTATTTTATGCAAATGTTGTGAATATTATAGATTTTGTTTTCGATTTTTATAAAATGATGCAAAATATCTAATGTGTGGAATTTATCATTCTAATGATTTCTTGTCTATTTCAACTGTGAACTTGTTAAAGAAAAAAAATGCAAAATAAATAAATTTGTTGAATAAATAAATATATTTGTTAAACAATATTAAAACTTATTTTCAAGGGGGTGATGTGAATGTAGTAATGTCTAATTAAGAATTAAATGTTTGTTTATAAGAATTTAATAATGTTTAATTAAATGTTTTGTTAATAAAAGTGTAGTAATGTCAAATTAAGAATTAAATGTTTATAAGAATTTAATAATATTCAATTAAGTTTTATTAAATAAGAAATTAAAAATGGTTGTATTAAAAATATATAGAAATAAGAGTTGGCAACGCCTGAACATGGTCTAGAGGCTGGGTAGAAATGCCCACCAGTCATCGGACGGCCTTGCGCTTAGTAAGGTGTATTTGTGTGTTACGATGAAATTGTAAATTTAGAATAGTATTTCGTGTCTCTCTCCGGCTTAAAATGTTAACGTTAAATTCCCCCCTCGCATTGCTCCGTTTAACTAAAAGTGTTTTCGGTACAAATAAAGTTAGTAAAATGTTAATAAGCGTATAATTACCCCGCCCCCGGTCTCCCTTGCATCGTTTGAATGATAACGGCTTTCCACTCGGTCACGTCACCCGTATTTATAAAGTACACCGAAAGCGAGTGAAACGAGTGTAAAGAGACTGATGAAGGATAAAGAGAAATGAAAAAAAAGTAAAGTAAATAAAGAATTATAATAATGAAGGAAGGGGAATTGCTACAAAACTTATCCCTAATACCGTAAATACAACAGAATTGAAAAGAAAAAAACTTAAGCGTGACATTACCTATTTCGGTTTAAAAACCACTTAATAAAGTCATCCCAAATGAAGCTGCAAAACTGCCTCTCGATTTCGACATATTACTCGAATTGTATGAACTCATTTTAATTTAAACCGAAAAAGCACAAAAAAAAACCAGACAAACTATTTGCGTACCAAAACCGTAAACGCAAAAAAAGAAAAAGAAAAGACGAAACCTTGCGCATCAACACTTTACCAATGAAAACCAAGAATGAAAAAAAAATTTTGCTTACAGACACTCCTTTTCACGAGTCAACAAACAAACGCACGCACGAACTATATATATATATATATATATATATATATATATATATATATATATACATATACTAGAAGTTAGGTACAATTAATTTAGGAGGTCATTATACAAATGAAAATCAATACAAAATTCCGTTTTCTGTTATAACAATGCGAAACAATTGAAATAATAAAATAAAAAAGAATTTCATACCCAAAATAAAAAAATAATAAATTGACCATATACTTTGCAGAAACCGTTTTTTTGTTACAACAATAAAATATATATTTCACCTATATATTTAGACACGCATATACTGCATGCAAAAAGAGACAAATCTGTCAATTTCCTTCTTACAACAAAAAAAAGAAGGTTGAATTAAATTGACTGCCTTGAAACTGATTGCACTTGAAACTGACTGAACTTGAAGCTGACTGAAACTGACTTGAAACTGACTGACTTGAAACTGACTGAGCCTTGAAACTGACTGAGACTTGAAACTGACTGAGACTTGAAACTGACTTGAAACTGAAACTGACTCGAAACTGAAACTGACTCGAAACTGAAAATGACTCGAAACTGAAACTGACTTGGAACTGACTGACTTGAATCTGACTGACTTGAACTGCTATCAAGTATCTCTCTATTCTAGTATTCTCTGGGGCGGTCGTCCCTCTGGATGCAACCAACTGACTTGAACTGCTATCAAGTATTTCTATAAATCTCTGGGGCGGTTATCCCTCTGGATGCAACCGACTGACTTGAACTGCTCTCAAGTATCTCTATAAACTATAAACTATCTCTATAAACTATCTCTTTCTCTATCGAAGAAATACACAAATACTGCACAATTTGTGCATTATAATAATGCACAATAATTGCAAGTCAATTCAATTCAATAATTTGAAAAAAACTGTAAACAAAAATAAAAAAATTTAAACAACATTTCACTCGAATGTACGCGAAGGTACGGTAATATTATGTTTGGTACATAAAATAAAATTATTCTTTACTAACTATAATAGTGAAAATAACTCGGTTTCAATAAAAATAAATGTATCACTGGTGTAGTGAATGTTCACTGTTTCTTGTTAATTCTGGCTTGATACTCATTATTAACTGTTAATAATACTGACTTCTCAAATGTTTAGAGATTACTTAAAAAAAAATCTGTACTTAACAAGATTCCTACGGCGAAATCCTTAGAGACGTGTCCTGAAGACGTGTCTTGTTCTATTTCCAGGGTCTGGAAGACTGGAAGAATCTTGATGCAGGGTCGCCAGTTGTTAACCCCTCCGTCTATGGCCTTGGTCGGTTCGAAGTTGACGGGGGTTCTGGTTTGGTCGCAGCAACGGATTTGTTACTCTGGAGTAACTGATACCGTATAGGGAATCGCAGTAGTTTTCTTTTATACTACTCGCCGATTTCTTCTTAATCGTATCGGGAAATTATTTTTCTCGATTTACGACTAAGTTCTCTGAAGGTTCCCCGATTCTTCTCATAACGTATCGGGAAATTATTTCTCTCTATTTGAGACTAAATTCTTTGAAGAGAGCAAGGCTCGAAGGAGAAGACAAAGATATTTCTTACTATATTTTACTGCTAAAATGTTACAGGTAACGCTCAGCCTCTAAGTCTAGTCAGAATCAACATTGGAGAAATTTTATGGGTTTTTATATCCAATTTTTTCCTTACCTCATTATTATTTAATGCTGATCTGTTTTATTCTCAATAGGCTGTATTACTTTGCAAAACATTTAAAGACAAAACAAATATTTTTGCTGTATCAACGCCTAGATTGCTAAGCAAGAGGAAGCCATATTTTTAAATTTTTAAGCCGTATAGTGACAGATCTGATGTTATCATGATCTGCCGAGTTAACTAAAAATGGAAACTGAAATATGCCTTCCCATCACGAATTACAAACAAACATGCACATGGGCCAAAATGAAAGGTTTAAGATTAAAAATTAAACGTTAAGCAGGACATGACTTCATCGTTTACAACGAAGAGAGAATGTATACAAAAAAATGAACAAGATTACATTATTAAACTAAGTCTACGAAAATGATTAAGTTGTTTAAACAGAAATAGTTAACCAATTATAACATAGAAAGCAAATAAAAAATGTATCCAAACTTGTGTCAGCGTCATACGATTTTGGGTTTTATACAAACTGATTACGTAGTTTACAAATAAATAATTCACCAATTATAAAATAGAAAGCAAATCAAAGTTTTATCCAAACTCGTGTCAGCGTGATACGATTTTGGGCTTGATATGTAAAAATGAATATATGAATAAGAGTATAAGGCTTATATAAATATTACGAAATATCATCAGAATTATATGAATGAAGGGATTATTCATTGTTCATTGTTACACACACACACACACACACACA
Source organism: Bathynomus jamesi (assembly GCA_023014485.1). Lineage (NCBI taxonomy): Eukaryota > Metazoa > Arthropoda > Malacostraca > Isopoda > Cirolanidae > Bathynomus > Bathynomus jamesi. The sequence continues at coordinate 295,101 of JAJOZX010004742.1, forward strand.
ACACACACCACACACACACACACACATATATATATATATATATATATATATATATATATATATAAATAATTCAATTCCAATTGTTGAGTACTCCCAATGTGTGTGTGTTCATACATGAATTGATAAGAAGTTATTTTTTAGATTTTTTAAGGCAGATCGTATCTTCCGTTTATAGTAATGATAACAGGGTGAAAAAAATAAATATTAATCTCATAGAACATTTATATTGTTTATTGTGATTTGAAATCAAAGAACGATTGTAAGGAGAAGCAGAGCGAGACATCATGGGTATTCCCTCGCTGCTATATAGGTCAAACGACGCCTTCCGATGTACCCTGCCATGTACCTGCCTCCTTTCCTTCTTATCTCACGTAAAGTAACGTAGATGCGAAGACAATTTAATGTAAATGTATTTACTCTGTTTTCTATAAAAATTAACAGTCGCTCTCCGCCACACATGACCGCTTGGTGTAGGAGGGAATTGCTCTCTTGCACCGCGTTTGACACTCAATTTTGAACCTTAAACAATTGAGACTGAACAGGTGAAAATGAATGTATTCGTTTAACTATGCGATGCAAAAGGATAGAGCCCAATGTTCTATGTTTTTAAATGTTTTTGACGATACGCAGAATTAGACGGAGTGTGAATAAAAATGTGTTAAGTTCGTGAAAATGAATGTCTGGTTGGGTGGTAGATAAATGGATACCCTAGATATCTTGGTGGTTAAGATGCTGGGTGTTGATCGTAGGTTGAGAGGACGATTCCGGACGATGACATTGTAATTTCTACCCCGCCCGTGCTGTTGCGTGGTTCGGATTCAACGTTAAACTGTAGGGCTAAGGTTGAGTGACACGCTTGACTTTCGCCGGAATGAACAATTCGGGGTGATTTTAAAAAAAGGTTGCCGATAAAGTAGAATTTTTTTAATACATGAAGGATGGGTTAGGGGTAAAGATGTAGTAAGTTTTAGATGTTGCATGGTTTTTATATGAAGTTTAACACGGATAAAATTCAACTGTTACAGTACGGAAAAGGGGAGGATCTAAAATTCCATGGAATAGAAAAGAAGATCCCCAATAATCCGGGTGTACCTGTGAGATGGAGAGTAAAAGCATTTCGGGTATTTTTGTCTTTCTTGGAATAAAAAGAAATGTTGTTTTGAAGCCATTTTGTATAAGAGATGAATGAAAAAATGCTGGGGTGCTGGATTCCCCGTTAAACCGTAGGTCTAGGATGGGGTGAAAAGTTTGACCTTCGTCAGAATGAACAATTCGGGTAGGTCCACATTCTCCGTTAAACTGTAGGTCTAGGGTGGAGTGAAAAGTTTAGCCTTCGTTAGAATGAACAGTTTGGGTAGGTCCGGGTTTGTATATTATTATTTTTTTGATTATATATACACTCCTCGTTCGTAATTCTTATGCTATTATTATTTTTGATTGCATATATTCTTTCGCTTGTATAGGATTGTATATTTATTTTCAAATATATTTCGTGAAATTGGATCCAATAAGTCACAAACGCTCACAAATGCCCGTACACCCCCGACTAGGATTATGCCATTCCAATAATTCGTCTAAATAAACAGAGTGATGTGGTGGTGTTCTATTTAATTCTTTTGGTTGTATATATAAACGTTATTATTATTATTTAATTGTACCAAATGGCTGGTTAGGCCTTCTAATTCAACTGGCGGGTTAAGCCAACTGGCGGGTTAAGCCAACTGGCGGGTTAAGCCAGCTGACGGATTATGCCAACTGGCGGAAAGCCAGAATATATGCTTTAATTAAATAAATAGCGCAATCTGGCAACTTAACCAGTTAAGCCAACTGGCTGATTAGGATCTTATAAGACAGCGGGCGCTCGGATGAACTCTCAATATGTGCTTGGCTCCTGCCAGGCGAACACTCTTCTCTCCTTCTCCTTTCTCTTCCTCTCTTAGGTTAGGTATTCCCCTTTGGGGGGGAAATTAATAAGTTACCCCCTAATTTAATTTTACATCGTTTAATTAGGATTTGTTTGGGTAGGTTTTTGTTTATATCGCTTTTGCCTTTCTTCTCTTCATTTCCCTCTATCTTCTTCATATTTCCTTTCTACTTATTCATTTGTGCTACACATTTTCATCTTCATTTTAATGCTATGTGTATCATTTGTCCTGTTTTATTTTTAATTTGTAGAAGTTACAGGTGAAAAAGACCTTAATATCCACTTCAAGTTATCCCGAGAGAGAGTTAATGCAATTTGACGTGATCGCTAATTATAAATTTTGTGTACGCTTCTTGCACTAATTTTTCAGAATTTTTTAGATGAACTTTTTCTCGGAACTGTACATATATAGTCATTCCTTTGCTCTCGATAGCTTCCGTCCGAATTGTTCATTCTGACGAAGGTCAAGCTTTACACTCCACCTTAGACCTAAAGCTTAACACGGACCACTAGGATAACCAGGGTTCCCATTTATCTACCAACCGTGGAAGGATGCACCGTCACCGGGTCTCGAACCCGGCGCATATAATCGCGCATATAGTTGTGTGTGTGTGTGTGTGTGTGTGTGTGTGTGTAATATTTTATGGGAGTATAGGCGGGAGTGTACGTGCATTTGTCCAAACGTTGTATACACTGCCAACTGGCTGATAATGCCTGTACGCACTGGCGGATTAAGCCAACTGGCTGATTAGGGGCTTATAAGACAGCAAGCGCTGGGATGAAGTCTTAATATGCGTTTGGCTCCTGCCAAGCAAACACTCTTCTCTCTTTCTCCTTTCTCTCTTAGGTTAGGTATACCCCTTTGGGAAGTGAGGCCGTCCAACTTCTCTCCCAAAGAGGTCTCCCCAGCTTGCTGGGGAAGTTCACTGCAACTTGGGGGATAACCCCTCCCCAATAGTTGCATAACCTCTTGCAACATTGATCAACATTTGCAATTGCATTGCACTCTCTCCTTTTTCGGTCATACTACTACCCTCCTATATACACCGTCTGCCAAAAAAAAAGGGTTCACTCTAAAAACAGCCATGAAGTCAACATTTATTAACCAATCATATTAAAACTCATACAAAGCAAAACTACGCAAACAGTGTATATGTACACCAATTTTCAGATTATTATATTCAAAATTAATGATTTAATGAGGATTGTTTTTGTTCAACAAATTTTGTTGGTGAACATCGCTCCAGTTTTGAATTCTGGGAGTCCACAAAAACTGTAAAACTTTCGTAATAAAATTTTTATTCTCATTTCAGTTATAAAATACATCATAAGATTTATAAAATATAGGAAATGCCTCCATTAAAAAAACATACAAATAAAAAAAGATTTTGAATTTCGAAACAGAACTTAAATCCTAAGTTTACAAAAGAAATCAAATAACATTTTACTCTTTTGGAATTCCTATTAAAAAAATTGTTCAATATGTTTCCCTTCTGTTTCAACAATTTTCTTCAATCTTGGACGAAATTCATCAATGGTTCGATCGATCTGCTCCTGTGGTATCTCTTCCCATTTCTCCACAAGAAGCTGACGCAAGTGATCAACATTTCTAACCCTGCTCCTGTAAACTCTCTCTGCCAAATTTTCCCAGATTCCATAGTCAACAGGGTTCAAGTCAGAACTGTTAGGTGGCCAATTTTGTGGTTCAAGTAATTCTGAGACATTATTTTTTAAATATTCCACAGTTGCTATTGCTGTATGGGACGTTGCTCCGTCTTGCTGAAAAAGATAATAACCCCCGTTGGCCAGATTTTGCATTTCGGGAAGCATGTTTCGCAGCAGAGTATTTCGATAGTACTCGGCATTGAATTTTAGACTAGGCTCAATAAAATGAATGGGTGTTTTTCCTAACTTTGATATACCAAATGACACCATGACACTAGCTGAGAAATGACTTCTGGTTCCAAAAAGTCTGCTATCAGGTATTTCATTCTTACATTGGACGTGCGAGTAAACTCCGAGGTGGCTCCACAGTGAATATCTTTTCATCAGTGAAAAAAGCCTTTGAAAGTTTATCACATGTTATTCGCCGTAAGATTTGTTTTGATCTTTGAACTCGTTTCTGCTCATCAGTTTTAGTAATCTTTTGCCCGTGCACCCCTTTGAAAGGTTTTAGTTGAAGATCTTGTTTAATTATGCGTCTCACACTACAGTAGTTTCTGATAATTGTAACTTTTGATATGCGAGCTGGTGTAATATGGGTTCCTGGCTGTTTTTCCTGACTTAATATACGTTCTTCGATGTCGTCAATATTGTCTTGCATGCGAACAGTTTTTGGTCGCCCACTTCCCTCTCTTCTTTTGATATCCCCAGTTTCGTCAATTTTCTTTAGAAGCTTTCCCAAACCACCAAGCGTCCATCCTTTGTTGGGGAATTCGGAGAGTTTCGTTCGTTCATATCCCTTTTCTAGTCTATAATGCTTAATTATAATCTTATCTTCTTCTGAAAATGGCATATTCACTATATTTTATAACCCTGCAAAAAGAAATCGTATATTAGAATTTACAAAAGTGAAAATGGAAATAAAGGATTCTTGATTAGTTTGTCGAGCATCAGTTGTGGTATTATTAGAGAAATATTTAATAAATCGTTATTTTTGATAGCTTCCAACTGAAATTTGGTTTACAGGTAGATGTTTTATGTATCTTTTACGTGTATACGTTTCGTACTGATTCTTTGAAAAATGTTGATTCCATGGATGTTTTTAGAGTGAACCCTTTTTTTTTGAGGGGGGAGAGGGAGAATGACCTCCACCCAAAGGGCTAACCCTAATCTAAGAAGGTAAGCTAACCTAACCTAAGAAGGTATCCTGACCTAAGAAAGTAAGAGAGCGAGGAAGAGATGTTCACGCTGGCATGTCTCGGTGCATAATGAATTTCTTTACAGCCTTAGTTGGCTTAGAAGATGCAATCAGCCAGGTGGGTTAGAAGGCTGAGTGTGTATATATATACAGTATATATATATATATATATATATATATATCAACGTAAAGAACGACGCTTGTATAGGAGAACATTCCACGCAAGATGAGGAGGGAGAACGAACAAATGAAGAAATGAGGTAACCACCCGGGAATCGAACCCGGGATCTTCCGATTGCCGGTCAGATATGATAACCACTACACCATGGTCCTCACTCGATCAGAAGTCGTAATTCTCCTACATACTCGCAGAAACCAATGCCCCGAGGGGGGCACCTCCCGCATGCCGCACCTATATATACATTTCAACTGCAAAGAACACGCAGTATAATTAACGTAAAGAACGACGCTTGTATAGGAGAACATACCGCGCAAGATGAGGAGGGAGAACGAACAAATGAAAAAATGAGGTAACCACCCGGGAATCGAACCCGGGATCTTCCGATTGCCGGTCAGATATGATAACCACTACACAATGGTCCTCACTCGATCAGAAGTCGTAATTCTCCTACATACTCGCAGAAACCAATGCCCGAGGGGGGCACCTCCCGCATGCCGCAACTATATATACATTTCAACTGCAAAGAACACGCAGTATAATTAACGTAAAGAACAACGCTTGTATAGGAGAACATTCCGCGTGTTCTTTGCAGTTGAAATGTATATATAGGTGCGGCATGCGGGAGGTGCCCCCCTCGGGGCATTGGTTTCTGCGCATATGTAGGAGAATTACGACTTCTGATCGAGTGAGGACCATGATGTAGTGGTTATCATATCTGACCGCCAATCGGAAGATCCCTGGTTCGATTCCCGGGTGGTTACCTCATTTTTTCATTTGTTCGTTCTCCCTCCTCATCTTGCGCGGAATGTTCTCCTATACAAGCGTCGTTCTTTACGTTAATTATACTGCGTGTTCTTTGCAGTTGAAATGTATATATTGGTGCGGCATGCGGGAGGTGTCCCCCTCGGGGCATTGGTTTCTGCGCGTATGTAGGAGAATTACGACTTCTGATCGAGTGAGGACCATGGTGTAGTGGTTATCATATCTGACCTCCAATCGGAAGATCCCGGGTTCGATTCCCGGGTGGTTACCTCATTTGTTCGTTCTCCCTCCTCATCTTGCGCGGAATGTTCTCCTATATAAGCGTCGTTCTTTACGTTAATTATACTGCGTGTTCTTTGCAGTTGAAATGCATATATATATATATATATATATATATATATCGGGTGGCCACAAAAAAACTTTACTTAATTGAAAGTTTAATAACTGCAACAATTCAAAACTTATGCGATTGAGATTTTGCACACATTAACAGATGCATATAGTCTATAATTGCTGGAATTTTCAAATATGTAGGTTCTATAGTTTTGTTACAGTGAACAATTTAAAAGTATATGTCTAAAAATAGCATGCCTGGTGTGCATCTGACACGTACGTGCGCTAGCGTAGGCTAAACCTAATGCAGCGTAGTATGACACGCGCTGGCGTAGGCTAAACCTAATGTGAATTTGCTTTCTTTTATTTTTCCGCTAAAACCCCGCCAGCATGACGTTAAGTAAAAGTGATAAAGCCATCATAGAAGCATGTGTCAAGGAAAAAGGTTGGAATGGAAATAGGATTGTCCGAGAATTCCCCGCAAAGAACTGGACTCGTCAAAGTGTTTATAACTTAATAAGAAAGATAAGGGATACTGGATCAACAGCTAGAAAACCCGGCAGCGGCAGGAACAAAAGTGTTTCAACAGAAGAAAATAAGGCTGCCGTGGAGGAACTGATTCAATCGCAGGAGAATACACCAGGAACTCATCGCTCCCAGAGACAGATTGCGTACGACCTTGGGATTTCTCGCTCCTCTGTACAAGGGATTGTAAAACGTTTAAAATTGAAGGCCTACAAGAGAATTCGAGTTTCTCGGCGTGATCAGAATGTAAGACAGCGTAGAAAGACCCGCTGTAAATCCCTATATGAACGCTACTCAGCTGAAGACGTGCAAAAAGTTGTGTTTACAGACGAAAAGGATTTCACGTTGGAGGTGGCCAAAAACAGGCAAAATGACAGGGTTTATGGTTCAAGGAAAAAGGACATTCCTCCCTCCAGGCTTTATCATGAAACCTCACGATTCAGCAGAAAAGTAATGGTATCGGCGGGAATTTCATGGAAGGGGAAAACACGAATTCATTTTATTGCCACAAACGAAACTAAAGTTAACTCTGAGCGCTACATCAACCTGTTATAATGGGTTACTTCCTGATTGTCGTCAGCTGTATCCTGATGAGGCCTACATTTTCCAGCAAGATGCGGCACCCGCCCATACAAGCCGAGCGACCCAAAATCATCTAGAGCAAGAGACCCCTAATTTCATCAAAAAGGATGAATGGCCGCCTCAGTCTCCCGACTGTAATCCGATGGACTATTCAGTATGGGATTCCCTCATGGTGAAGGTTTACGGCAGCCAGAAAGACAAATTCACCGAAGATGAACTTAAGGAGAAAATCAGTAGAGCATGGGAGGATATCACCTTAGATGAGGTTCGAAAGTGCATCTCCTCGTGGAAGAAGCGATTGAGGGCAGTTTACCAACAGGGAGGTGGTCACATTGACCATTTGTTTAAGTAAATTTTGTTAAGTTCAAATTCATTTTCTTCGGCATGCTATTTTTAGACATATGCTTTTAAATTGTTCACTGTAACAAAACTATAGAACCTACATATTTGAAAATTCCAGCAATTATAGATTATAACCATCTGTTAATGTGTGCCAAAGCTCAATCGCATAAGTTTTGAATTGTTGCAGTTATTAAACTTTGAATTAAGTAAAGTTTTTTTGTGGCCACCCGATATATATATATATAATATATATATATATATAATATATATATATATATATATATATATATATATTTTAATGGTTGCCAGATTGCGCCATTTAGAGTAATTCTGTGTTATTTATTTTGGTCCGACATGAGTGTATACATATATATTAATGCAGATATATATTTGTTTTAATGGTTGCCAGATTGCGCCATTTAGAGTAATTCTGTGTTATTTGTATATTAATGGAGAGAGAGATGTTCACACTGCCAAGTTTCATAACATAATGAAGAGTCAGCCATCAGCATCAGTTGTTGTTGTTGGTTAGCCGCTCAGCCCACCCTGATCGAACAAGCCGGAGGCAGGTAACCGATCGCCCTCTCCGGAGTGGACCAGAGGTTCGGCGCACTGATGATGTTATTTAAGCCATTAACATCTACTTTAAACTTTTTGTAAAACTACACGAACAACAGAAGTATCAGATTGATTAACAAGGAAACTCTGAAGATATTCACAGTATATGAAGAAACTCTGAAGAAAGTTCGCATAAGGAAAGTACCTGATTATGTTTTTGAAACTTTACATTTTGTGCTTCACAGTCTTAACTTTGTGGTGCTAAATTCTTCCCAAGAAGATTTCTGTATTAGATTTTAGACATATTTCTAGTGAAAATTAAAGGAAGAAGAAAGAGAAGAAACAGAGTCCATATTAGAGCAATTTAGCAGACAGGCGGGCAATACATTTTCAGAACTCCAACAAAGAGAGCAACACAAAAGTGCAGACGAAGGATAAGCACAAAATAACAGAATGTTCTTTTAATAGATTCACAGTAATAACTGAATCTACACACAGTATTAAAACAAAAAATTAGCAGCTGACGAGGAAGCGTCTAGCAGTGGCTGTATCCTCCAGCGCGGAACACATCAGCGCGTCAACGTCAACGAAAAAACGTGGAACGTCAACGCGAAGAAGAGGCGACGTCAAACCGAAACATTAACGCGCTGGTGGCCAAACTTCCTCAAATCTCCGTGCAGCGGGCATTCTACGGTTGGCCAGACTGGCAGTCGACGGCCTGTTGCGTGGCACAATCAGAGTGCCGATCGGCTCCCGGGACCGGAACCTATCAGCATCAGTTGACTTAGAAGGCGTATACACATATATTATTAATGGTAGAGCCAGCCATCAACCAGATAGTTGGCAGCGCCATATTAAAAGAGAAAGAGAGAAAGAGAGAGAGATGTTCACACTGCCATGTCTCATAACACAATGAAGAGCAGCCTGGAGAGAGTGCCAGACAACGCTATTTATTTAATTTATCCCTCGTGTATATATATATTAATGTACAAAACTGTAGATGGCTTTAACATCATGCATCAAATATAATGTTTATATACCCCATCATCCCAGTTATTTCCACCGTTTATATTTATTCCCAGCAACGTCTCCAACCAATACCACTACCGCCTACTCAACATGGATTCAAACCTCACCACTCAACCACGACCTTACTCACTAACCTCATGCAGCACATCATGGATGACATCAACTCCAGACGACCAGTTCAACGTACACTATTAGCAACCATAGAAATTAGTAAAGCATTTGATGCTATCCCACGCTTCCCTCTCATAAACAAAATACTCAACACAAACATGCACAATAACACCAAACGGTGGCTGAGCAACTATCTTTCAGGAAGATACATCTCACATTTAATGGCAAGTCATCCAAACACAAGCTTTTTCCGAACGGGGTCCCTCAAGGCTCTGTTCTCTCACCAACACTCTTCAACTTATACATGCATGACAATCCAATACCCATAGATAACAAGCTTACCTTATCATCATATGCAGATGACATCACTCTAACATTCACCCACAACAACATCGACACCGCTACAAATAACCTACAAACATACATAAACAGTATACAAGACTGGCACACACACCACAGACTCAAAGTAGCGCCCACAAAATCAACCATCACTTTGCTAACAAGCAACACAAAACAACACCAGATAACTCCACAGCTTACACTAAACAACACCAACATTCCACATACTCATAGGACAAAAATACTTGGGGTCACATACAACACATCATTATCTTTTGCAAACCAGATTCAGGACATTAAAAACAAATGTACGTCAAGACTTAATATGCTTAGGGTACTAACAGGCACAAACTTTGGACGCCAGCAGGAAACAACATCACTCATATACAAACAATATATTCGCCCATTTATGGACTATGCTAGCCCATGATGGGCACCCATTATCTCAAACACACACATAAACACATTACAGACAATACAAATCAACGCACTTCGTATCATTACAGGATGCAATCAAACAACACCAATAGAACACCTGCACACAAAAACAAAAATACTGAAAGTTAGGGAACATTTAGACATGAGGGGAACACAATTCATGGCAGCAGCGACAACTAACCCACAACACCCTTGCCACTACATGTACAATCATGCACCGACACCTCGCACCACTAAGGTAACACCAGAGCGACATTATAACCAAATACTCCATTCCATACCACGCCCCACAGACATCACACAGTTCAGAAACACATACACACACACCTAATCCACAAAGCACTGACACGACTCGGTCCGAATGCGGTCCTAGGTGCGAAGCCGCCACCCATTAACAGGTCAGAGACCAACCTGAGCAGATCGGATCGAGTTAACTTATTACGATTCCGATGTGGATATCACCCCAACTTACAGACATATAAACACAGACTAGACAACTCCACAGACGACACCTGCCACCTGTGCCAGGACACCACAAACATTGAACACATTATGACAGACTGTACCACTCTAGCACAACATTTGCACATCATCCGGCTATAAAAGGATATACATTTCAGGTGAAAACGATATCAGTGATAGTATATGTGTCACACTATTTAGTTCCCAATTAACTTTTCCAAAGATAAAGCTCAATATTATAGACATCTGTGGAATTGGGTTATACAACAGGGTTATGACTGGAAATGTGTAAAACAAAACAGATTTCTTTACAGCAAGCTAAAGGCAAAACATAAGGAGATTTATAAACAATTCCTAGCAGAGAAAACTAGCAACAACTCTGCTGCTGTACCCAAGTTCCAAAAATATTCGCATTTTGATTACCCCTTCCGAATTCTCTTCGATGAGTTTAAAGGTGAATCTGTCTGTCTGTCCGCAGAAAAAACTTTTATGTTTTTCAACCGATTTCGACCAAACTTCGTATGGTGGATGCGGGTGATTAGTAATGAACGAAAATATATGCGTGACCAGATCCCCACCCCCACCAATTACTGGGCCGAAGGCCCCAGCACCGCGATAAAACTATAGAAAAGAACAGAGCCATGAAAATCTTGAGCTTCACATTGTGTCAAGATTTGTGGAGCTTAAGATTTTCATGACTATAGTTTTATTGACCAAATAATTGAACGTACGATCCACAATCTGAACTGCGATACACCTCCGAAGAGTTTGATAGTACAGAAAAGATCATGGCTCAGTTCGATCCAAATATGGAAAATACACCAAGATGCATTGGAGAATTGGTTGATTTGGTGTGTGGGGTCGATGAAAAGCTGAATGAAAATAGGAAAACAACAAAGAGTTGAAGGAAATAAAAAAGGATATTGACAGCCTCAAGAGATTTCTATAATATCTTTTTGGAGTCGACGATAGTGAAGAGAATTGACCCAGCAAGAAAGCCAAAATAAAACTAAGTTGTCCCCTTAAGACAGAGGTTTTAACAAAATAAAAGATATGTTGAATTTTTACCACATTTTATTATTATCCATTCAATTTTAAACCGTATCAGATGTACATGGGAGTTGGGCGGCCTGTGCGAAGCACACAAGCCCTACCCGAAGGAACAGCTTGTGCAATTAAATAATAATATCCAAAAGAATTAAATAAAACACATCATTCTGTTCACAAACACTTCGTATGAAAAAGCATTAAATAAAACACATGTTTAAAAATGTCACTTTATATATTCACTTCAAAGCACTTGTTTCCTTCGTATGTAACGTTTATATGCACACCATTCCAACAGTCGCCAAACGAAAACAGTTATATACCCAAGTATTTTTGGAATTAATTGGATCAAACGCATTTTATATATTCCCACCGACGCACATGCTTCTATTGAATAATAAAGCATATCATTTTGCTTAATAATATTTCCAAACAAATATTTGAGATGAAACGTTCAAATAAAACACCAATTAGAAACGCCCAAGATATTAAAAAAAAGCTATCATGACACTTAGACAAATCGGAGAATTAAAAGTGCACAAAAACGGAGAAAAATATGTTAATCAAACGAATCATATTTCTTTAAGTATATATAGATTTTAACTAAACCCCAAACAAACATTTTAACAACTGCAGAAGTCATCACAAATATCTTGTATATAAATTATATAAATTATCGGAGAATTAAAGCGCACAAAAACGGTGAAAAATATGTTAATAAAAAGAATCATATTTCTTTAAGTATATATAGATTTTGAGTTAATCAAATTGAATATTTCCAATTGTTTGAGATGAAACGTTCAAATAAAGCACCAATTAGAAACGATTAAGATATTAAGAAAAACCTGTCATAACACTTAAACAAATCGGAGAATTAAAAGGGAACAAAAACGGAGAAAAATATGTTAATTAAATCGAATCATTTGAAACGAATCATACTTCTTGAAGTATATATAGATTTTGAGTTACGTAATCCCGAACAGACATTTTAGCAACTGCAAGAGCTATCACAAATATCTCGTATATAAACTATATTAATCAAATGGAATATTTTTGCAAAACGATGAAGCTTTCAAAAGAAATTTTTAGATATCTTTAAACATATTTTAATTAATAAGTCACGTCTCCAATCATAAACAAGTTCTCAATCTTTCTTGAGAAAAATTTAAGGCATTACTCATCACTCTGTTTATTAAGGAAACGATCTCTTTATATTGCGAAAGAAAGCAGTTCATGTAATTCATTATTTGGCAATACCATATTTTAACCACACATTTTTTTTAAATTAACAAAAGCCATGAAAAACTCAAAAGAATTAAATATCTTTAGTTATTTTTAAGTATATCTATATCTATCTATCTTATATATTATATTATAATAAGAGAGCTGTCCGTCTGTCCGTCCGTCCGTCTGTCCGTCACACTTTCAGAAATTGTTAGAAAAAATTGTGAGAAAAAAATTCAGAAATTGTAAAAAAAAATTCAGAAATTGTATTACGGGCGGAAATGTGAAGCTCAAGATTTTCATGACTGTGTTCTTTTCTGTAGTTTAGCAATGGGGGAAGGGGGGAGTGGGGGTAATGGGGGAGGGGTGGGGTAATGGGGAGGGGTGGGGGTAATGGGGGAGGGGGTTAGCCCCCAAGTTGTATGAATGGGGGTGAGGAAAGTTTTGGGAGATACCAGATTCAGAAATGTTGACACAATGTGAAGCTCAAAATTTTCACGGCTGGGTTATTTTTTTGTAGTTTAGCCTAACCGTCAGCGAAGCGGCGGGAACTGTACTTATATTATAATAAGAGAGCTGTCCGTCTCTCTGTCTGTCCGTCTGTCCGTCACACTTTCAGAAATTGTGAGAAAAAATTGTGAGAAAAAAATTCAGAAATTGTATTACGGGCGGCAATGTGAAGCTCAAGATTTTCATGACTGTGTTCTTTTCTGTAGTTTAGCAATGGGGGAAGGGTGGGTGGGGATAATGGGGGATGGGTGGGGTAATGGGGAGGGGTGGGGGTAATGGGGGTGGGGGTTAGCCCCCAAGTTGTATGAATGGGGGTGAGGAGGTTTTGGGAGATACCAGATTCAGAAATGTTGACACACTGTGAAGCTCAAAATTTTCACGGCTGGGTTCTTTTTTTGTAGTTTAGCCTGTCTAACCGTCAGCGAAGTGACGGGAACTGTACTAGTCTATACTATAATCACAGTTACACAATCTTGCCTCTCTCACTAATGTCATCTTAGGAGGAGACTTCAACGCCAAAGACACTAGTTGGTACCTGCACAACCAAAACAACACCAGAGGCGCCAACATAGCCACACAACTAAACAGCCTCTTCATTCTTAACAATACAGAAGAACATACACACATACCACATCAAGCAGGATACTCAAACTCCTCCCCAGACATAACGTTCTGTTCCCCCTCACTAGCAACACATACACAATGGAGAACAGAAAAACAACTGTCATCAGACCACCTGCCCATCATCATTACAACACATTCTACACTCTGCCCCAACAGCCTTAGGCACACTTACAGAAATTACAAGAAAGCTGATTGGGAACAGTTCAAAATACAGACTGAGGAACAATTCACCACATTAAACAGCACACCCATCATAAACATCGATACAACACTCAAGACATTTAATCAGATTATCAATAATGCAAACAAATACATACCCAAGGGCAACATTAGGAAATACAACCCAAATTACACTAGAGAAATAGCCCACTCATAAGGCAACGTAACAACCTCAAATATAACACACAAACACCACACACAGAAGCCATAAAACAGCAGATACAACAGCTCAACACAGAAATAAACAACAAACTCAAAGAAAAACAAACAGAAACATTCAGGGAATTCATAACAACACTAAACCACTCCACAGATACATACAGGCTATACAAGACTATAAACAGCATTACCCACTCTAACACGGCATTCACACCTCACACGCGGCTATCTGTCGCAGCCAAAATAATATCCCAACATACACACAACAAGCTAACATTCTAGTTAATCACTACGCAAAGATAAGTCACTTAAACAGAGACAACAACCAGAAACATGCAGACAGACAAACAGCCAGACACAAGAAAACCTACAGACTCGACATGACCATTACACCCTTCAATACAGACCAGACCACCAAGATCATCAAAAACATTAAGAATTCGAAGGCTACTGGACCAGACAACATATCTAACATACACCTTAAACACTTGGGCCCACAAGGAATATTAGCTCTCACAAATATCAGCACATTCATACCAACACTGTATTATTCCTGACATATGGAAACAAGGTAAAATTATTACACTACTCAAACCAAACAAAAATCCAACAGAACCAGCTTCCTATAGACCCATTACTTTACTATGCACACCTTCCAAAGTAACAGAAAGACTAATCTTACAAATCACCAACCCACACATACCACTATCGCCTACTCAACATGGATTCAGACCTCACCACTCAACCACGACATTACTCACTAACCTCACGCAGCACATCATGGATGGCATCAACTCCAGAAGACCAGCTCAACGTACACTATTAGCAACAATAGACATTAGTAAAGCATTTGATGCTATCCCACGCTTACCTCTCATAAACAAAATACTCAACACAAACATGCACAATAACACCAAAAGGTGGCTGAGCAACTATCTCTCAGGAAGATACTCACATGTCACATTTAATGGCAAGTCATCCAAAAACAAGCTTTTTCCGAACGGGTCCCTCAGGGCTCTGTTCTCTCACCAACACTCTTCAACTTATACATGCATGACATTCCAACACCCATAGATAACAAGCTTACCTTATCATCATATGCAGATGATATCACTCTAACATCCACCCACAACAACATCGACACCGCTACAAATAACCTACAAACATACATAAACAGTATACAAGACTGGCTCACACACAATAGACTCAAAGTAGCGCCCACAAAATCAACCATCACCTTGCTTACAAGCAACACAAAAGAACACCAGGTAATTCCACAGCTTACACTAAACAACATCAACATTCCACACACTCACAGAACCAAAATACTTGGTGTCACATACAACACATCATTATCTTTTGCAAACCACATTCAGGACATTAAAACCAAATGTACGTCAAGACTTAACACGCTTAGGGTACTAACAGGCACAAACTTTGGACACCAGCAGGAAACAACATCACTCATATACAAACAATATATTCGCTCAGTTATGGACTATGCTAGCCCATGCTGGGCACCCATTATCTCAAACACACACATAAACACCTTACAAACAATACAAAATAACGCACTTCGTATCATTACAGGATGCACTCAAACAACACCAATAGAACACCTGCACACAGAAACAAAAATACTAAAAGTTAGGGAACATTTAGACATGAGGGGAACACAATTCATGGCAGCAGCGACAACTAACCCACAACACCCTTGCCACTACATGTACAATCATGCACCAACACCTCGCACCATTAAGGTAACACCAGAGAGATATTATAACGAAATACTCCATTCCATACCACGCCCCACAGACATCACACAGTACAGAAAACACATACACACACATCTAACCCACAAAGCACTGACACGACTCGGTCCGAATGCGGTCCTAGGTGCGAAGCCGCCACCCATTAACAGGTCAGAGATCAGCCTGAGCAGATCGGATCGAGTTAACTTAGCACGATTCCGATGTGGACATCACCCAAACTTACGGACATATAAACACAGACTAGACAACTCCATAGACGACACCTGCCACCTGTGCCAAGACACACCACAAACAATTGAACACATTATGACGGACTGTACCGCTCTAGCACAACAACGAACACAACACAACATCACTAGTGCGCTGAACCTCTGGTCCACTCCGGAGAGGGCGATCGGTTACCTGCGTGCCGCCGGCTTGCTCGATCAGGGTGGGCTGATCGGCTAAACAACAACAACTATAATAAGAGAGCTGTCCGTCCGTCTGTCCGTCCGTCCGTCCGTCCGTCACACTTTCAGAAATTGTGAGAAAAAATTGAGAAAAAAATTCAGAAATTGTATTACGGGCGGCAATGTGAAGCTCAAGATTTTCATGACTGTGTTCTTTTCTGTAGTTTAGCCTGTCTGTTTGTCTGTTTGTGAAATTTATCACGGGCAGTAATGGGGGAAGGGTGGGGGTGGGGGTAATGGGGGAGGGGTGGGGGTAATGGGGGAGGGGGTTAGCCACCAAGTTGCAAGAATGGGGGTGAGGAGGTTTTGGGAGATACCAGATTCAGAAATGTTGACACAATGTGAAGCTCAAAATTTTCGCGGCTGCGTTCTTTTCTGTAGTTTAGCCTGTCTAACCGTCAGCGAAGCGACGGGAACTGTACTAGTACTTATAATAAAAGGACGTGTGTGTGGTGTGTGTGTGTGTGTGTGTGTGTGTGTGTGTCTGCTCCAGACAGGCCCCAGGCCCGAAGGCCGCAGCACCGCGATTAAACTACAGAAAAGAACGTAGCCGTGAAAATTTTGAGTTTCACATTGTGTCAGGATTTCTGAATCTTAAGAGTTTCATGACTCATTATTTGGTCAATAAAACTATAGAAAAGAACGGAGTCATGAAAATCTTGAGCTTCACATATAACACTGGTATGCATCAATTTTGCTGTCAAGGGTTTTGTAAGTGATTCTTATAGAGTTTTTCCTGCTGATTTCGAATCTGCAATCCGTTTTTCTCAATCAGCTCAGGTTATCCGGCTATGGCCTCATAAGTAAAATATAATTTTTCGTGATTTTGTCAAGGCTGAATTGGAACAGTAACATCTATCATCACTTGTTTCACTTGTATAATATCTTTTTTTACTTTTCAGGCATATAGATAAAATATTTCATAATGAATAGAGCGTGTAAAAATGATCCCAATAGATTCTGCTACATATGTGGGACGGTTACCATGCCAAATAACCAGTCCCAAATCACTAAATTTGTGAAGACAATGTATAGAGCATACTTTGGAATTAAGCTAGGGGACCAGGACAAACATTTCGCCCCTCATATGTGCTGCAAGACGTGCATTGAAAATTTGAGAAGATGGAGCAAAGGCAGAGCGAAATCTTTGCCTTCTGGAATGCCCATGATTTGGAGAGAAGGAAAGGATCACGTGACAGATTGCTATTTCTGCATGACAAACCTCCAAGGTGGGCTTATAAATTTATTTTTCTTAAATATTTTGAAATCCTCGTATGAAACTTGACATAATATTCACCATAATGTAATATTCACCATATATAGCATAATATTCACCATAATGGTAATCCTACATTTACATATACATATTGTTATAGAAAATACATTTACACATACATATTGTTATACAAGTTACATTTACATATACAATAATTGTATATTTTCTTTCTTTTTCATTCATATTGTCCCCGAAGGGACAATATGAATGAAAAAGAAAGAAAATATACAGACTCCATCGACCTATTTCATATCTTACAGACCGCAGCCTTCCCTCACGAGCCGCCACTGTCTGAATGCTTCTTCTATTTCATATGCAAGTTTTATATCCATGTTTCTGTGTTTCTATTTTCAGGAGTTAACAAGAAGAATAAACACATTGTTGTATACCCTGACATTCCTTCTGCTATGAGACCTGTACCCCATGGTCCTGGAATTCCAATACCCGACCCACCTCAAACCCTGGACTTCGATGATTCTGATGATGAATCAATGACCAATGCCAATGACCAGTCCCAGTCGTATATACCTCAAAATACCGCTTCAAATGAGCCGAGGCCTCTCAACCAGGCCAAACTTAATGATCTTACCAGGGATTTAGGACTTTCCAAATTAGCTGCCGAGATCTTGGGCTCACGACTTCGAGAGGACAACTTGCTGGCTCCGGGAACAACATTCTCCTGGTATAGGAAACGAGAGGAAGAATTCCGCAAGTTTTTTGCAGTGCACGAAAATACCTCTTCCTTACGTAGTGTACTGCTGCAATGTTGAGGGGCTAATCGAATCCTTGGGCCTGCCATATAACGCATCAGAATGGAGGCTATTTATAGACTTGTCTAAACGAAGTTTGAAAGCAGTACTTCTCAACATTGGGAATAGGGTTGCATCAGTCCCTGTAGCACATTCCGCACAACTTACTGAGAGCTACGATAACATGAAAATTTTACTGGATGCTCTCGTATACGACCAACATAACTGGAGGATCTGTGGAGATTTGAAGGTAATACTAATATCATAAGTAAACTATTGCTATTGACTATGTTGTTTTTCCAAAGGTTATTTGAGAGCGTATAAGAACACTTAACTTCCCCACAGAAGTGATACAGTCCAATGCATAGATTTTTTTATCTGATAGAACAAATTCTCTAAATTCTTTAAATATTTCATTTTTTTTCAGATTGTGGCATTTGTATTGGGAATGCAAGGGGGATACACGAAATACCCATGTTTCCTCTGCAAATGGGATAGCCGAGCGGATGAGAAGCACTATGCACAGCGTGAATGGGCATCCAGAGAGCATTTTGAACCTGGGTCGCATAATGTCGTTTCAGTGCCCCTTGTACCACCAACAAAAATTTTGCTCCCACCACTTCATATTAAGCTGGGCTTGATGAAAAATTTCATCAAATCAATGAATAAGGAGGGTTCAGCATTCCGATATGATATCTCGAGAGTAAATTTCCTCATATATCTGATGCTAAACTAAATGCTGGGGTTTTGATGGTCCTCAAATTCGAACTTTGATCAAGGATACTCAGTTCGAAAACGCAATGACTCCAACTGAGAAGAATGCCTGGCAGGCATTCAAATCAGTTGTCACTGATTTTCTTGGCAAGCGTAGAAGTCCAGAATACGAGTCCGTTGTCGAAAACTTGATGGAAGCTTTCAAAGCTCATGGGTCGCGCATGTCCATAAAAATACACTTTTTGTGGTCCCATTTGGACTATTTTCCTGAAAATTGCGGGGATTATAGTGAGGAACAGGGTGAACGATTTCACCAAGATATCAAAACAATGGAAGAGAGGTACCAGGGAAACTGGGATATCAATATGCTGGCGGACTATTGCTGGTGTTTGAAGCGAGACGTGCCCGAAGAAAAACACAGACGGAAAGCCAAAAAAAATTCATTCCTTCCTCAATAAACTTTTGTCCATATTCATTGTATGAATAAAAGTATTTATTCACACAATGTTTTCATTTTTCACGAGTGTTCTTATAATATTACTCGTATCTACAGTGTTTAAGCTAAAAAAATCAATAAATTTGGGGATAAAATTGGACTTATAATAAATGGCCAATAGAGAAAAAACCTGACCTGATTGAGGAAAACCAATGTCATTTTCGAATTCAGCATGGTCGAATTATATAATATGAGTTGAAAAAACCCTCACAGCAGACAAAAAAATTTCATATGCATACCAGTGTAATTAAAACTAGCGGAGCGACCCGGCGTTGCCGGGGTGGATGTTGAACGCTATATACAGTACTGTGCAAAAGTCAGAGACCACTGTCGAGCTGATAACTATTAGATAATCTGTTGTATGAAAATTGGTTTTGATACTAAAATACATATTAACTAGAATCTCTGGTTCATATTAACGTATAACTAAGTTATTACTTAAGTATATAAAGTTGTATAAGCTGGATGACCCTCTAGTCTGCATAAATTGGACTTGAGGGTTGATTCATTATATTACTTATAACGCATGTGTTTAAAGATCTAGCGAACTATTACTGATGGATCTGCAGTAAATGCTCCTAAGCTCTTGTTATATCAATATTTATAATTAAAGGTACTGACATATTCACTTAAATTCTGCAAAACAAATTTATCCAAAACGTTTCTCATTATAATCCTAAATTCATGCTGTTTTTTTCTTTCACAGGCTTAAGAAATGACAAAAAGTGCAATTTCTGATGAGATTAGATATACATAAAATAATATATTTGCATGGTGAGGGACTGAGTAAAAGAAAAATAAGTGAATCTACAGGCGTTTCCAAAACTGGTGTACAAAAAATCTTGGCTCGTCACAGTTCAAATGGGACCCCAGCTGATCGTCCTAGATCAGGGAGGCCCTCTAAGCTTTCTCCATTTGATCTACAATATCTAAAGATTACTTTCCTTCGAGACAGACACAAATCCAGCACTTCGCTTGCAGCGGATCTCGAAAAAACAACAGGTGTCTCAGTTGATCCTTCTACTGTACGAAGGAAGCTTAATTCAGTAGGTCTCAGATGTCCAGTACTTGTGTTCCAAAGCACATTTTCTTCTCTTCTCTTTATTTCCATTCCTTAAAAGTGGCTTTTTTGCTGCAACACGTTTTTTAAGATCTACTGAGTTAAGTTTCCTTCATACAGTAAAGGGATCAACTGAGACACCTATTGTTTTCTCGAGATCTGCTGCAAGTGAAGTGCTGGATTTGCGTCTGTCTCGAAGGGAAGTAATCTTTAGATATTGTAGATCAGATGGAGAAAGCTTAGAGGGCCTCCCTGATCTAGGACGATCAGCTGGGGTCCCATTTGAACTGTGACGAGCCAAGATTTTTTGTACACCAGTTTTGGAAACGCCTGTAGATTCACTTATTTTTCTTTTACTCAGTCCCTCACCAAGCAAATGTATTATTTTATATCTAATCTCATCAGAAATTGTACTTTTTGTCATTTCTTAAGCCTGTGAAAGAAAAAACAGCATGAATTTAGGATTATAATGAGAAACGTTTTGGATAAATTTGTTTTGCAGAATTTAAGCGAATATGTCAATAATTTTAATTGTAAATATTGATATAACAATAGCTTAGGAGCATTTACTGCAGATCCATCAGTAATAGTTCGCTAGATCTTTAAACACATGCGTTATAAGTAATATAATGAATCAACCCTCAAGTCCAATTTATACAGACTAGAGGGTCATCCAGCTTATACAACTTTATACACTTAAGTAATAACTTAGTTATACGTTAATATGAACCAAAGGTTCTAGTTAATATGTATTTTAGTATCAAAACCAATTTTCATACGACAGATTATCTAAAGGTTATTAGATCGATAGTGGTCTCTGACTTTTGCACAGTACTGTATATATATATATATATATATATATATATATATATATATACAGTATATGCCAGGTTAGGTCAACTGAATGCCCGGGTAGGTTAATTGATTGCCGGGTTAGGTTAATTGAATGCCCGGTTAGGTCAACTGAATGCCCGGGTAGGTTAATTGAATTCCCGGTTAGGTTAATTGAATGCCTTGTTAGGTCAACTGAATACCCGGGCAGGTTAATTGAATGCCAGGTTAGGTTAATTGTACGCCCTTGAGGATTGGTTAGGTTAAGTCGTGATATTTTCGTTAGCTTATAGCGTTCAACATCCACCCCGGCAACGCCGGGTCGCTCCGCTATTATATATATAGAATGGAACTAAGCGAAACGCGGACAATTCTCATATCGTAAACGAATTTCATCGAGCAAATATGCGATGGAAGGTAAAAGGAAAGTTCACATATCTCGTTCAAAAGCACCCTGTATAAGTAAACACTTGGACAAGGCTTTATTCTCGTCAATAAGAGAATTATTTTTCTTTACGTATATAGAACGAAATCTGAGACATCTTAATATAACATCATGTATACTGTAGCAGCTGCTCCGAGTCTGAACCATTTTATCTACTCGGCGAATTAACCCTCAAAACACACGATATGATACAGTAGCCAAATGATTGTAAACAAACCCTTTCGAGAGATATGGTTCTCGCGAGGCATATGGTTGTAAAGAATTCAACCGATCTATTTAAATACTTCATTATTCCGAGTTAATTAAAACAACTTTTAATAGAGCCAACGATGAGACAATAAAACATTTCTTTTAAGACAACCTGAACTAAATAATACCATATCTCCCTGAGTAGTATAGCCGCAAAAGGGGAGAGTGCAAGAATGTTGCAAGTTATTATGTAATGTTGCAAAGGGGGTGGGGGTTGTTGAAAGGGGGGGGGGGGTGTTGCAAAAAAAGAGGAAAAAAAGAAAAAAAGGAAAAATTCCCCCAAAGGGGGGGGGGGGGTGCTGCAGGTGCAACAAGGAAAACTTGGAGGCGGCGTTATCCCCCAAGAGAAAGGAGAGAAAGGAGGAGGAGAGGTGTTCACCTGGCAGGAGCCAAGTGCATATTAAGACTTCAGCCGAGTAGGCGTTGTTTTATAGGCTCCTAATCAGCCAGTTGGCTTAGAAGGCTTGAGTTGCCAGATAGCGCCATGTATTCGCTATATATTTAATCGAAGACTGAGTTGCCAGATACCATTGTATACATTATTATAGACTCCTAATCAGCCAGTTGGCTGTAAATGGCTTGAGTTGCCAGATAGCGCCATGTATTCATTTAATTCTAATCGAAGACTGAGTTGCCAGATACCATTGTATACATTATTATAGACTCCTAATCAGCCAGTTGGCTGTAAATGGCTTGAGTTGCCAGATACCACTTTTTAGCGATACCATTGTATACACTATTATAGACTCCTAATCAGCCAGTTGGCTTAGAAGGTGTAAATGTTGCCAGATACCACTTTTTAGCGATACCATTGTATACATTATTATATTTCTTAAAAGAATACCGGTAGTAGGTTTAGAAGGCGTAACATGATATAATTAAGTAAAACAACATTGCATCATTCTGTTTATTATAAATATATAGAAAATAAATATACATTTCAATTGAGGAATATGCATATAATCATAACAGTACAGGAAATATATACACACAATTATGGAGATATATATAAAATAAAATATACATTTCAAATAGAAATAAATATACATTTCAATAATAATAGAAATATGCATATAATCGTACAGGGGAAATATCACGCAAAATATATAAATACATTTCAATAGAAATATGTACATAATCGTACAGGAGAAATATCGCGCAAAATATATAAATACATTTCAATAATAATAGAAATATGCGTATAATCAGTACATGAGAAATATCACGCAAAATATATAATTACATTTCACTTTTTTTTCAAAATACTAAACTCGGTCTTAATCGAGTTTACAATTACATCATTACTGCTCTGCATTACGCAGTATATGCGGCTTAATAATATTTCACCGCTTAAAGTATAGGGAAACCTGTATTCGATATGAAGGGCTTTCATATCGTTCAGTACTATTTTTGTTCCCACTTTACAACCGGTTGGTAAGTCATCTTTAAATACGTCTAGAATACAATCAAAAGCACGCACAAAGAGTTCATCGTTAGCTACATTATTAAACACAAGTTTATAAACACGCTTTTCCAATCGAGGGTTTATTTCTACCGCCTCGAGCTTTTCAATCGTGAACTCACTCAACAGAACGGCAATTGAAATAATCTTCTAAATCGTTACGACAACTGCGCGTTATATAAAGAAATAGTTCTTCAGGGTGAACGGTGTAGGTGAGCGCAGCCTTGTACCGATCAAATGCTTTGTACCAAAGTTCATGGTATTTCAAAGAGTCTAAACTTTTTAAATAAACGTCCAGCTCTAGACCATTCTCACCAGTCCTACACTCGGTAAACCCATCGAGCAGAGCGGTGTAGGCGTATTCAAGTACTGTATCAAAATAAAGCATGTCCGTAACACGCGCGTCTAATATAGGTTTCAGCTTGCGGAATCCGACGATTTCAAACATTCTGTCGAGGATGAAACGGTTTCGCGTAGGAATAAGAGCGTTATTATCAGAAGCATTCTTCCACATCAGCCGTATATCAATGCACGGCCGATCGTTATTTATACACAACGTACATACAACGGCGTATGAGGGTGCGTCACTAATCTGCTCTCTTCTTGTACCTACGTTAGCAGGTATTTTATAACGATCTTCACTCCACTTCTCAACTATCACGAAGATTCTATTCATCTCCTCGATACTTAAATAAACCCGTTTGTTTGTCGGTCTACATTCCGTTTCCAGTACATAGCTAATGGTACCGGAATTACGCCTGAACACGCGCAACGATTTCGTCACGGACACATCGTACGAGGCGTTGAGAATGCTGCTCAAAGGAAGTTCCATCGTATTCGAGGAGCGCACGTCCACTCGGCTCAAGCTCTGAGATAACTATGAGCCGTGTGAGGCACGGAGGTAGGCAGGAACGGTTCGACGGGCGGCTGACTCGATGATACGTGAATGGGCTTGTTCGTATGATCCGCGAGTCGAGTTGTTGTACATATTTGTTTTTCAGGAATTAATTTCATCACTACCAGCCTACGCACCAGACAGTTTGGATAAGAACTAGGAACATCTTATGTTTTACTAAACATCTCCACACTCCGGCGCACTATTTGAGAGGAACATATGTTCATATTTTTCCTTTCTGCCCATCAAACGATACTCGTCTCTAAACTCTGTTAAAAATTCACGCAGGGCACTAGCCACAACCTCACTACGAACCTCATCATGATATACGTTAATACAGTGATAAAAATACTTAAGATTGTCCATGATCACGAGATTCACATTTTCAGTCGTAGGGTATGAATAATCGACATGGTGTAGCATGACGTAATACCGCTTGTCACACTACCCATCAGCAAGACTCATTATCCATACCTGCTGCTTCTCTTCTGCAGGCGTTGTTTCTTTTACTTCACGGTGTATGTGAGACTTTATAAAGTTTAGCTCTGCAGTATACTTCAGCACATCGTCTGTGCAACGAAAGCCTTCAACGGTCTCACCAGAACATCCGTAGAGTATTTGTACATCTTGGAACTTCGCACAATCCAATGTGTTTTTAAAAGAGGCATAGGAGGGAGGAATAGGAAGTTTTTCGGTATCCACCACATCCTGGCACTTTACTGAATTCCATTTCGTAAACGTTGTGCAAGCAATATTAAAGGTAGCCATTTGAATACACGTCTGATCTGAATACACGACTGATCTCTCGGGCTTACTGCAGTCGACTGACCACGCAGGGACTCCCAGGTAGTAGCATGACTCACGGTCTTACAGTGGGCGGAGCTTAGAACTTTCACCTGTGCACACACACACACACACACACACACACACACACACACACACACACACAAAGGAGAAAGTAAAACGCTAATTGAAACATGATTTATTTAATAAACGAGATATTCAAGTTATATATATTTACAAATACGATTTAATAAACGAGATAGTCAAGTTATATATATATTTACAAATACGTGTAATAAATCAATATATATATATATTTACAAATACGATTTAATAAACGAGATATTCAAGTTATATATATTTACAAATACGTGTAATAAATCAATAGATACGATTATATACAAGACGTGTGAGTTAACAATAGAAGCATCATTGGTATCCAAAGGGTACGGTATCATAGGTACCAGGTAACTGGTAACGATTCCTATAGGTGTTACGGCACACCTTCGTACCCCTAAGTTCCTTAACGCCCCCCAGCTTCTGCGCCCGAAAATTGTGGGTGCCTACAATTAGTTGGGGTGGTTGTTCATCATCGTCCAAACATACTAGATCCTTCAACGATTCAAAGTTAACAACCTGCCGATTCGCATGGTTGAGCGTAATACCCTTTGCCTTCACGATATATTTCATTTCCTCCCCCACCCTGACCCGTACCCCATAAGTCTTAGGTCCTGTTGAGACAAAAGAGTCGGCGTATGCGTTGTCCCCATACTCATCCTTGATCTCATCAGTGAGCTCGCCGAGGAACTCCCCAATAGCGGGCATGTATTCACCCTCCCTCTCTGTGAATATCACGCTATCTGTATCGGCATACAATACTCTCCGCCCAAGAGAATGCAATAGACCCCAAAGTTTTATACGGGCGTAGGCTGTTGTGAAGCTGGCCACAGGTATGTTTGTAACCCTTGAGGTATCTGTGGCAAATTCAGCGTTGTTGTACTTTATTACGTAAGTATTACCTATATTTACGATCTCCATGACCTCTTTATCGGGGGCATTGGCATAATCCCTGACATCGCTATAACTTTGTGCCAAATGAATGCTCCCTCTGTCGGTATTCTGCGCAAATTTTCCCCATAGACTGTTTAGACACAACTTTGCACTAAAGCGCTTGCCCGGATTCTTTACAATTTGGACACGATCAAGTTGTATACCTTCGCGGTCGCGGTAACGTTGAATATAGGCAGACTTTTCATCTTCGGTATCAACTCCTCGCGGATACCCTGATGCCTCAACCTTATCCTTCAAAAAGGTGTTTATATATGGTGTGAAAAGGTTGGGTAGCTTCTGAAACCTCCACACCTCTATAACCATGGCGTACGGCTAGGGACAACTCAGGACTTGTATATACGCCTCTGATCTTACGCTGGTGGGGTATATGGGTACAATCGCCGCTATCCTCTTCCGCGCACTTCACGCACAGGGGAAACATGAGCTTGTCGTCGATAACGACAGGTAAGGTCGGCATCCATAAATTGCGTGGGGGAGTACGTCTACGAAAGAGAGCCCAAAGTAACGATCATTCAAATTTTTTGAAAATTCATTGATGGAGGGTAGGCTAGGTCCCACCAGTTTCTCAGGAGCGCCCACGGGGTACTGATTGCTCTTCATCACGTATGGGTATAAAGAACAGAAATCGTAGTAATGGAGCTTCACGCCCTCCGTAGGTGGAAAGTATAGTCTGAAAGGATTTGTACGTCCTCCAAACAAGCTATCACCTCATTTGAGAGGATCCAGCACCATTGAACGCTTGATCGTTTTTATTTCCTCACGGTACACCTCGTCTGTCTCTATCCGTGCATCATATTCATGCTCCCACAAGACTTTGTGAGTGAACTGTGATCCTATAAGTTGATCGCGGGTGCGGGTTGATGCGAGACAGTCGGCAGGAGACCTACCGTGGATATCTCCGGTGATTCCGCACTCAGGACGGGGGCATCCATGCCACCAGCAACCGTTAAAGGAGTACACAGTCTTCACACCAGTGACACGATTTTCACTTAACCCATCAACCCAAAAAACACGTCCATTAATCTTAATGGGTACTTCACCCGTGTTGCGGGCGTGCTTTATGTATACACCTGTCTGTTGCTGTAGGTGTATGAGCCAGTAAATAGCCTTGTGCCCGTAACTGCGGGGTTTGTTTCGGTGAATAATGGCTAAGGTATCTTTAGGCATGAAGTTATTCTTGAACACCGTAAAACATAATGATGCGATGGTGGTTGCGACTTGCAGTGGATCGCATTTGAAACGGGCTATGTACATCCTTCTAAAGGCCAGGAAACATACTCTAAGCACGCCCACATCATTCACGCAATAACGCTCACATTCATCAGCTATATTATAAGGGTTACTTTCATTAAAACTGTCGTAGTATCGATCAAAGTCTTCACGTTCATCCATACAGTCAAAATAATGTTTGGGGGGTGGTGGGCCTACGTAGTTTAAAGTCTCGCTGGTAAGGAAAGTGTAAGGGAAGTATCCTTTGGAAACTTCAGCTGCTACCCCCATCACCTTGGGTAGCTTTGCTAATTTACAAGGTGTGAATAATAAAGTATCTTTAAATTGTACATTGCCTCTTATCTGCATCTGTATTAATTTGTTGCCTCTTTTCAATGGATCACCTGTAAATATCTCAGAGGATTCGTGTTCAAGCAACTCCTTATAAAGGAACTGCGTGTCAAACTTTGCCCCGTTATGGGCGAGAATATACACAGTCATTTTTTTGAACTTGTCGGCTAACTTGACAATATAGGACACAAATAGTTTCACAGGACTATCGCGGACATTCGTTTTAAAAACGTTTGTCCGTTTACCACATTTGGGGCACTCCTTCACATTCGATACCCATACACTCATCACAGATGGTCTGGCTCACAAGTAAATGTGGAATTACCTCTTTGGTTTCAGCGTTCGTATATGTTTCTATATCGTAGTATACAGTTATACAAGGGTTATTTTTAGGCTTAGCATCTTTCATATAACATACATGCTTTACTCCATCCGCCTTATATTCCTCCTGGCATGTAGGACAGTGAATTACGTCACACTTGTGCTTAAATTTCCCCCAATTATCCATTGTGTGAAACATAACACATTCACAGATTCTCATTTTCCTGCACGTGCCAATTGATTTA
Source organism: Bathynomus jamesi (assembly GCA_023014485.1). Taxonomy (NCBI): domain Eukaryota; kingdom Metazoa; phylum Arthropoda; class Malacostraca; order Isopoda; family Cirolanidae; genus Bathynomus; species Bathynomus jamesi. The sequence goes on from JAJOZX010004742.1 coordinate 323,708, forward strand.
TGGAAATCAAAACAGATATTATTGAAAAATGCGCGTCTACACACATCACAGTCTCTCTTCTCAGCTTCAACTACACGGCTTTCACATTTGGTGCTTTTACACTGCTCACATACCATGTGACATTCTTTACAATGTCTCACTATATCATCCGCAAACTCGAGGCACCCCTTACACAAATCATGATGTCTCCCATATTTTCGACTTTTGTCATAACTCGCGTAAAGCCCCCTTATATTACGGATGGGGAGATACGTTGTCCCCGACAATCCTAAAATAAGTAGGGGTCTTGTACGATCTCTCACACAGCTTTTAAAAACATACACAGTCCTACGACGATCATCCAACCCAAACACAACTATGCGGACATTCATTTCCTGTTCTACTCTTCTCAGCTCTTCAGGACCCATATTACAGTCAAATTCAAGTTCACAGTCTACAGCTAGTTTACGGGCACGCTCCACGACTGAAGGCAACCAAATTTTTTGAGTTCGTGTATTTTGTACAGTAAACATACGTGCTAAGAGTACTGCTATAAAGCCGCAACCACGATCGACGTTTATATGCTTTCGGTAAATAGTCGGAGAATTGAAGTTAAGAGTATAGGGTATGGCACTATGACCCGCAACACGGTATACATGGTCAATATTTACCGTGAACTTGTCCATATTGAAGGCTATACAACTTTGGGCCGCTTGCATTATACGTCCTAATATATATTCTACATCTTCAGCCGCCAAACGTCTAAATGGCACTATCACCCAATAATCGTCTACATCACCGTCATCTGACCCGAATCCAAAGGACAGACTCGTCCTGACTTCACGCTCGTCACGATTCTGAAGAGCAAACTCTATAATATGCTGTACAACCCGGCGTAACCCGCGCTCAATTCCATTGCTATACATGACTCTAGGGTCGACCCTGACTCTATACCGATTTCTAGTCAAGGCTGGGGTGGGGGCTGCGGATCGCACCAATTCGAGCATTATACCATCCTCAACAGAACGGGGGGCGGCAGATGAATTAGGGGGTATATTAGCGGAAGGTGCTGCTGGGGGGTCTGTTGCGTAGGAGGTTGAGGGTTGGGGCTCTATTATTGTAGACTTAACAGAACGGGGGGCGGCGGATGAATAAGGGGATATATTAGCGGGAGGTGCTGCTGGGGGGCTTGTTGTGTAAGAGGTTGAGGGTTGGGGATCTATTACCGCTGCAACAGGCGCGTATTTCGGGCGCTTTATACCTGACGTGGGGTTCTCATACCTCCGCTTTGGACGTGCTACCGGTGTCGCTGGTGAGGGTTCGTTGGCAGGGGAGGAGATCACAACTACACTGTCGTCGAGGTCATCCGTAATGTCAATGATGGGGTGCTCTACCTCATCGTCATTCACGGTTCTGTGGGAGAAGAAATATAAGGAACAGCACTCAAAATTTGTAATATTTTGTAAATGACCCACTTAGGAGTGTGACGTGTTAGAAATGGACTCTGTAGAAAAATTCAGATTCACGAGCCCATCCACATGTATTATATCTGGACCTACAGGATGTGGTAAAACTGTGTTTATCTTAAAATCATTAAAGAAAAGGGAGAGATGTTCTCGAAATTTGTGCGTAAAGTTATATGGTGCTATTCGACGTATCAATCAGTGTTCAACGAGTACCAAGATGATATTTTGTTCCACAAAGGCGTATATGACGTTAATTCGTTAAAGGGAAATGAACATACAATCATTGTAATTGACGATCTCATGTTGGAGATGGATAAAACGTTTGCCGAGACATTTACAGTATTCTCCCACCATCTTAACATAAGCGTGTTCTTCATCAATCAGAATCTATTTTTCAAAAATAGATACATGCGCGATGTGTCGTTAAATACGCAATATCTAGTTTTATTCGCGCAACGTAGAGATGTATCACAAATTGGGGTATTAGCCAATCAAATGTTCCCGAATCAGCGTAAGGAGTTTTTGGAAGTTTATAAAGAAGCTACAAGCACGCGTTACGGATATTTGCTTTGCGACCTTCATCCGCGAAACACGTTTAGAGTGCTTCTGCGAACGAATATATTTCCAAACGAGACTGAAACGGCGTATATTCCAGAATGACAAAGAGACTAAAGAAATACCGTGAATTAATAAAAATCTATCATCGACTGCCCCGGGCACCCCATCATTGACATTACGGATGACCTCGACGACAGTGTAGTTGTGATCTCCTCCCCTGCCAACGAACCCTCACCAGCGACACCGGTAGCACGTCCAAAGCGGAGGTATGAGAACCCCACGTCAGGTATAAAGCGCCCGAAATACGCGCCTGTTGCAGCGGTAATAGATCCCCAACCCTCAACCTCTTACACAACAAGCCCCCCAGCAGCACCTCCCGCTAATATATCCCCTTATTCATCCGCCGCCCCCCGTTCTGTTAAGTCTACAATAATAGAGCCCCCAACCCTCAACCTCCTACGCAACAGACCCCCCAGCAGCACCTTCCGCTAATATACCCCCTAATTCATCTGCCGCCCCCCGTTCTGTTGAGGATGGTATAACGCTCGAATTGGTGCGATCCGCAGCCCCCACCCCAGCCTTGACTAGAAATCGGTATAGAGTCAGGGTCGACCCTAGAGTCATGTATAGCAATGAATTGAGCGCGGGTTACGCCGGGTTGTACAGCATATTATAGAGTTTGCTCTTCAGAATCGTGACGAGCGTGAAGTCAGGACGAGTCTGTCCTTTGGATTCGGGTTAGATGACGGTGATGTAGACGATTATTGGGTGATAGTGCCATTTAGACGTTTGGCGGCTGAAGATGTAGAATATATATTAGGACGTATAATGCAAGCGGCCCAAAGTTGTATAGCCTTCAATATGGACAAGTTCACGGTAAATATTGACCATGTATACCGTGTTGCGGGTCATAGTGCCATACCGTATACTCTTAACTTCAATTCTCCGACTATTTACCGAAAGCATATAAACGTCGATCGTGGTTGCGGCTTTATAGCAGTACTCTTAGCACGTATGTTTACTGTACAAAATACACGAACTCAAAAAATTTGGTTGCCTTCAGTCGTGGAGCGTGCCCGTAAACTAGCTGTAGACTGTGAACTTGAATTTGACTGTAATATGGGTCCTGAAGAGCTGAGAAGAGTAGAACAGGAAATGAATGTCCGCATAGTTGTGTTTGGGTTGGATGATCGTCGTAGGACTGTGTATGTTTTTAAAAGCTGTGTGAGAGATCGTACAAGACCCCTACTTATTTTAGGATTGTCGGGGACAACGTATCTCCCCATCCGTAATATAAGGGGGCTTTACGCGAGTTATGACAAAAGTCGAAAATATGGGAGACATCATGATTTGTGTAAGGGGTGCCTCGAGTTTGCGGATGATATAGTGAGACATTGTAAAGAATGTCACATGGTATGTGAGCAGTGTAAAAGCACCAAATGTGAAAGCCGTGTAGTTGAAGTTGAGAAGAGAGACTGTGATGTGTGTAGACGCGCATTTTTCAATAATATCTGTTTTGATTTCCATAAATCAATTGGCACGTGCAGGAAAATGAGAATCTGTGAATGTGGTATGTTTCACACAATGGATAATTGGGGGAAATTTAAGCACAAGTGTGACGTAATTCACTGTCCTACATGCCAGGAGGAATATAAGGCGGATGGAGTAAAGCATGTATGTTATATGAAAGATGCTAAGCCTAAAAATAACCCTTGTATAACTGTATACTACGATATAGAAACATATACGAACGCTGAAACCAAAGAGGTAATTCCACATTTACTTGTGAGCCAGACCATCTGTGATGAGTGTATGGGTATCGAATGTGACGAGTGCCCCAAATGTGGTAAACGGACAAACGTTTTTAAAACGAATGTCCGCGATAGTCCTGTGAAACTATTTGTTTTCCTATATTGTCAAGTTAGCCGACAAGTTCAAAAAAATGACTGTGTATATTCTCGCCCATAACGGGCAATGTACAATTTAAAGATACTTTATTATTCACACCTTGTAAATTAGCAAAGCTACCCAAGGTGATGGGTGTAGCAGCTGAAGTTTCCAAAGGATACTTCCCTTACACTTTCCTCACCAGCGAGACTTTAAACTACGTAGGCCCACCACCCCCCAAACATTATTTTGACTGTATGGATGAACGTGAAGACTTTGATCGATACTACGACAGTTTTAATGAAAGTAACCCTTATAATATAGCTGATGAATGTGAGCGTTATTGCGTGAATGATGTGCGCGTGCTTAGAGTATGTTTCCAGGCCTTTAGAAGGATGTACATTAGGGTGGATCGATTTTACATTTTTCTCGATTTCCATATTCTAATAGAGACAAAAACTTGCGCATGCATGAGAAAATAGCCTCTGCAAAATCTTAGCTTAATAGGTAATCATCTTCTGCCCCCGGCAGAGCGATGAAAATCATATTTTAGTAGTCAAAAACGTATTTTTAAACCCTAGCCTAGAGTCATAAAATTTTGCGTGTGTGTTTCATGCCTAAGCAACGATATAAAAGCTATGGGAAATATATAAATGCATTATTTAAGACAAAGAGCCGATCTAAAAATATGTATATTATACATATTTTCAGATCGGCTCTTTGTCTTAAATAATGCATTTATACATTTCCCATAGCATTTATATCGTTGCTTAGGCATGAAATAACACACACGCAAAATTTTATGACTCTAGGCTAGGGTTTAAAAATACGTTTTTGACTACTAAAATATGATTTTCATCGCTCTGCCGGGGGCAGAAGATGATTACCTATTAAGCTGAGATTTTGCAGAGGCTATTTTCTCATGCATGCGCAAGTTTTTGTCTCTATTATAATATGGAAATCGAAAAAAATGTAAAATCGATCCACCCTAAATTGTACATAGCCCGTTTCAAATGCGATCCACTGCAAGTCGCAACCACCATCGCATCATTATGTTTTACGGTGTTCAAGAATAACTTCATGCCTAAAGACACCTTAGCCATTATTCACCGAAACAAACCCCGCAGTTACGGGCACAAGGCTATTTACTGGCTCATACACCTACAGCAACAGACAGGTGTATACATAAAGCACGCCCGCAACACGGGTGAAGTACCCATTAAGATTAATGGACGTGTTTTTTGGGTTGATGGGTTAAGTGAAAATCGTGTCACTGGTGTGAAGACTGTGTACTCCTTTAACGGTTGCTGGTGGCATGGATGCCCCCGTCCTGAGTGCGGAATCACCGGAGATATCCACGGTAGGTCTCCTGCCGACTGTCTCGCATCAACCCGCACCCGCGATCAACTTATAGGATCACAGTTCACTCACAAAGTCTTGTGGGAGCATGAATATGATGCACGGATGGAGACAGACGAGGTGTACCGTGAGGAAATAAAAACGATCAAGTGTTCAATGGTGCTGCATCCTCTCAAATGAGGTGATAGCTTGTTTGGAGGACGTACAAATCCTTTCAGACTATACTTTCCACCTACGGAGGGCGTGAAGCTCCATTACTACGATTTCTGTTCTTTATACCCATACGTGATGAAGAGCAATCAGTACCCCGTGGGCGCTCCTGAGAAACTGGTGGGACCTAGCCTACCCTCCATCAATGAATTTTCAAAAAATTTGAATGATCGTTACTTTGGGCTCTCTTTCGTAGACGTACTCCCCCCACGCAATTTATGGATGCCGACCTTACCTGTCGTTATCGACGACAAGCTCATGTTTCCCCTTTGCGTGAAGTGCGCGGAAGAGGATAGCGGCGATTGTACCCATATACCCCACCAGCGTAAGATCAGAGGCGTATATACAAGTCCTGAGTTGTCCCTAGCCGTACGCCATGGTTATAGAGGTGTGGAGGTTTCAGAAGCTACCCAACCTTTTCACACCATATATAAACACCTTTTTGAAGGATAAGGTTGAGGCATCAGGGTATCCGCGAGGAGTTGATACCGAAGATGAAAAGTCTGCCTATATTCAACGTTACCGCGACCGCGAAGGTATACAACTTGATCGTGTCCAAATTGTAAAGAATCCAGGCAAGCGCTTTAGTGCAAAGTTGTGTCTAAACAGTCTATGGGGAAAATTTGCGGAGAATACCGGCAGAGGGAGCATTCATTTGGCACAAAGTTATAGCGATGTCTGGGATTATGCCAATGCCCCCGATAAAGAGGTCATGGAGATCGTAAATGTAGGTAATACTTACGTAATAAAGTACAACAACACTGAATTTGCCACAGATACCTCAAGGGTTACAAACATACCTGTGGCCAGCTTCACAACAGCCTACGCCCGTATAAAACTTTTGGGTCTATTGCATTCTCTTGGGCGGAGAGTATTGTATGCCGATACAGATAGCGTGATATTCACAGAGAGGGAGGGTGAATACATGCCCGCTATTGGGGAGTTCCTCGGCGAGCTCACTGATGAGATCAAAGATGAGTATGGGGACAACGCATACGCCGACTCTTTTTTCTCAACAGGACCTAAGACTTATGGGGTACGGGTCAGGGTGGGGGAGGAAATGAAATATATCGTGAAGGCAAAGGGTATTACGCTCAACCATGCGAATCGGCAGGTTGTTAACTTTGAATCGTTGAAGGATCTAGTATGTTTGGACGATGATGAACAACCACCCCAACTAATTGTAGGCACCCACAATTTTCGGGCGCAGAAGCTGGGGGGCGTGAAGGAACTTAGGGGTACGAAGGTGTGCCGTAACACCTATAGGAAACGTTACCAGTTACCTGGTACCTATGATACCGTACCCTTTGGATACCAATGATGCTTCTATTGTTAACTCACACGTCTTGTATATAATCGTATCTCTTGATTTATTACACGTATTTGTAAATATATCTAACTTGAATATCTCGTTTATTAAATCGTTTTTGTAAATATATATATATATTGATTTATTACACGTATTTGTAAATATATATATAACTTGACTATCTCGTTTATTAAATCGTATTTGTAAACATATATAACTTGAATATCTCGTTTATTAAATAAATCATGTTTCAATTAGCGTTTCACTTTCTCCTTTGTGTGTGTGTGTGTGTGTGTGTGTGTGTGTGTGTGTGTGTGTGCATAGGTGAAAGTTCTAAGCTCCGCCCACTGTAAGACCGTGAGTCATGCTACTACCTGGGAGTCCCTGCGTGGTCAGTCGACTGCAGTAAGCCCGAGAGATCAGTCGTGTATTCAGATCAGACGTGTATTCAAATGGCTACCTTTAATATTGCTTGCACAACGGGGATAACGCCGCCTCCAAGTTTTCCTTGTTGCACCTGCAGCACCCCCACCCCCTTTGGGGGAAATGTTTTCTTTTTTTTTCCTTTTTTTTCTTATTTTTTCATCTTTTTTTTTTGGCAACACCCCCACCCCTTTGCAACAACCCCCACCCCCCTTTGCAACAGTACATACTAACTTGCAACATTCTTGCACTCTCCCCTTTTGCGGCTATACTACTTCCCTGATAAACGACGGTTTGTACAAAAGCACCCTGTATAAGTATACATTTGGACAAGCCCTTAACGAAGCAAGTAAACTATCTCATTTCGACAAAAATTAAAGGCCCTCTGAATGATTAGGAATATAAACGAAATAAATAAAACACATCACTCTATTTATTCACAAAACCAACGATGAGGCAATAAAACATTTCGACGGACTATCACTTCAACGTAAAAGAAACACGAAAGGTCTTCCAAAACCATACTGTATAAGGGAAACATTTGGCCAAGGCATTATTGACCCAATAAAAGAGTTATGTTATCTTAAGCATATACAGTAGTACAGATTATAATAACATTTTCAAGAACAGCTGCCCGCTAAGCTATCTCCAAACCCTTCTCGTAATATTATTCAGAGCTAATTAAATCAAATTCATTAGGAACGCATAAATATTATTATTAATTTTTTCTCCTTTTACAGTACATTAAAGAATTCTTTCATTATAGATATTTGAAGATGTAGAAATGATCGTTCATTCAAATCGGCTATAGATATTTGAAAGGTATAGAAATGTTCTCTACGGGGACATTTTAACACTACATTTAGGATAGAGCTTAAATTTAATTCGAGAATGGCGAATGATATTTTCCTTTTTAACAAACCTTTCTCGTAATATTATTCACAGCTAATTAAATTCAATATCTTCCCATCTTATTATATACTTGTTTCATTTTAGTAGAGTTTAGTAGAGTTTAGATTTATGGTCGAGCAAGCCAATAAGAACACGCTGTGGGAGAATACCCAAGGCTACACTTTCTATCTGCTTGGTGGTTACACCCGCCGTGACGGTATGCGTTTTTAAAATCACCCGCTATTCAGGTCTCTCGAGTTATAAGTAAATTAAATATTATTCTTATAGATTATGTTGTTGGAATAATGTGCAATATAAAGAGTCCTGTGTATTTCTTTTATTATCAGATGCGTAGCACACCCAGCTAATCTTCCTTTTGGCCCGAGTTAGGCTAGTTGCATGCTGTTTATTATTTGACCCGGGTACCCTATCCTGCATTTTTCACTTATTGTTAATTAAATAAATAAATAATGTATTTTAATTAGTTCGGGCAAAGAACTCTCTCCTTTCTCCTTCTTAGATTAGGGCTTATAGTACAGGATCTGGCCTAGAGTTCGTATAAATTTCTGGGTGCAGAGGTTTTGACGACTGATCTAGACTAGTTTTCCGGCGTAGAATCCGAATTTTTCTATGTCATCGCACCAAATTGGTGCGAAAGTGGTCAAAATGGCAAAAAATTGGCAAAAATGGCAAAATTTTATCAGTTTTTCGTATTTTTGTCATATTCTTCAGTTGAAAAATTTTGTAAGGGCAATTGTTTGTTTGAGAATCTGTGTTTGTAACGTACTGCTGCCTGAACCAAGAAAACTGACAAAAATATAAAAAAATAACAGCAAAAATAGTAAAAAATTAAGTAAATATTGTCAAAAAATCGCAAAAATGAAATTTTTGGCTATTTTGGTGCATAAACTAGCTCTAACCAATCTTATCGAACTAAATAGTCAAGAAATTAGATATTAATAGCTCTACTAAAATTTCCTAACACAAAAACATGTACAAATGTCTAAATTTTGGGTTACAATGATTAAAAATGGTTGTAGAATATTTGAAAAAATAGACAAAATATAAAAAATAGCGCTAATTTTATAAAACTCTTAGGTTTGCATGTTGTAAAAGACTGTGAGATAAGATCATATATTATTTCTGATGATGAAGTTGACTGAAAATCTTGCAAAAGTGGCAAAGAGTTTGGCAAAAGTGACAAAAACTGTCAAGGCCGCTTATGTGATTGAGAAAGAGTGTTACCGTCACTCAGGTGCATCTTCCCAGTGCAGCACCACGGCAATGGGCTAAGTTATAGCTAACTTAGTGGGAACGACCTCATTTAATGATGAGGCCCCATTTTTTTTTTCTGTTTTATTTTTTTGTTTATTTGAAACTTTTATTGAAACATTATTTACAAATAAAAGCACTATGGCTTTTGTGGTATCATCTTCCGACACCAAGAAAATGAAACAGAAGTACAATATACAGATTTTTTCATCTGTAATTTTATTCAGTTACCTGCTGAAATTCAGGCGTTAGGATTTTGGCATGTTCTTTGATTGCACTTGCAGAATTAGCAGCATGGTATGGATGACACAGTGCAAGGGCATTTTGACCTCTTGGTACAGGTTTTGCAGCTGCAAGGTTCAATCAAATCCTGATGTTTATCTGGGTAATCGGTTAGTTGAGGTTCCAAAAGTCCCTCATCAGACTTTACGTAATCATAGTCAAGTGGATTTAAATTTTCAGATATGGAGCCATATGGAGAGTCAACCCAAAGTTTGCACTGAAGATATGCCCGTTTAATATGCAGTCTAATACTTTTTGAAGAGCAAGGAAGCTGAGTAAAATCGATTTTGTTCCCAGTTTTGTAGTATTGCTTAGATCTTAGTTGATCAAATGATATGGATTTTGACTTGGGTTTGATGCAATGAACCAGAAAGTTTTCGGCACCGATCATTTCCTCTGTAAGTGGTTCCTTGCCAAAGTCCTTAATTTCATCAAAGTAGTTTGACTGCTTCAGTGCACTAGATTTTGTGCCTACTTTACTGACACTGTCACAACCAGTTAAAGCATGCAAGGCAGGTAAAACTTGGATCAAATCGTTTTCAAGCTTTTGATGCAAGCCATGCGGAGGAATGATTTTGCGACTTGTTCCAGAGCCTTTAACAAACCATAATTCCTTCAGACCATGCTCAATCCATTTTTTTAAATGGTAGATGAGGCACACAAAGATATCAGTATCACTGGTAGCTACTGAAACTGTAGCTCCACCACCAGGCATTGCTTTATCCACCACATAGTTTACATGTGACATCACTTTGTCATCTGCTTCTTCTTGTGAAGAACAAAGCTCAGGAATTTCGCAGACCTTCCCATTTTGGAATTTGACACAAACTTCTGATTTTTCAAGAGTACCACCTCCCAGTACAGTTACTTTATCTCCATGGTAGTTTTCCATGAAAAAGCCGACAAAATTTTTTTGGAAGTTTGCCTTGTTATCTGTGGAACTCCAATACTTGTTGAAGTCAATTGGAAGCCTCTGCTCAGGTGATGTTATGGAAATTTGTATTTTCGAATGCGCAATTGATCGTCTCATCCGTTCTCCAGTTACTGATAGATTCATCCTGGTTCAGCTTTTTATTGATCTCTTGTCTTAAGTAGGTGACACTGTATCCACAGCTTGTGAAGTCTATTTTTGAGACTACATCATTAAACGCTTCTTGAACCATGTCAGTAGAACCCATAACTTCATTTTCTTGCTGTCTGTTTTCCAAAATCGTCTCTATTCTGCGATCATAGGCTGCAAAATGCTTCTTTATACAATTATTATGATAGAATACATCTGCAACGAATACATCTTTGTATTCGTTCAACATCGCTACTCTGGTAAAAACATCGTCTTGGAACAAGTGAGCATAACTCAATAACTTTTGGGCACGACCTGGAGTACATATCCGAAACAAATCATGGTCAATGTTTCCACCTTTCAATTTGACTCGAGCTGAACCACAAAACACACACACACTTTGATATCCTTGATATGCTGTGTTTTAATCCTTTTGCTTGAGCTATTTTCTGGAGGAGTTAATGCTTCCCCTAAGGAGGAATCGGAGGGTTCAGATTCAGCATTTTTAGACTTCTGGCTACGTTCAACGAACTTTTTATATGTTGCATAGCACGAAGTGCTGTGATACTGGATATAAGGAGTCTGACTCTCAGTAAGAGCTTTCAAACGCTTGCTTCTGTCATCATTTGGGTACTCAGAAGCCAACTGAAGCAAATTTTTCATTCCATGTTCTCCGCTGCTCAAATATTTCTCTCCACTTGTGCTTTTGTTCTTCTGGCACAAGCTACATTTACCAAGGTTTGAGCTAAGCTTCTTTTCTGGCACAAGTTGACATACATCCTGAAAAAATAAAGTATACTAAGACTTCTTGCAATTGCAATTATAATAAACTGGTTCTATTCTATACATATAAAAATTAATTTGTAACACATTGGTCTTTATATTTATGTTTTAAATATTCAATTCGATTATTACTTAGAATGATCTATCATCTGTTGAATCACATAATGAACAAAGGGATCCTCAATTTGTAGCTACTACAAATACTAAACCTAAAACACAATAAATATGACTTAGTTACTCTAAAGAAATCAAATAGATCGATTCTATAAGAAGTTCAAGCATTTTACAACAAGCAAGCCTAAGAATAACAAAATTAGTACTATTTTTTGTATATTTTGGCTACTTTTTCAAGTATTTTACAACCATTTTTATCGATTTATACCCGAAATTTAGACATTTGTGCATACTTTGTTTTAATAAATTCTTGACTATTTAGTTCGATATGATTGGTTAGAGCTGGTTTATGCACCAAAACAGCCAAAAATTTCATTTTTGCGATTTTTTGACAATATTTACTTAATTTTTTACTATTTTTGCTGTTATTTTTAACATTTTTGTCAGTTTTCTTGGTCCAGGCAGCAGTATGTTACAAAAACAGATTCTCAAACAAAAAATTGCCGTTAAAAATTTTTTCAACTCAAGAATATGACAAAAATACGAAAAACTGATAAAATTTTGCCATTTTTGCCAATATTTTGCCATTTTGACCACATTCGCACTAATTTGGTGCGATGGCATAGAAAAATTCGGATTCTCCGCCCCCAAATTAGTCTAGATCAGTCGTCAAAACCTCTGCACCCAGAAATTTATACGAACCTGGGCCAGATCCTAGACTATTAGGTTAGGATTTCCATTTGGGGGATGAGGACATCCCAACTTCTCCCCCAAAGACCCTCCTCCTTTCTTTCCCTCTCTTAGGTTAAGGTTATCCTTTGGGGGTGAGGCCGTCCCAACTTCTCCCCCAAAACTTCATTGCAGCTTGGTGGATAACCCCTCCCCCTTGTTGCATAACCCCTTGCAACATCCCCTCGCCACCCTCTGCAACATTGATCAACATTTGCAATTGCATTGCACTCGTCCATTTTGAGGTCATACTACTAACATTCTATCCACCAGCATGCCATAAATACGGAGTTCTTTGTCCGATGATAGACCGTTCATTGTATCGTCCGTGGGTTTGAGTGTAACCTTTTACACACCCATACTCACGATGGTAACGTGACCAATGATCTTTTACTATATCTTTAACTTCAACTTTGTTTTTTGACTATTGAACCACAACTAAGTAAATAATGTTTTTATCATTGTAATAATAACTTCAGAATTTACCATTAATATAAATTTTTTTATGAAACACCAATATTTTTCTACTTTTAATCTTGTGTTCACAGATTACTTTAACTTTACAATTACGTTATGCTACCTATAATTCAAGATACAAGGTTAAGCCTTGACCGAAGAATCAAGTAAGCCTTTAAAAATGATGTCACCTCGCGCGTGACATGAATAAAAAGCCTTGGGCCGCGGATAGAAGATTCTATGTCGTTGGCCCTTGTCATTTATGAAGTTAATTTCTTTTACGAACTCATCTTAATAGAGGTCCTACTTCCCACGGGCTTTGATTGAAAAAGTGAAAACAAATTAACAAGGGAAGGCAAAACGATCTTAAGATAAACAAACTGCTTCCAACGACTCTGTCTGACTCTATCTCTCTCTGTCTAAATGACTATCTCTCCTTCTCTCCGTCCGTTTCTGTGAGCTGATGTTCTAAGAGGTTAAGTTGTTAGAGTTGTGGGAAAGACGTTAGAAAGTGAGGAAAAGGGAGGTATAGTAGAAGGGTTTATAGGGCCCCGGGCTCACCAAGGGTGCGCAGGACTTTTTTTTTGAGGAGTAAGGTGAGGTGATGGGTGGTACACCTACCTTGTGCGTTCAAGCTTTTATGAGGTGCTTGGTTTGTATGATTAGAGTTTGGGTCTTCTGCCTTTTTTTTATTGTTTTTATTTTATTTTATTTATTTATTTTTTATTTATTTATTTATTTATTTATTCAATAGTTTTATCTTCTGTGAGGGACAAATAGTGACATTGGTGGGGGTTTCTGCTGTTGGGTAGGCTTCTCTTGAAGTGGGGGGATTCTCAACCGCGGCGTGGTCCAATGTCGAGTTCTGCATAGGTCTGTGGTGATGTGTTTCGCACCTTGCTCCAAATTTTCTCCGCCCTATTGTGTAGGAGCACATTTAAGGCTGGTAATTTGGTTTGTCGGTGAAGAACCTCGGATGAAATTCGGTCGTTGATTCGCAGTGGTGGGCACCGTTAACCAAAAAGTTAACTTCGTTAACCGCTAATCCGTTAACCAAAAAGTTAACTTCGTTAACCGTTAATCCGTTAATTCGTTAAACATGTAACGGAAGTTACCGATAAACCGTTAACGTTAACTTTTATTATAAAAAAAATGAAAAACACAATATATATATAATTTAATTTTCCCTCTTCTTCTCGTTCTCCATTTTGTCCATGAGATGCATGTTGCCCTTCATGAAAATTAGCATATCAAAGTTTTCATCAGACAGGGATGATCTCTTGGCCCTCAGGATGTCCTTGCCCATAGAGAACAAACGCTCCACTGCAGCACTGGAGGGGATGGCTGTGTTGAACTTGATGAACAAGTCCACCAACACTTGCTCACCCAAGAAGGCAGCATCTGTCAGCAAGTCCTTGGAGTTGGTCTCCAGCCAGGTCTTGACCAAGTTCTGGGCCTTGCTCTTGAGTGACCTGTGGCTTCTGCTGCTCTCTTTTGTCTGGATGACAGCACTGAAGAAGTCATCCTCCTCCTCGTTGTTGCTGCCTCCACTGTTGCTGCCCACTTCGTTGGACTGCTGCTTCATGGCCTCCTCGACTGTACCCTCCATGCTTTTCCTCACCCTGGCGACCTTGGTGTTGTCATACTTGTCCAACCAGATGAGGTGAAAACGCTCCCATTGTAAGACATCAATTGACTTAATTTATGTCATCAAAGTGACATGAGAATTGAAATCTTACCTGATCAGTTTTATGGTTCTTGAAATGTATCAAGGAGACTACTAATAAGGTACTCACAGACATATTATAAATATACATGACTTACTTGACAACGATTATTTTTAAATATTCACTAGCACAAACATGTTGCGCAAGAGACAGACTGCAAATGAAACGAATGTAGTTATTTGTTGTAATTGTTACATATATATTATTGAAAGTGCCTTAAAATGCTCGTGATATTTCTTGAAAGAAGTTGAAACATTCAACTCAAATGGCAAATCTTTCCGCCTGATTTTACAGTCGACCATGTTTTGCTCAAACCAATGCCATAAATAACTACCATATTTGGTAAGACACAAATTGTGGCGACGGAAACAAATATATCGCCTGACTTTGCACTGCGGAAATGGAAATTCGTTCATCACTATTAACAGTGGCGGATTAATTGCGCACCTGCTCAGCACTGAAAATAATAGAAACTTTTAAACGTTTATTTATGATTTTTTTGGGTTAACGGACTTGAGTTAACGGAAGTTAAATGTAACGGAAGTTAATTAGTCCGATAATGATTTTCAAAGTTAACTTAAAAGTTAAATCGTTAACGAAAAAGTTAACTTCGTTAATTAACGATTAACGGATTAACGGTTTGTGCCCAGCTTTGTTGATTCGCTTGTCTAGAATGAATCTTGTTTTAGCGTTTTGTATTTTTTGTAGCTCCAGCAAATTTGTATCTCTCGTGTATGTACAGGTACGCCAGGTATTCGAGGACTGATCGGACGAGCGCTGTATAGTAATTTCCTGTTTTCGGTCGAAAGTCCTCTAAAGCGGTAAAGTTTGTTCAGCTCCATTTTTGCTTCATTTGATCTTGATTTAGTGTGGTGTTTGGAGTCAAAACTGTTCCTTGTTGCCTGTAGGGCTGGATTCGGTTGTTTATTCGAAGTTCCTGAATCCTCCTACGCGCAATGTTAATTACTATGAATTTTTGTGGGTTTGTTTGAATTTTCCAATGCCTCTCGAATTCGTTTATTCTGTCATTTTGTTGCGTTAACCGGTTGGCGTGGTGTTCTTTATCTAGATTTGAGGCTACTATTTGCGTGATGTCCGCGTAGATGATATCTCGAGTGTAAGAGGGGGCGGAGGCATCTGGGCGATGTAAAAGTTGTAAAGAGTGGCCGAAAGTATTGCGCCCTAGGGAACTCCTGCACGGATTTTGAAAAGTGGGCCGGTGTAGGTCTTGTGATGGACGTAGGCTTTACGGTCTTTCAGGAAGTTGCACAGGATTTTTTCTAGATTTGCATCCAAAGTTTGTTCGAGGATGCGATATTGTAAACTTTGGTGCCACACTTTGTCGAAGGCGACCTTCACGTCTCTTAGTACTAGCGAGACTCTTCTGTTGAATGCTAGTTTGTTTGCAACGGTTTCGTGCAATATTGCCAGGATTGTTGCTGTGCCTCTCTTTTTCCTGAATCCGTGTTGGGCGTTTCTCGTTCTGCATGGCCTTTTAGATTTCGCTGTTCCATTCTCGCTTGGCATTTGATCTGTTTTTTTCCCTAAGAACTTAAAACTTAAAGGACAGGAATTAATACATAGTTTTGATAATTTTTTATAATTTCCTGATTATTCTGTATTAGTTAACTAACTTTATTGGCCTATTTTCTGATATTTAATTGCTAACTTATATAAATCTAGTACTGTATAAAAACTACTTTATATTTAAGGACCTGATTAAATAAGACTAGAAGAGGGGATCACGTGATGATAAATCTATACCTGATTGGCTGAATGTGAATACGAGTATGAACCAAACGAAACTGTTGTTCTTGCTTCGTGGCATATATCACGTATTCTTCCCCAAATTCAGAATAGGCCTATTTCTTATTTTTATCATCTATCTGTTAAACCTAACTTACATTTATACATTATGAACTGTCATTCATAATTAACTCCTATTTTTACAATCCCAACATTTGTGTGTGTGTGTGTGGGTGTGTGTGTGTCTATGTGTGTGTGTGTGCGCGCGCGCGCGCGCGTGTAGTTTACTGCTTAGTTTTGATTTCGTATTTCAAATTTGGACTTCAGGTAAACCCCGAGCGACTGGAAATGAATTCTCCTTCTGCAAACCTTGCTACTGAAAGCGACCAAATGGAAGTGAATCCCTTTTTGATTCCAATAGAAGAACAAGGGTTTCATTTCAGAAATCGGACGCAAAAGAACCTTTGTCAGGTAAGGATTATGACGTCGCAGGACGCTCCTCTAATCTCGAACAGTTCGTTTGTAGTTGCAATATTATTGGTATTTAACTCCAACCATTTTTCAAAGGGACTTAATTTAAATTGGAGGTGACACAACTTCCTTCATTTCTTGTGTTAAAGTGGTTAACATTTAAAGTCTTTTTATTTTCTAAACTTCACTTCTGTAGCGATGTGTCAGGAAAGAAATTCGCTAAATATAAACGCTATTGTTTAATATATATATATATATATTATATATATATTATATATATATATATATATATATATATGTATATATATATATAAAGGGTGATCCAGAGAAATGGGACCCAAAAGAAACCCCTGTAACTCTTAAAGTATAAGTCCTTTTATAAAATCATACGCATCATTCGAAAGAGGATAGTTACAAGTTTGTACAGGATTGTATAGGTTTTGACAATACAAGACAAGATAAGAAACAAAACAAAATAAAAGTGTTAGTTAAAACTAACCCTTCAAGATGACTGCATGGACTGTGGAACAGCTGCGTTTCATAACTGAGCAATATTATGAGCATGGAAGAAGTGTAGTTTCAGCTCAAAGATCTTTCAAGACAAATTTTCAGATGTCAAAATCACCTCTAAGAGCTGAAACTACACTTCTTCCATGCTCATAATATTGCTCAGTTATGAAACGCAGTTCCACAGTCCATGCAGTCATCTTGAAGGGTTAGTTTTAACTAACACTTTTATTTTGTTTTGTATCTTATCTTGTCTTGTATTGTCAAAACCTATACAATCCTGCACAAACTTGTAACTATCCTCTTTCGAATGATGCGTATGATTTTATAAAAGGACTTATACTTTAAGAGTTACAGGGGTTTCTTTTGGGTCCCATTTCTCTGGATCACCCTTTATATATATGTTAACCCCCCCCTTTATGGCCCTGATTCGGTTCGGATTCGACGGGGGGGTTCTGGTTAGGGAGGCAAGCAACGGATATTTCTTCTATATACTTTTCTTCTATAACTTTCTAATTCTTTTCTCTCGCTTTATGGGGTCGACACTCTGTTAATTCTTTTCTTTCAATAATACTCTGATACTTCTACTTTCTTGACTAAATTCCTCTGAAGATAGCCCAACTCGAGGGGGAAAATAAAAAAGTTTCTCTTACTGTAATTTTCTTCTTAAAAATTTACAGGTAGTGGTCTGAATTTTACAGGGGTAGAGGTTCGACCTCTTTCGACCATAGCTCAGGCCGGAATCTAAAAATATTAAGGAGGCAAGGGGCCTCCGCCCCTCCCCGCAGCGAAGCTGCTAACAAGGGGAGTCTCTTAGCAGTGACCAAGGCAGAGTCTCGTAATGAAGTGTCCTTCATTTTACAAATACATGTATAAAATATGCCTGAATGTTGGGGGATGGCAGTTGGAGGTTAAGTTTCCCCCCTTTTGAACACGATCAGGTGTTTGAAAGTTTCCAAATAAAAATAAAAAAAAATAAAAAAAATAAAAACATCTTTTTTTTTTTGCCACGTCTTCATTTCTGAAGGCGATATCATTTTTGTTTGGGTTTATTACAATTATGATTGCGATTATGGATTACTTCCCATTCACTTATGATTGTCCCTTACAGTTCGATTAAAGTACATTCTTACATTATATATAAAGTCATTACATTCAATTATAGTTTCATTGAAGTACATTACGTCGTTACCATTCTTACAGTGTTTTTATATATATATATGGTTAGATTATACGGTTAGATTATATGGTTAGATTATATGGTCAGATTATATGGTCAGATTATATGGTCAGATTATATGGTCAGATTATATATGGTTATTATATATATGGTTATTAGTACAACACAAGTACATGAGACATGACAAGATAATTTATATACAACATAATATGTTATATTACATTATATGTTATAAATTTGGATCAGAGCGAAAGATGTTGTTTATCTTAGAAACGTTCGGTTCTGCTGATTCGCGAATTTGAGCATTTAACTACTGTAAGCCTAATGAATGCCTTGTGAGGGTTGAACGCACTTAAAAAAAAAAATAAAAAATAAAAATATATGTGGACGTATTTTACATGTACATAATCCAATAGGTTGTGTGCGTAATATAGAGACGCGTAAAATATGGACTGATAGGTTGATAGGTATCAGTAGACAATAGGTAGGAAACAACATAACTAATGATGTATAGAGAATGGTTTCTTTTTTCTTTTTATTATTATTATTATTATTATTATTATTATTAAGGAATTTACCATACATTCAATACGGAAGATGTCCACATACTAAACACGTGATTCAGTGTTCAAGGTATGGAAAACGTGAAGAGAATTAAGTTACTTTATGACGTCATAGTTATTGAATTTGTACGTATAATACAAATCATTATTAGGAAGATTTACAAGAACGAATTAGAGACAAGAGTGGGTATTAATGACTAAGAAGTACAACTGCGGGTTCCAATCCTGTTATATGCAATGTGTATGCATAATCTAGGGACGAGGGTAAGATGCAAGACAATCATAATTAATTAATAACTTCTATAACAAATGAAAATGGATACGACTAAACCATAGGTATGGTAGATCGTAGGGTTTTGACACGATAAAAAATAGGAAGCCACAAGTAAAATTATTATCCAAACTCGCGTTAAGCGATTTTGGTTCTTATGTAAAAATGAATATTGATTATTCATTTCATTTTTACATTGCTCTCCCCTTTTAAAAAAAAACGATATTTATACAATAATCTAATAGGGTACCATTAATACAATACAAATGAGAAAATAACATCCTAACTACTTCAAGTTAGATGACGAATTTTTTTTCTTTACATTACAAATTTTTATACAGAACAAGTGAGTTATTATATAATATAAAAAATTCAAAGATTAATACTTCAATTTTAGACAAACAATTACGCTAGACAAAGAATGATATTAAATTTTTTTACAAAATTTTTATTTTTCTGTGGGAAAAAATTAGGTACATAATGAATAGTAGGTAAAAGGAAAAAAATATAAATTATTTTCCAAAGTTACCCTGATCGTGCAGTCTATAACTAATTTTATTGACTATTGTAGGTAAAAAATCGAATTACGTAATGGATGATGTATAGACCTGTGGTCTAGTGTGTATTTGTGTGTATTAGATACAAAGTGTGTATCATAACTTTGAGGGACAGATTAGCGGAGAGGATTCTTAAATTAACTGAATAAATGCCTGAGCAAAAATTTATATATAGTAAGCAAAAAGGCTTAGGACTATATAAATAGCAGAGTTAGCACCTACACGCTATGAAATAGTTTGTTGTGACATCCAATGATTTTAGCATAAGGTTTGTGTATATATATATATATATATGTA
>JAJOZX010004743.1:0-87500 GCA_023014485.1 Bathynomus jamesi
ATTGAGGCACGTGCGTGGTCATCGTTTAGTATGGTTGTTGAAGAATTTCCTTGGGAACTATAAGGCCGATAACTACGGTGAACTAGTGAAGAATATGCTCTCTTCTTTTGTAAACTTGGCTGTAAAATGAGCATCAAACTGCATTACCTCCACAGTCATTTGGATCGTTTCCCAGATAACCTCGGTGATCTAAGCGAGGAACAGGGTGAACGATTTCACCAAGAACTAAAGACCATGGAAGAACGGTACCGCGGACGATGGGATACTCACATGATGGCAGATTACTGCTGGAGCATCCAACGCGAATGTCTTGGCACATCTCATCGCAAGAAATCTCAGAAACGCGGTTTATGTGAGATGTCTCAATGAAAGAACTTTTTTTGCCATTCGTGTCTCAAGCTTGTTTGAATTTAAGAAATATTTTTCGTACCTTATGCTTGTTTGATGTTAATACACTATTTTTGCTGACATTCATCATACTTTTGTATTCAATTGACAACAACAGTGATTGCCAGTCAGCAATTATATAATATTATGTAAAAAGTGAACAATGAACAATAGTTTTATGTTCGAATGTCCATTTTTACATAAGAACCAAAATCGCTTAACGCGAGTTTGGATAATAATTTTACTTGTAGCTTCCTATTTTTGTTCGTGTCACAACCCTACGATCTACCCTTTCTATGGTTTAGTCGTATCCATCATCCATTTTCCATTTGTTATAAAAGTTATTATAATTAATTATGAATTGTCTTGCATCTCACCCCCGACCCTAGATTATGCATACACATTGCATGTAACAGGATTGGAACCCGTAGTTGTACTTCTTAGTCATTACTACCCACACTTTGCCCCTAATTCATCTTTTCTATAATGACTTAAACACTATGACGTCATAAAATAACTTTATTCTCTTTACGTTCTCCATACGTACAAATTCAATAACTATGACGTCACATTGTCCCGTCATTAATTTCCCTTCATCATATCTCTAGTATTCAATGTATGAAATTTATATATCATCATAATAAAAACTGTACACCCTATAGAAGTCATTATTTATGTTATGTAGTATAAATATAACTATTATTCGACCATATCCCCGCCCCCATACGTCCATATTTTAGCTTGACCGCTATCCTTTATTAATTTTATTACTTATTCATTCATCTACCTATTGTCACTTATGCCCTATCAACTTATCAATCTATTTTTACTCGTGTCAATCTATGAAACGCAAAACTTTTGCCTTCGTTCGAAAACGTTCTCGTATTATTTTTTTCATTTTATTTTTAATTATTTGACCTCCCGAGGTGAACTCTAGACAATGCTTAGTAAGTTATTATCAGAAATTCCACTCATCAACAGCATAATTTGAACGCTTCTAAGATAAAAAGGTCTCCCTTCGCTTTGATTCGAATGTATAACATTATAGCATATTATTTCAGTAGTAGATACGTCAATTAACAATTTGCTAAAATTGTAATTAAATGTAATCCTTTAATATAATGTAATTGATGTAATGTACTTTAATGAAACTGTAATGAACAATAACTTGTAATGTACTTCAGTGAAACTAATTAAATGTAATGATTTAATTTATAATGTAAGAATGTACTTTAATGGAATTGTAATTAAAAAGTGAATATGAATTGGTAGTTGTAATCCATAATTGTAGTCATAATTGTAATGAACCAAAATTAATACGTACTCAAAATTGTGCTGATGTGCTAATACGAAATAATATCGCCTCCATAAATGTCGAATCAGCGATACTACTGTTCTTTTTTTATTTTTTTATTTTTTATTCTTTTTAGTTGAAATCATGTGTTTAAAAAGGGGGGAAATTTAACCTTCAACTGTTCTCCCCCAAACATTTAAATTATATTATACGTATATTTGAAAAATACTTCACTTCATTATAGGACTTCATTTAAGACACTTCTAGATTAATCTTCATTATTAGAACTCTTCTCATTAGACTTCTTCATATCAGCACCTCATTAGGGGGGGGGCAGAGGCCCCTTGCCTCCTTAACTTAAGTATTTTTAGATTCCGGCCTGAGCCATGGTCGAAAGAGGTCGAACCTCTACCCCTTGTAATTCAGAGTACCAACTGTAATTTTTAAGAAGTAAACCACCCTTTAAGAAGTTTTTATCTTTTTCCTTCGAGCCGTGCTCGCTTCAGAACTTAGTCAGAAAAGTCGATAATTATAAAAGCAAAGAATTAACAGTGTCGACCCCCTAAGGCGACCGAAAAGAATTATAGAAAAGTATAAAGAAGAAACATCCGTTGCAGCCTCCTAACTAGAACCCCCTCAATATACCCAGAAACAGGTCTAACATCTAAGTCACCAAAAGTTGTGTTCCCCAGTGTTATACATGACTAAATTATAATTTGGTTGGAACATTAACAGTAAGAGTAATTACAGTTTATTAATTAGTAAAGTTGGAGAGATGATGTGTCGGTTTTAAGCGAGTTAAAAAGACTCAATAAATGATGTATTTCGTTTCTCCTTGGATCATTTCACTATCATATAGAGTTAATTAGAGCACAGTCATAAATCTCTCATTACTATAAACGCTAATGTGTATATATATATATATATATATATATATATATATATATATATATATATATATATATATATATATATATATATATATATGAGAGAGAGAGAGAGAGAGAGAGAGAGAGAGAGAGAGTTACAAGGACAAGAGGAAGCCTCAAAGACCTTTCAGTCCACTTGGGAAAGTTGCTGTTATTAAATTGTTCATTTTTCAACTATTCTAGCAGTAGTAGAAAATCTTATTGAAAAGCATAAGGCTCTCTTCCCAACCTCTGCTCCGTCACCACCAGAGGTGGGTACGGAAAAAGGTTGAAAAAATACCTTGACCCTGGAAAAGTAGCCAAGGAAATTTTACAGGAAAGAGGAGAATATACAGTATAAGCTAGTTTTATAATTACGTTATATACACAGGGATTGTTTACTAGATAGCACCGCTGGAGAGAGAGAGAAATTGAGAGAGAGAGAGATTGTATGGTAGTTTCTAAAGGCCAAATTACGAGGGATGAAACACCTGAGTTAATCGGCATTTTGTAAATAGGTCACGTCTGATCGATCGTTTGAGAGAGGAAATTCTTCGATGGACAGACAGAAGCAAACGATAAAATTCACGTATTGACAAAATTCATTGGCAGTGTGATAGACTGATAAGATCCTAGATTAATAGCCGAAATGTGCTCAAGCTTTGTCTGCATGCTGACATTCTAATAAATGGAAAACGCTCCAGATATCTGAAAAATATGAATTATAGATTTTAAAAATTATTACTATTATTACTGCGTTATTTTAAAACTTTTGGTTTTTAAGATAAAAAAAACCTATTCACTGAAAACACCGGATAGCCTTTCCAAGGGTATCTCCTAACGCATCATTTTAACAATTATTATAGATAGAGTATTCAGTCATGGCCATGCAAATTGTGCCTATTTTCATTCTGTGGGTTAAAATCCTTCCACACTGTTACTTACAGTTCGTAAACTCTGTTTATATTACTGTGTACATCAATGGACTAGTTATTATAAAGCATGAAGTGTCGTTTCATTTGAAGATAAGAAGCCGATTGTATAGATTAGGGTAAATACATCTTTTTTACAAAGTAAATATCTTACATTTTAAGCGGAAGTAAATAACGGAAGTAGTATTTCCTGTAAATACCAAAACAAATGTGATTCTGGGGTTGTTTACATCCTTCGTAACGGCAAAGGTCACGCGACGGACGGAGCGACATAGAGCTTTACGTGTAATAATCTGGACGCGAAGGAAGGTCACCCACTCCAATGTCGCTTAATTTCGCTGATGTACGGGGAGTGGTGTTGGAACAATGGCCATGACGTAGTTCTACAAAAAAAAAGAGCAAATATTACTGTTTTTTTTAGTGCAAAGCTCGAAAGAAGACGAATAAAATTCTGCAAGAAAAGCTTCCTTTCCTTGTATTATCTGAAGCCGTTTTACCAAAATGAAGCCATTATATTTACGTTTTAGCATAATATTCATATAACACATTATAACGGAATGAAACAAAGAGTAATTCAGAATCTAATTAAAATTCTTTCTCATTCAGAAATAAATAAGCGTATAATTATTAGGATAAAATGTTTCAGCTCATTACGATTCATTATTATGAGGATAAAACGTTTCATCTGATTATGATTATCTTATCTTATAGGCATTTGGCGAATATTCAGCAATAGGAAATGCTTTTCATTTCATTGTTTTTCGAGAGAAGGATGAAATTTGCATACAGAAAATAAGGTTATTCAGAATAAGAGGATACATATAAAGATTGTCGAGATGAATTTGAATGAATAAAGATTTATTACAATACAGTACAATAGACGAAAACAGTGCTTTATCTGATGATCTAACAGAGGTATCTGAAATATTAAGAGCTCAGTACGAATCATCTTTCAGTATCCCAAAAACTGACAAACTGATATGTGATAGAAACGCGTTCTTTGAAAAAGAAATAGAAGGGGGAAGTATGACGGACTTCGACTTTACGACGGATGATATTACACAAGCTATAGGGAACTAAAAACACACTCAGCGGCAGGACCGAACAAATGGAATGCCACACTGATCAAAAACTGCAAGAATGCAATCGCTGAGCCCCTATATTGAATATGGAAATGATCACTAGACACGGGAGAAATACCGGGCATCCTGAAGAGCGTGAATATAGTCCCAATATATAAAGGAGGAGATCGATCCGAGGCCAAAAACTATAGGCCAGTGTCGCTTATATCCCATCTCACTAAAATATTTGAAATAGTTAGACAGAAAATCTATGAGTTTTTGGAAACTTGTAAAAAATTCAATGATAACCAACATGGGTTTCGGTCAGGCAGATCATGCTTATCACAACTAATGGAACACTACAACAACATTATTGATGCACTGAAAAGTAATGAAACTATGATGTAATATAGACAGACTTTGCCAAAGCGTTCGACAAGTGTGACCATGGAATCATAATACATAAACTGAAATATGTGGGAATAACAGGAAAAGTAGGGAAATGGATATAATTTCCTTAGTGAGCGGCGGCAAGTCGTTACAGCACAAGAAATATCTTCATCAGAATCAGAGGTCCTCAAAAGGACCACAAGGAACAGTTTTAGCTCCACTACTCTTCATAATCATGCTAACTGACATAGATGAGGACGTTACCAGAGACAGCACAGTAACATCCTTTGCCGATGACACAAAGATCAGTAAAAAAATAAGAAAACCAGAAGATATAAGATCTCTACAAACCGACAAGAACAGAATCTACAAGTGGACGGAAGACAACAATATGAAGTTTAACACTGAGAAATTTCAGTTGTTACGGTACAGAAAAAGGGAGGACCTAAAATCCATGGAATATTATATCACAAATGGACAGAAAATTCAGAGAAATTCTAAAGCAAAAGATTTAGGGGTTGTAATGACTGATGATGCGAAATTTGAAACACAAAATAAGATAGCAGATACTAAGAACCTTTAAACGAAGGGATAGGAATATAATCATTCCTCTACTGAAAACACTGATCATATCCAAATTAGAATACTGCTTGGTCCTAACATGCCCATATAAAAAAAGAAGACATTAGACAGCTAGAAGGGATTCAGAGAAGCTTCACAGCCAAGCTCAATGGGGTGCAAAGAACTAAATTAGTGGGAAATGTTGCACGAATTAAACCTACAGTATATTGAGTGGAAAGGAGGAGAGAGATATATACCATTATTTACACTTGGAAAATAATGGAGAAACTAGTCCCTAATCTTACTCTGAATCCTGTAACTCCCCAAACAACAGTGGAAAGTAGAAAAGGAAGACTGTGTCGTGTTCCCAAATTAAAGGCTAGACAGGGAACATCCTTAACCCTGAAAGAAAATAGTTCTGTTGTGAAAGGACGAAGCCTGTTTAATCAGCTACCCAAAGACCTAAGGAACACGAGTGGTGTTGCGGTGGACATCTTCAAAAGAAGATTAGACGCTTGGCTCAGAACAATCCCCGATGAGCCGGGCGTACCTGGCTATGTGAGGTGAAGAGTACAAGAAACCAAGTCACTACTTCACCAGGCCAACTCGAGAGGAGAGGCGACAAGCTTGACCTTCGTGAAATGATGAATTATCACGCGGAACATTTGAAAGTATATATCGGGTGGCCCCAAAAAAACGCCTTGAGATTTGAACATCAATAACTTCAAAAATATGCAGTTCACACTTCCAAAATTTACACAACTTTTACCTCAATCTATTGGTAAGCCATCAAAACTTTCAGACCTCTACATAAAATACTTTTTCCACAGTTGAGGGAACAATGAGGTATGGTGAAAAAAACGAATATCATGAACTGAAAAAATTTTATTATTCACATCTTAACAACAAATATAATCAATATGTCCGCCGTCCTGCTTACAAACTAATCTTAACCTTTTCTTCCACGACATGATACCTTTTCTGATTTCTGCTAATGTTATTTTGTTCCAACATTCGAGTATTTTTTTTCTTTAATTGCGTTTCTGTAAACTTTTCTGTTTGGCCTTCATAGATCTTTTCTGCTAGAATGTTCCATATGCAATAATCCATGGGACTGCAATTAGGTGATTGCGGGGGCCAGTCGTTTTTTCCAATAAAGTTGACTACATTCTGTTGTAGATAATCCTGTGTGAACTTGCTAGTATGAGCTGTAGCACCATCTTGTTGGAGTATGAAATCGTTTCCATAGTACAGACGCCGACAATCAGGCAAAAAATTCTCCTCAAAGAGATTTACATAGGTTTCTGAATTAATTTTTTTATTTCCCGAAATGAAATGAATTTTCGTCTTTCTATTCCACGGATACACCTGCTTATACCATGATTTTTTTGGAAAACCGACTTGTCTGGTGGTAAAGTCTCGATGGAGGAATGTCTTTTTTACGCCGACATAAACAACATCGTTCCGGGAGTTTCGAGCAATCTCGATGATGAAATCTTTTTCATCTATAAAAACTATTTTTTTCATCGTTGGACGAAAATCTATCGAGCAATTTCTACAACGAATTTTTATTTTAGCGCTTACATTACTGTCACGTCTTGAAACACGGATCCTTTTAAATGCTTTAAGTCCTTCCGTTCTCTGCATTCTTTGTATGGAACTTCGACTGATATATAAATTTCTTGCAATTTTCCTCTGAGAGCAGTGTGACCCAGGTCGATCCTCTTGAAATAGGCTCATCATTTCGATCATTGCTATATTGTCTTAAGTGTAAACTGTTTTAAGCCGACCACTTCCACGCTTCCGTGCCGTCGAACCGGTTGCTTTAAGTTTTTTAATTATTCTATTCACAGACGTATCACATTACAAGTTATTCCTGGAAATTCCCTCAAAATTCTTGCCCCAGTCCATCTTTTTTCCAAGAAACATTTTTCAATCACCGATTTTTCACCGTTAGTTAGAATCATAATTTGAAGGATAAGTTTAAAAAGTAGTGTTTAAGATGGGCGTAGCCTATATCATCTGACGTTTTTCAGAGACTAACAGATTATCCATAGGCTAAGGAAACTACTACAAGTCTTAGAATAGTTGCCAGGTACAGTTGTACACATTTAGGATTTATGATATTCGCTTTTTTCACCACACCTCATTGTTTCCCTCAGCTGTGGAAAAAGTATTTCATGTAGAGACCTGAAATGTTTATGATGGCTTACCAATAGAGTGAGGTAAAAGTTATGTAAATTTTGGAAGTGTGAACTGCATATGTTTGAAGTTATTGATGTTCAAATCTCAAGGCGTTTTTTTTTTGAGCCACCCAATATACACTAGGTGAGTGCTACTTTAAGCTGTAATTATTTACAAACTCTATAATTGCGAAAGCTAACTGGCCTGCGATTGTATCCCAACCATTTTAATTGGCCCTCCGATCGAAATAATTGTCCACCCCTGGTCTACTCATATATATATATATATATATATATATATATATATATATATATATATAATATATATTATATAATATATATATAATTAGTCACATCAATTTTACACAATATATCAATTCAAATCCAAAATCTGTTCTAAAATGTCAGCGATAAATCCACATGAAAATAGTTATGAAAATCTCCGATAAATTTCTAAGTCAAATAAAATAAGCCGAAAGACCGGAAAAATAAAAGGTCAGAGACAGACAGACAGACATTTTTATTTCGTAAAAATAACTATTTTCTACAAAGGTAATTTATTAAGTCAGAGAGAGAGAGAGAGAGAGAGGAGTTACAAGGAGTTACAAGGAAAAGAAGTACCTCAAAAGGCCTTGCGGCCCATACCGAGGAGGTACCAATGGCAACGGGTGCCAGGGAAAATTTTGTCATTCAACTATGCTAGCAGTAGTAGAAAACTGGATAGAAAAGTAGAAGGCTCTCTCCCACCCTCCGCTCCCTCCCTGCCAGAGGCAGGTACGGAAAAAGGTTGAAGAAAATACCTTGACCCTGGAAAAGTAGCCAAGGAAATTTTACAGGAAAGTGGAGAATATTAAATAGCTCTATATTTAGCTTGCTCACAGAGACCGAGCAGCGAACTCCTGCAGTTGGTTCCAGATATTAACTATTTTATAGGAAAAGAAATTTCCGCAGACTGAGGTCCTAAATGTCTTTACACACTCAAATAGTGTGCAAGATTTCGTCAACCTTTTCTTGAACTGATCCACAGAGGAACTGTTCACAACTTCCGAAGGTAACCTGTTCCATGTGTCACAGATCTTATACGTAACGTAATTCCCACACACACTAGTCCTAAACCGTTTCAAATCCAACTTCCAACCATTGTTGCGAGTTGGGTTATCATTTAAACTAAAATACTTCTAAAATCGACATCGTTGAACCCTCGTAAGAGCTTGAAAACCTCGATCAGTTGACCGCGCAGCCTCCGAGTTTCAAGCGAAAACAAGTTCAGGGCGCGTAACCGTCGATTGTAGCCCATATGCCTAACGGAAGGGATCAACTTTGTGGCCCTCGCCTGCACTCGCTCCAGCCTCTCAATATCTTTCCTGAGGGTGGGCGACCAGAACTGCACAGCATACCAGGTACGGCCGAACAAGGGAATTGTACAGTGAGAGCACAATCTCCTTGTTCCGAAGGGAGAGAGAGAGAGAGAGAGAGAGAGAGAGAGAGAGAGAGGAGAGAGAGAGAGAGAGAGAGGAGAGAGAGAGAGAGAGAGAGAGAGAGAGAGAGAGAGAGAGAGAGTTACAAGGAGTTACAAGGAAAAGTAGTATCTTAAAAGGCATTGCGGCCCATACCGAGGAGGTACCAATGGCAACGGGTGCCAGGAAAAAATTCTGTCACCCTCAAATAGTGTGCAAGATTCGGTCTATCCTTTTCTTGAACAGATCCACAGAAGAACTGTTCACAACTTCTGAAGGTAGCCTGTTCCACGTGTCACAGATCTTATACGTAAAGTAATTCCCACACACACTAGTCCTAAGCCGTTTCAAATCCAACTTCCAACCATTGTTGCGAGTTGGTTTATCATTTAAACTAAACATGCTTCTAAAATCGACATCGTTGAACCCGCGTAAGAACGTGAAAACCTCGATGAGTTGACCGCGCAGCCTCCGAGTTTCCAGCGAAAATAAATTCAGGGCGCGTAAGCGTCGATTGTAGCCCATATCCCTAACGGAAGGGATTAACTTTGTGGCTCTCGCCTGCACTCGCTCCAGCCTCTCAATATCTTTCCTGAGGGTGGGCGACCAGAACTGCACAGCATACTCCAGGTGTGGCCGAACCAGAGAATTGTATATAGAGAGCACAATCTCCTTGTTCCGAAATCGAAATTGCCTCCTGATATAACCCAACAACTTCTGGGCTTCCTTGTCCACCTCTACGCACTGTTTGGTAAACGTA
This sequence comes from Bathynomus jamesi, assembly GCA_023014485.1. Lineage (NCBI taxonomy): Eukaryota > Metazoa > Arthropoda > Malacostraca > Isopoda > Cirolanidae > Bathynomus > Bathynomus jamesi. The sequence continues at coordinate 9,934 of JAJOZX010004743.1, forward strand.
AGGTCGCTGCTAATTAGCACACCCAAGTCCTTTTCCAAATCAGCGGCCTCGATATTACTCCCCAACATCGAGTAGTCCGACTTGGGATTGGTGTAGCCAATGTGCATCACCTTGCATTTACCCAAGTTAAACGGCATTTGCCATTTTTCGGAACACTCTCCTATCCTACCTAGGTCCGCACGCAGTTGCTCGATCGCCTCCGGCGTCCCAACATTGGCCCCAAGCTTGGTGTCATCAGCGAATTTGGCGATCCGACTGACGATGCCACCGTCTATATCATTTATGTAAATGACAAACAACAGCGGCCCCAAAAAGGAACCCTGAGGAACCCCGCTAATGACCGAGACCCAGCCCGAACTAGCCCCTTTAATTACAACCCTCTGCCGCCTATTTTTCAATCCACCTACCTACTTCCCCACCGATACGCAGCGCGCGCACTTTCGCCATTAGCCGGCGGTGAGGTACCTTATGAAAGGCTTTCTGAAAGTCGAGATAAAGTATATCAATCGCCCTACTCTTATCATACTCACTCAACATGACGTGGAAAAAACTCGAGCAAGTTGGTGAGACACAACCTATGCCATCTAAAACCATGTTGGGAGTCCCTAAGCAGCTTGTAGGAATCCAAATGGTCAACGATACTATCCACTATTATCCCCTCTAATAATTATATAATTTACATACAACCGAAGTGAGACTAATAGGACGATAGTTCCATGGACCGACCTATGCCGTCTAAACCCATGTTGGGAGTCCCCAAGCAGCTTGTAGGAATCCAAATGGTCAACGATCCTATCCACTATTATCCCCTCTAATAATTTACCTACAATCGCAGTGAGACTAATGGGACGATAGTTCCCTGGACTTTCGTGATCCCCTTTCTTAAAGATAGGAGTCACATTGGCTTCACTCCAGTCACCAGGCACCTGGCCCGTCTCCAACGATTTGTTGAAGACTGTAGCCAGGTGTGGAGCCACCTGGTCGCGCACCTCCCGCAACACTAGGGAGAAACTGGTCTGGCCCAGGAGCCTTAAACGCGCTGTTTGTCTATTCTATCGGCAACGACTGTCGCGGTACATCGAACACTATCCAGGCCAGCACCTTCGTGCCTGACGCCTGGCTCGGGGATGAAGCGGGTGTCCTCCCTGGTGAACACTCCCGCAATGTACTCATTCAGCACATTAGCGTCGGCCTTTCTACTATTAACATAACTGAAGAACTCCTTAGGGTTCCCTTTGCAGAGGCTTGCCACCCTGAGTTGTTCGTTACGTTTCGCTAGCCTAACCTTCGCCTTCACTTCCCTGCACAGGCGGACATACGCCTCAGTGTTCTCATGGGAACGATTGGCCTTCGCCCTCCTATACGCTACGTTCCTATTTCGGATAGCCGAAGCGATGTCACGATTGAACCACTTAGGCTGCGTTGAAGCAGGAGTGACCGGTTTGAGGGTATGGCAGCAGACTGCAGCACCATAAACTGGTCCCGTAATGCACTCCACACTACCTCAACATCACTACCGACCTCTAACCCCATCTCACCTACGCTATCACGGAGGCCAACAAAGTCCGCCCGCCGTAGATCGAGCTTACTGCCTCTAGAGTCACTACGCTTCACTCGAGGGACGCACATACGGAACCTAATCAGACCGTGATCACTCCCGCCCAACGATTCGTCAACGGTGAGGCCAGTGACGGGGTTGTCTTCGGTCGTGAATACTAAGTCTAGAACGCTTTCGCCTCGTGTAGGCCCACTGACCCACTGAGTGAGAAAGTTCTCATCAGCAAAGTCAACTAGCCTCCTCCCTTCGACATCAGCAGTCCTGTCTTCCCACTTTATGCCGCGATAGTTGAGGTCTAAAACTACACACACCCTGTCCCCTAGCAGGCTACGGAGTTCGGTGTACAGGGCTGTATCCTCCTCGAGAGAGAGAGAGAGAGAGAGAGAGAGAGAGAGAGAGAGAGAGAGAGAGAGAGATCGAGAGAGAGAGAGATATTTTTTTCTTGTAAATCACGATTTTAGTTGATAGAATTTTGTCTAAAAAGAAAAAAATCTGATCAAAATTATTTCACGAGAATAAAATGCTCTTTGTTACTGACAGATATCCAAAATTTTATTTCACGTAATCCAAGTTGAATTCGATTGGAAATTTCTGTAGAATAATGAAAGATTAAGCCCTATATCAGTGATAGCGAACCACTGACCGGCGGGTCTACTACTAACCCACGAGGCAATTTGTAGTGACCCACGAGCTCTTACTTAAATAAAATATGACTAATTTTTAATATTTTCTGCCTTACAGTTTTAAAATGATCCTATTCTTCCACCGAAATAAACAGCCGATACACACAAACGTTTTTAAACGTATAGTATATGTTTAAAAACGTGTGTGTGTATGTATGACAACTTACAATACATCTAATTCCCCCATACTATTCAATTTGAAGATCTTCAGTTATCAGCTTTTCATTGGCTCGACATTGGTAATTTAGAAATGGAATTAGCTTACTTCGAAGAAAGTGCAGTATGGAAGACTAAATTTATTGATCTTATTCTGAAGTTACAAGAAAAGGAATTGGAGTCGTCAATTTTGGGTGTAACCAGAGAACAACAATCAACAGAAAGAGTAAAGAATCTTATTCTTGCAGAATGGAACTCTTTACCAAATTCTTTTGCATCAATAAAAAAGCTAGCATTAGCTCTGCTAACAATGTTTGGTTCATCTTATTCATGTGAACAGTTGTTTTCCTCCATGAATTTCGTCAAATCCACCATTAGGAATCGCCTTGGCACAGATATGAGTGCTGCATTTGTGAGACTAAAGACAACTAAATATAAACCTCGGATCAAAACATTAGCAGCTAAAATCCAACAAGTTTCTCACTAAAAATAGTAAGTAAATAAATTATTGTGACCCAATTTCGTTTTTTTTTTTTAAATCAAAAGTAACAGAAATGACCAGCCAGCAAAAGAGGTTCGCCACCATACTGCGGCCTATATCGTGTGATTTTTTGAACATCTGACACTTTAAAAGGTTTGTATTTTTTATTAACTGAAATAAAAACATGGTTTTGTTTTTTTAAATTTGTACGATATTGCAATCGTTCTGCATTAGGATTTGTATAACCTAAACCAGAACTCACTAGTAATGAGGTGCTTAAATTCTTACACGATACTTTTGACGGATGAGTCCTGCTCCAACAGATTTCCTGCAGTTTATTATAAACATGGCCACCACTAGATCTAAACCCCTGTGACTTTTATCTGCGAGGTTATTTAAAAGACAGTGTGTTGGAGAAAATTGTAGGAGATTGTAGACACCACTCAACCAGTGAAGTACTCCGGGGGAGACGTTAGGCAGGAGACAGGGAGTGCTAGAACTCCATTTTCTCCAGTCACTGTCCTCCTTAGCTGATCTTTTTCCGTATCTCATCTACCCTGTGAACAGTCTATCATGTTCCCAAACATACGCCTCTCCCTCTATTCCTCATTACACATACATGCATCTTACACACTACACATTCTTTTTGAAATTTAAAAAAAAAAAATATGGTATAGTTTTTAACAGCCTCATCGACCTTCATTGCGACTCTCTCCTTTTCCTTCTACGGAGAGGTCGTTTCTGCGAACATCGCCCTTGAACCTCTCCTTTCTGCATAGAAACACACACACACACACCACACACACACACACACACACACCACAAAAGAATTGAAATCATCAACTGAACAAGAAATTGCTCAGATATGAACAGATACTCTGTCCAAAGTACAGCAAAATTTTGTAGTTCGTGTGCAGAGTTAATGAGCTGAGAGGACATAGAGCATGTTTTGCACTAGGGGACTAATTCCCCATGTGTAGAAAAGCTAAAGAACAAATTTCGCACACACAATATATATATATTTTTTTTCTTTATTTATATGCTTGAATCTTTGAAGTTAAATTTAAAAAAAAAATAAAGTTTCAAGTTTTGCGGCTTCGTTTTCAATTTCGGAAAATAATTACGACCTTTATTGTCATAATCTGATTTAGGGGAAAGGACGTTGTCTCATCAAAAGAAATTTTCTGTTTATAATCTCGCAGACGAGACTCGGATTAGATTTCTTGTTTTTGAGTTGGGCATTTCAGCCTTCGCGGTATGGTTTAAGAAAGAGGAAAAATCTTGGATACCTGAAGATCAGGGCCCCCAGCCTTCATTAGTTAGTCTTATAAGGCTAATTAACGAAAATACCACGACTTAACCTAACCAATCGTCAAGGGCGTACAGTTGCCCTAACGATTGGTTAGGTTAAGTCGTGAAATTTTCGTTAGTTAGTCTTATAAGACTAACTAACGAAGGCTGGGGGCCCTGATCTTCAGGTGATCCAAAATCTTTATACGCGGATGAAGACTATTACATAAATTGGTTTAATAGAAATAGATTAAAAAAAAATCTCGCATTTCTAGATTTACAAAGTACAGTGGCATTTATGTTACATTTTGTGTGTAGTAGCAAAAAGTGTAGGTCGGGATTACGACATGTGATCGACTCGACATTCTATCGACAAGTATACTGTAGGTTAGATTAACTTGAGTTTGGTTAGGTTACCATATGTTAGGTTAGGCACCGCAGCTCTAAAAGTCAGTCTTTTAGAGTGTCGATGCCGTGTCTCTTCTTGATCTGATGGTCAAGAACGTTTACATATTAATGTAGGCTCTGCTAAATCAGTTTGTAGAAAGCGTATGCGTGTGTTCAAAACCCAAAAGCTCTAAAATAAAATGTATGATACGTGCATTGTTACATTTCTCCTGCAGAGTTACATCCACAATTTCTTGTGACATTTACTTAACAGCCAGCGATGTAACATTTTAACTTGACGAGAAGGTTTAAAATTCATACAAAAAGACCCGTGGGAACTTATTTATTATTTTTTCACCGTTTTGTATATAAATTTACATCAGAGAAAAGTTGAAATTAGAAGTTGTAAATAAATTATAATGCAATTTTGAGAGACTTTTTAATAATAATTTTTACCAGAGTAATTAATTTTGTAATCAACTATTTTAAAATATGCTAATTTCATTAAGCAGCTTTAATTTTGTAATCTGTTCATTTAACTTAAAATTATGTAATATTTTGTAAACTTTATATTTTATTTACTATTATTATTGCTATTATTATTACTTTTTGTTGTCGCTATTACTATTACTTGTCACTTTCACTATTTTTATGTAATACATGAGCTAAATGCCATTAATGTTGCCTAAAAAGCTTCCATGCTTCCAAGGGCCTATACACATGAGAGTCCTGTGAATATATTAAGGTCATAACAAATATCTAAAAATTTTAAAACTCTGTCAGTTCTATTATTTTTTTAATAGTCTGAATTTAATTCATTTGAATAATTCGTATACACGAATGATTAGACTTAATTACCAACTTAAAAATGCTGTAAAACATTCGTATTTATTTACATCTTGTTTACATTTTACATTCATTGGAGTATGAAAGTAGACCAAAATATACAAGCAGCGATAATCTTTAAAATAATGATGATAATGATAATAAAATAAATAATGATAATGAAAATAAAATAAAAGATAATCCAATTTGGTAATTGCACCTTAAGTAAAGAATAAAAAGTTTAAATTCATTTATTTCGATGAAGGAAAGAAGGAATTGAAATAAATAAATTCGATATAAGAAAAAATCCCTCTCGAAAAAGGTCCCCAAATAAAATGTAAATAAAGAAAAAGCTCTTTTCAATTAAGTTATTGACACCTTTTTTTTTGGGGGGGGGGGGGGGGGGGGGGGGGGGGGGGGGGGGGGGGGGGGGGGGGGGGTGGGGGGGGGGGGGGGTGGGGGGGGGGGGGGGGAATCGAGCCCCGACCCCCGACCTCAATATCTTCATTTCACTGACAGGAAAACGGGTTTACCCATTGAGGTACGTTTGCGTGTCAGGGTGTACTGCCTAACACCAATCTTTTATTTTTATAATAAGCACTCCACATCATATATACAAAGTAGCGCTACACCCCCCCCCCAAAAAGAAAATAACAAAATAAATCTAAAAATTAATTATGTATTTATTCGGTTACCTTTCTCTCTAGGGAAGGGAGGGGGGGGAGAGACAGAGAGGGAAGCCTTACAAAATAACATATAACCAATTTTTTTATTCTATAATCCAATCTATATTGGTAAAAATAATAATAAAAAAAAAATTACTGCGATTTACAATATTAAAATAATTTTTAAGAGAAAATATTTATTTATTTTAGTTTGGCCTTTAAGTTCTAATCTTTATTGGGCTTTTAAAATTACAATTTGTTTTCTTCACACTAAAAACTATGTTAAATTATGATGTAAAAAGCCGTTTATTAAATTAAAAAAACGAGTAAAGACACCATTGAAATTCTGGAAAAGATCTAAAACCTTAATTAAAAAGCTATTTTAAACGTGTTCCAGAAATGTTAATCACGATATGATGACATTTTAATCACGATATGACGACATTTTAAATTCGTAATTTTTATACGTTTTTTTTTATTAAATTTGCAAATTTTAAAACCCCAATTTAAGTTTAAATCGACCATTTAAATATTTAATATAATCAACCCATCCATTTAATTTTATAATAGCGTTTGTATTATATATATATATATATGAGACAATGCGGTAAAAGGTACTCCATTTAGTAAGTGTTTCATAGTTCCCCTCTTAATAATAAAAAAGGGGAAGTTCGTTAAAAGATGGAGCCTTCGCAAATGTTTTGTTTCTTATTGAAATTTTTAATTCTTTCGCGACAATTAGCTCTCAAGTGAACTATCCAAAAATTTAGAAATTTCAGAAACGATACTACATTTATATATATATATTAATATATATATATATATATATATATATATATATATATATATATATATATATATATAAAAGTATTTTAATATAATATATAATTGATTTTTCATTTAATAATAACAGAGACACGGCAAAGGTACATTAAAGTGTTTCTATTGATATAATTAAGCCGGTTCTCCACCTTTCAGTCTCAATTGGGAGACCATTGTTGGTTTGAAACGTTGGCAAACAAGAAGCTCATTGAAAGCGCGTTTAAATTCAATTACAATTTTACAATCCCCAAATCGTATTTACACTACAAACAACTCCTTTTGCGTACTTAAACGTTTTGCGAGATGGTGTCTGGAGAGATCTCTCGCATCGCTGCGCATTCTCCCTAAATTCCTTTATAGAGATAATAACAACCGAATTATTTGTTTACCAATTTGTAGGCCCATACATAATAATTGGTTCGCATCACATCTTCCATATCCTCACGTCTTTCATCTCCCCCCCCCCCCCCCCAAGGTCATATCATCGCCGGTTTGGGGGGGACGGCGATCGGCGGGAGTAAGGGGAAAGGCGTGAAGAAGGGCTAGAAGGGGCGTGGTTTCTCATTCAGTGTCTGGCGACCTCAATTAATTAATCGTTAACTCAAGTAAACATAAGATCAAAGGATCTCATAGACTTTAAGGGATATTATGAGAATAAGAGCATTCTGGAATATTCTGCTTTGATCACATTAAACATCTGCTTTTCTTCTTCTTCTTTTTCTTCGCTAAAATATTTTTATACTTTAGCAAAATTGCGTTTTAGCTTCTGTTTCCTTTCTGTAATTTTTAAAAACTGTAATTTTTAAAAACTGTAATTTTTAAAAACTAATTTTTAAACTATTTTAAACTGTAAATGCTTCCAAAGTAGAATGCTCTCTGTACGCCTTCTTTAACCTTAATTAACAACCACTGGAATCTTTCTTTAAGTAAAGTTTCCGACAAAAGTTATCCAAGAAACAAAATTTCTAAAAGTCATAAAAAATTACTAATTGGTATTATATTGTCTTTCTTTGGGTATTTTATTTTTTATGCTACCAGCAATAACGATTCAAAAAACGAAACTCATCTTTAATGGTAACCTAAGTAATTTTTTTATGATTTAAAAAAACAACAACTTTGTTTCTGGTGAAACTTTTTTCCGAAACTGTACACAAAACTAATGAACAAAACCATAAATAAAAAGAAAAAACAACAACAAAAACTGTTTCACAGAAAATTTACCAACACACTATACTACTTCTAATGATCCATTGCATGTAGGCAATAATTTCAATTACTACTTCGTTAATGTTGGAAAAAAACGGCTGAAAATACCTTTCCTTCCAAGTGTAGTTACAAGGACCATTTAAGAAATCCCTATCCTCTCCCACACTTTCCATTTCTCCCCTCTCCGTATGTAATGAGGAGGTAAAAAGCGATTATTTTCACTTGAAAAAATACATTACGTAATGTTCATACATCACTTCAAGTTCTGTATTTAAATAACAGTTTTCATCCTCTTCTGACAAAATTTTAACGTCTTTCTCAGCCAAAGCATTTACCTTGATATCTTAAAAAGGGGGGGGGCTACGGCGTAGCCAATGTCGTAACACCGCTTCCCGTTGATCAGCGAAGTTAAGCGACATTGGGTCTGGCTAGTAGTTGGATGGGAGACCGTCCTCCGTGTCCAGATTATGTAGCGACCCGTGGTTCGGATCCCACGTAAAGCTGTAGGTTCCCTCCGTCATATGACCTTAGATGTTGCGAAGAAGGTTAAACAAACCCAATAATTACACTGGTCAACAAAGATTTTTCATCAGAGTAAAATTTGTGGTGGCTGGATAGCATTTTTCACGCTGATTCCAAAACTGCATTCAGATGTTTTCTAGCACGTATAGTTTTCAAGATGAAGGCATATATATAACTACACAGATTTAACCATTTTAAATTGGCAAAATACTAATATTTCAACATTTGATTGTGTTTATTTTATTGTGTTTTTTTAGTTTATTCATCTTATTTATTTCAATTATCTTAACTATACATCTTATGTATTTCAGGTATGAGCTTTTACGTCTAGCGGCATTGTGATTCAGGCAACAACGCCGTGCTTTGTGTGTCAAAAGATCAGTCCAGTCCAAGAACTTGTTGTGTCAAGTTGGTGTACATTTTTTTTGAATTTATAGTTTGCTCAGGTCAGTCAACATGCCTCGACAATGTAAGAATGACCCCGACAAGTTCTGTTTCGTATGCGGCCAGTTGACAACTAAAACACAGCGACGAAGTATTACAACCGACATTAAGAAAATATACAAGCTATACTTTGGTTGCCATCTAGGTGACCAAGATAAACCATGGGCGCCACATCAAATCTGTTCTGGCTGTTCAAATGGATTACGTGATTGGCTTAACAAAAAGAAAGCTTCAATGCCATTTGCCATACCCCCATGATATGGAGGGAGCCGAGAGATCATCATGAAGACTTATTTTTGTAGTGTGAACTTAATGGGGTTTTCTGCCAAGAACAAACACCAGATTGTATATCCAAACTTGGATTCAGCACGTAGACCAGTAAAACATGATGAAACATTGCCCATTCCAATTCCCCCAAGTGATAGGCTAGATTCTATCATAGATGACATGGAAAGTGATGAAGGTACAACTGGCGTTTCCGGACCATCTACAGAACCAGAGTACACTTTTGAAGGTAGACATTTAGAGCCTGAAAAGTTAACCCAAGGACAGTTGAATGATCTTGTTAGAGACTTATCGCTGTCTAAAGAGAAATCAGAGCTTCTCGCCTCAAGACTAAAGGAGAACAATTTACTTGAGAACAATGTTCGTATTAGTTACTACCGAAAGCGGAATTTTGAATTAACAGCATTCTTTTCAGTAGACGGTCCTCTCTGTTATTGCCATGACATCAATGGACTATTTACAGCCATATCTCAGACGTATGTGGCATCTGAGTGGCGCCTCTTTATTGATTCGTCGCAGAGAAGCCTGAAAGCAGTTCTTTTGCATAATGGTAATATAATGCCATCCATCCCCATTGCCCATTCCGTCCATCTAAAAGAGACATATGACAATATGGATATACTACTTAAGGCAATCAAATACGACAGTCATCAATGGAATGTTTGTGGAGATCTAAAAGTTATAGGAATGCTTATGGGTATGCAGTCAGGATTCACAAAATTTTGTTGTTTCCTTTGCCTGTGGGACAATCGCGCCACTATAGAACATTACACCAAAAGTGACTGGCCACTTAGGTATACATATGTCCCAGGGATAAGCAATGTCCAGTCTGTCCCTTTAGTGGATCCCCAAAAGATCTATCTGCCACCTCTTCACATTAAACTTGGTTTAATGAAGAATTTTGTTAAAGCAATGGGTAAAGTCAATTCTGAAGGGTTCCAATACCTTTCAAGGAAATTTCCGAAGGTTACTGCAGCAAAATTGAAGGAAGGAATTTTTGTTGGGCCACAAATAAGGGAGGTTTTGAATGACACTGAATTTGAAAAAGTCCTAAGTCCGCTGGAATTGAAGGCTTGGCTGGCGTTCAAATGGATATGTGAAAACTTTCTTGGAAGCAACAAGTCACCTGCGTATAAGGATGGAGTCAAGAACCTCCTTGATGCCTTCAAAGAAATGGAGTGTCGAATGTCGTTAAAAATTCACTTCCTGCATTCCCACTTAGATTTCTTTCCTGAAAACCTTGGTGCAGTGAGTGACGAGCAAGGAGAGCGCTTCCATCAAGATATTCAGATGATGGAGAAGCGCTACCAAGGATATTGGAATGAAAGCATGATGGCGGACCATTGTTGGATGCTGTATCGTGACAATCCAGGCCAAATTTACAAAAGGAAATTACACTCACAGCGCTTTTAATAAAATAATGTATATATTCTTTATTTATAAGTACATTGAATAAGGTATATGATGTATTTGTTGTTTAGCATTCCTAAGTGTTATCTATACATCCATAAATTTTCTTATAGCAATATCAAAAACTTAAAAATATCAAAACCAGTGTATCTATATAACTATACGTGCTAGAAAATAAATAAAACCAGATTCGGAATCAGTGCGAAATATGCATTAAGAAAAGTGTGATCATGTTTGTGATGAGAAAAAAAAGTTTCATTTTGTTGGCCAGTGTTATTATCATCTTAAAAAGGGGCAAGAGACTGTCTGGTATTTGAATAGGATATAACACTTCACCCCTTTAAACTACTGTTTAACATCGCAGCATCCATAGCTCAATGAGTAACAACGTTTACCTATAAACGAAGCGAAACCACTGAGTTCGGGGGGTTCGACGCCTGATGATGCTGGTAAAAATAATTCAAGAGTTATCGCACTGGATCACATTACTCTGGCCTGAGCTTTGTGACAGTTTCTGGCCGTTCTCAGTTTTTCACCTATTATTATTATTTAACGTTGAAGACCTTACTTTACCAACATAAAAATACTGAAAAACTGTCCATCAACAACTTTACAAATAATTAAAAAAGTATCAAACTATGAATTTTTTTTTGAAAAAGTCTTCGAGAGAAACTACACAATAATTACATTGGAGCCACGTCGCAACACCGCTTCACGTAGATCAGCAAAGTTAATCGACAGAAACTGACGCAAGGCTCAGGTTAGACAAACCCGGCCCATCGCGCTAACTCTTCAATAATTATTACCACCACCATCGTCAATCAAACCCCCGACCTCAGAATCTTTACTTCGTTTATAGGGAAATGGTGTAACCCACTGAGCTGCGCGTGTTGACATTTACAAATACAGTATACATATATGAGGCCCTCGTAGGAAGAAGTGGCTAAACGACAAAAGTAAAAAACGCCAGAAAACGCAGTTAAAATTGTACCAAATTTGAAAGTGACATAACTTTTGAAGATACTTCGAAATTAAAATTCAAAAGTTATGTCACTTTCAAATTCGGTAACTTTTGAATTTTAACGTCGAAGTATCTTCAAAAGTTCAAAAGTTACGTCACTTTCAAATTTGGTACAACTTTAACCAAGTTTTCTGCCGTTTTTTACTTTTGTCGCTTAGCCACTTGTTCCTCGGAAGGACTCGTATAACTTATAAAATTAAACGACAGCATCGACGGTCAATCAATTCAACATTCCTAAAAAGAGCGAAAATAAATTTCCAGTATTCTAAAATTAGGTCTTCAAGTTACTTTAAATGTCAAGTTATTTAATTAAAATTATCAATTGAAAGGGCTGGCTGGCTGGCTGGCTGGCTGGCTGGCTGGCTCTCTCTCTCTCAACAATATATTTTAATGTTTTATCGTCAATCAGGCGTACCATTTAATTATCCTTATTTCTTGCTTTCCTTCATAGTCCGGTAGCACAGACCCTGATTTTACTGGAACCCTGCATTGTTTGTTATAAAGCAAATTTTTACATATTTTGAAAGCTTATACCACCCCATTCAAGAATCCATCGGGTGTACACCTGACCCCCGCTTGGCTTTTTCAATATGGCCGCCATTTTCCAAGATGGCCGGCGAAACTGAAAAATCCCATATCCTGGTCAATACTTGATGGATTTTGATGATCTTGGTGTCATTTCTAGGGGTTTTTAGGATGATGAGTCGATCTGGAGGGGTTGCAGATACTTTGGGAGTCGTTTTGACCCACATTCGTCAATACTCAAGGTCATCGAAGGTCAAACGCCCCCCCGAAATAAAGAATATCCCATATCCCGGGCAGTCGTGGAGATATTTTGGTGATCTTACTGTCGTTTTTATGGTTTTGGGCGAGACTGAGTAGTTCTGTACGGTTTAAAATAAAATGAGAGATTATTTTCCCCATGGTAAAGTGAATTCCAATATGTCTAATTATTCCTCTTATTTTTTTTAGGTTGTTGAGATTATCGCTGATGGTGCTGCCCACCTAGTGGTTTGACCCAATCGATCCAGTGTCACATCCAGGAAGCAACTTATACAATATTCAGACAGGGCAGCTTGCATCTCCAGATGCCAATGCCGATAGAGCTGTTAGTATTGGAAAGACGCAACTGGCACAGTACGAGTCATCATGGCCACAAGGCTTTTATGGCACCATTTCCAAACATGTCATCACCTTTGCAAGTAAAATGAAACATATGAAGGTGGGTGCCCACTTGGTTATGGACCAAGAAGCGATTTATGCACGCGTCATCGGTTTGCTCATGAGCGAACGCGAACTTGACTTGACCCATGTATTCTGAGCAGAGCTTGCGGCATACCCACCCGCACTGTTCCAACCAGATGGGTTAACGAGAACTGCAGCTAAGTCCGCATTGAAGCAGAACTTGGGAATGGAAACATCCTCTCGAACATGGGGTCGACCAACAGTTGTTATCATGGATGTGTCAGCTGTTTTGTGGACAGTCGACTGACCTGCTAGTGGCACAGTTGCTACATTTATCCAAACCTTCAAAGTATGGCTACCGAAACATCTTTCTCATGCATCTGTAGTACTAGCTTTTGATCGCTACTATGATTTCTCTCCGAAATCAAGCACTCGGGCAATGAGAAGCAAGAGCAGCAGAGTTCACAAGCTGGACCTCAACACCCCATTGCCTACAAGAGACGCTGTTCTCACGTGCACCGCGAACAAGAAGCAACTAAACAGGTTGCTCTGTGAGCAAATCCTTGCTGAAAGTAAGTATCTCGCAACTGTAACCCAAGACCATGAGCTAGTGCTTGCAGGATGGCAGACCATACCGACTTCCATTGTGCGAGGCAGGAGTCGCGCAGCATTGGAGCTCTCATCATCTCATGAAGAGGCTGTCGTGATAACACAACACGCTATCGCACAAGCTGAGAAAGATTCTGATGCCCGCATCTCCATCATTTGTGATGACACAGACGTGTTTGCCATGCTGACTCACTTCTATGAATTTAAGAAACTAGGCTGTCCCATGATTATGGAGTCTCCAGTGCGTGGCAAAAAATCAGTGGACATCCGAGCAACTGTAACCCAGCACAAAGACATCATCCCACAAATCCTCAAACTACACGCTCTGAGTGGTTGTGACACAGTTGCAGCAATACATGGCATCGGTAAAGCCACTGCCATTGCCAAGAAGGATCGGAAGCTAGACAAGCTGGGGTCCCTTGATGCGTGCTTTGACCATATCGAGAAAGAGGCAACAGCGTTCATTGTTGCATGCTATGGGGATAAGAAATCCTCATCTCTTACTGAGTGTCGTCAGCGAGTATGGGCTCAGAAGACAGGGAAGTCGGGAACTAATGCACCCAAACTATGTTCTCTACCACCAACAACTGAAGCTTTCCATCAAAATGTGCTCAGAGCCCACTACACTGTGGCGAACTGGCTCGATGCACTAAAGTGTGACCCACTACCACTTGATCCTGTGCATTATGGGTGGGAAAGAGACGAAACAGAGTTCTCATCCCAAAAACAGTTGGTGAAGCAGTGTGCTTAGCACCAGATGAAGTTCTGAAACTAATCAGATGTGGGTGTGAATCACAATCAGCATGCAGTGGGAGTCGCTGCGGCTGCATGGGACGCGGAATCCCTTGCACAATGTTCTGTGCATGTGGCAGCGGCTTGGATTGCAACAATCCATTGACCCAAAACGCAAACGAAGAGCAGACTGATGATCCTGACGATCGTGACACAACCATGTCTTTTGATATTTGCCCCCAATAAATGGTTACCTAATGTGAATAACTGCATCAAAGTTGTCAATGCCAATCCCCCAGCTAGGTGTGAGCTTTGTTTTCCTTACGAGGTCATATCTTGTAGCTTTGCAACCTTCCATAGAATGCATGTGCCCTGCACTTCAGCATAAATTGTGGTTTATATCCGAATATCCATATCCATATAATGTGGGTTATGTCATTTAAGCATTATGATCTGGTTTTATCTGCAGAAAAGATGTTAAGTGCTCAGCAGTTAGCTAGGTTGTAGAAATTGTCACTGAAATAAAGCAAATACAGTGATGTCAACTGTGGCATTATCATATTTCAAGGCCAAACTTTAACCTCAAATGACCTTGACTTGACCCATGGAGTTGCAAAATGATATCCTACTGTTATCATGTGTCTATAGAACTACTCAGTCTCGCCCAAAACCATAAAAACGACAGTAAGATCACCAAAATATCTCCACGACTGCCCGGGATATGGGATATTCCTTATTTCGGGGGGCGTTTGACCTTCAATGACCTTGAGTATTGACGAATGTGGATCAAAACGACTCCCAAAGTATCTCCAACCCCTCCAGATCGACTCATCATCCTAAAAAACCCTAGAAATGACACCAAGATCATCAAAATCCATCAAGTATTGACCAGGATATGGGATTTTTCAGTTTCGCCGGCCATCTTGGAAAATGGCGGCCATATTGAAAAAGCCAAGAGGGGGGTCAGGTGTACACCCGATGGATTCTTGAATGGGGTGGTATAAGCTTTCAAAATATGTCAAGATTTGCTTTATAACAAACAATGCAGGGTTCCCACCCCGTGCAACCGGACTATCAAATAGAATTTAATGAATGAATCCTTATAACGACCAACTATAGAACGCGTTCATTGTAACAAAAGGACAAAACTTCTTACACACTCTAAGGTATCCCACGTTATATATATATATATATATATATATATATATAATATATATGGAAAGGGATAAGGCAATAATGTTGTTAAGTAGGAGCTAGTGGGGCTCGTACCATCGTCCAGTGGTTTCAGAGCCTCTTAGATGCTAGTATCAAACTTTACTTCCTCCATCCTAATTAAGTGCGTTTATTGATAATTTGAAAATCATTCTTATAAGTTTAGAATCTACATTAATAATTACATATTACCAAATACATTTCACCTTCAATATCTGTAACGCACGACTGAGCTACAAATCCTGCTGTATCATTTACATAATTCAGTTATATATATATATATATATATACACGGTGAACCAAAAGTAGGTGGACAGTAGGTTGAATACGGTTTGTGTTATATTATATTATAACTATTGTGTTCATTATAACTATGGGTTTGTGTTATATTATATTAAATATATAACTAAATTTATTTAAATTTTATTTTGTATTATAGTATACAAAAAAATTAAATATGTATTCTCAAAATAAACGTTATCATTTACTGTCCACCTACATTTGGTTCACCCTATATAATATATATACATGAGTTTAAGTATTTGGGTCAAACTATCACCATTTCCTTGAGTGATAAGAAAATCTCGAAGCCTTTGTGCTAAAGCGATTATGACTATAAGGAACTTCCGATTCTGTACAAGTGAAGCTAAAGACACTCTTTCGTACTTTCTGCAGTAATATATATGGACAGCAACTCTGGGTGAATTATAAAAAAGCTTCTGGCAGAACCCTAAATTTGCTGTACAACAGGTCTTTTAGACTCTTCATAAATTACACCCCGAGATGCTCAGCTTCGCAAATGTTTGCTACCCGCAACGTCCCAAGTTTCCCGGAGGTGACAAAATGTGCTCAATACAGTCTAATGCAAAAAATTAAAAAATCAACTAACCCGATTATCCAAGCTGTCCACGAGTCCTGCCGTTTATCCTCTAAGGTCTAAGCTATGGCATTCTTGGTACGAAAACGTCTGTCTATAGCTCCACTTAACTTCGACATTACTGTATTATTTCTAATCAATTGTATATATTTCTATCCTTAGTATGTGAACTGTCATTGTATTATTAATATTTGTCATATGGACTATAGTCTGCCAATAAACCTTTTCATTTCATATATATATATATATATATATATATATATATATATATATATATATATATATATATAATATATATATATATATATATACAGTATAAACTGTATACTGCAAATATTAACGCAATTTATAAACTATTATATAGTAAAATAAAGAACACATTTAAAATACATAAAATAAATATGATTTAGGTAATCTATCCACAAAACAGTGAGAAAGTTGCACTGTAATTTAACTTTTTACAATTAAAGTCAAACAATTTTAAATTTTTACTCAGAATTTACCTTTTGTGGAAAACGTTTTACACACACACACACACACACACACACACACACACACACACACACACCATATAAAAGGTATAATAATGTCAGGTACAGCCCATACTTTTATCTATTTTCTGTAACAGTAATTTAATTAGTATATCAAAGTAATTTTATCAGCTATGAAAGGACAAAGTATATCAAGAACAAATTCACACACTGAACCGATTTTATATAATATATTATATAACATATATATATATATATATATATATATATATATGATGAATAAAACCACGAAGGAAAGGAAACACAAAATGGTGCACCATTTTGTGTTTCCTTTCCTTCGTGGTTTTATTCATCATAAATATTTTTCACGTGTTACTTTCGTGAAATAATTTTCATATATATATATATATATATATATATATATATGATGAATTTCACTTAAACAGGTGAAATGAATGAATGAACGATGCAAAGCCACAAGGAAAAGGAAAAATTATTCCAAGGCAATGCAAAATACTTGCAAAAAAACTTGCAAAAAATGCAATTAACTGTCTATTAGAGTGGGTTTTATTATCATATATGATTCCAAGGCCTTTCATGTATTCAGAAGTACACCTCGTCAGGGAATGTATCATCGTCGTCATTCCCTGACGAGGTGTACTTCTGAATACACGAAAGGCCTTGGAACCATTTTTCCTTTTCCTTGTGGCTTTGCATTATTATATATATATATATATATTATTTTGCCCTCAGAGAAAAATCCAAGCGTAATAGTTACTTATTACTCTGGGTTTTCCCGAACGATACGTTTGTTATTGATAACTTAATTTATTCCTCAAAAATATTGTGTTTCCCCATTTCACTCCCATACTACTATCGAGAGACGAGTTATAAGACTTACTCATTCAAACGATTTAGATATTACCATTTTATGGAGAGTGAAACACTCGTATAATCGTTTCGAGCTACAAATAGATGGTAACTTTCGAAAAACTGAAACTATATTAAAAGTACTTTCTTTAACTACAACTTCATCGATGATCTATAATGTAAATAAACCCATTTAAAATTAAACCAACTCTGCTAATTTAACCTTTTCCTTCATGATTTAAATGAATTAACGAGGAGTTTTTGGAGTGAGGAAAGGGCGACAAGGTCATGATCCAATCCTATGACCGGAAGATCGGACTGCTGCGACGTTGAACGGAGAGACCTGACCGCTGAAATATCATCTCTAGACCATCCTGACGCTGACCTTGAACTCCTAAACTTCTGAATGATAAAATCTAATAAAAACTACAAACCATCACCATTTTTCATATATATATATATATATATATATATATATATATATATATATATATATATGGAAAATTTGGGAGTACCGAAATGGAAGACCCACCTAATCTTGGATAAGCCATATTGACATTAAAATAAATAATAATAAAAAAAATAACTCAGAAGGAGAACATGAACTCTTGCTGAGAAAAATTAAAAAACACCAACGAAAAAACAAATATGGGATGAAAAGAAAAAAGATCCCATGGCTAGAAATAGCAACACGGTTTTAAGAAGAAGAAGAAAAAGATCGGGATAAGCAGAATAAGAGGGCGAGAAGCTGAATAAGCAGAAGCTGATTAAGCATAACAACAGCGACGGAAAAAGCCGGAATAAAAATGTTTTAGTGGTGTCAAGAGATAAAATTTATAACAGTTTCAAGGTAAGAAGTTCATAAATTTCCCTCCGGTTATTAAATTTAGGTTAAATAAGCTGACATTTCAGCTGTAATTGTTTAACAAAAGTGTATGGAAGTCCTGTTTATGGACAAATAGTTAGGCTAGTTCATCTTTGGCCTAGGTCTTCCATCTCCAACGTAGCCTAGGCTGTGTTTAGGCTAATCTGGTTGGAGCAGGACCTATTTTTTCCATATAAAAATGGTGGCCCGTGTGGGGAAGGGTTATTTGCTGTGAAAACCTTAACCTTGAATAAAATAAAATAAAATAAATTAAAATAAAAAAATAATAAAATTACGCCTTATCAAACATTTTGACATCTGAACAGAATTTATTCCATGTTTGGCTTTTTCAAATACTTACTACATATAAATAATAATAAATTACGAAGTCCTAACTAAAAATAAAAATAAGAAATAATTCAAATGCTTCAAAACTTATCATTTGGTCATAAATGTGGTAAAATTCTAGAATAAAGGTAATCAGAAGCCTAGCCTATTTAACCAAAATAAAGCTTATTTATAGAGTTGAAAGGGTTTAGGATTTTGGGGACTTAATTTTGGAAAAATAAAATAAATAAAGTATGGCTGAATGTGAAGCAATTGAGGCAACGATTAAATCATTAAAAAGGAAGAGATCAGCAAGGAAGGGAGTCATTACCAGGCTTTTAACTACCTTTAATAGCAAAGAAAATCCAAATAAAAGGGATTATGATACTATTTTGGGTGGTTTAAATAGAATTAAACAGGAAATAATAATTATAGATGAGGAAATTGTTACAGAAACTGATGCGTTAAATGTTGGTGAAGAGAGATATACAGCACTTTTGTGTGAACAAGAACAGAATATTTTTGAAATAGATTCTCACATAAATGAATTATATGCTGCTTTAGATAACACTAGGCAACAAAGATTTTGTTACAGAAGACCAAATAGGTGCTCCTAGCTAATTTCGGTATGCTGATTTCAAATCTATAATTAGATTTTTTCTATCACGTCTAGATTTTGTGTAAAATGCAAATCACTTTTAGTAAAATTTTCTACCACGTCCAGATTTTGGTTTTAATCGGCTTAATGCTAATAATATGAAACTTGCTTTTCAAGGTTAAAGCAATTTTTTTTGCCAACTATATACAAATTCGAACAATTTTGATAAATAAAATTTATCCCGAGTTGGCAACACTGAGTCAAGAGCATAGTAACGGGCAACGGCCCAACGGTCAGTCGCTACGTGACAGTCAAGCAGAACGGTTGTTGAAGCTCTCTGCTGATGAGCAAGTGACAGGTTGTGGTGACTTGTGTGTTTTTATAGCATTTGTTTTGTACTATGGTGTGTATTTCTTTTTATTTTGCACATCGTAATAATTACTTTCTACGTTTTTTCAGATATTGTATGGTAATTCAAAATGGCATCAAATAGACGTGCTTGTGTAAATCACCCAGACAACTTCTGCTTTGTCTGTGGACAATATACACCTAAGCCACAACGTAGAAACATAACAACAAAGATTAAACTTGCCTACAAGTGTTATTTTGACTGTAAGTTAGGAGACCAACAGAGGGACTGGGCACCACATATTTGCTGTGCACAGTGCAATGCAATGTTAATAACTTGGATGAATGGTAAAGAAAAGCTATGCCGTTCTCAGTCCCCATGGTTTGGCGTGAGCCGAAAAATCACTTCAATGATTGTTATTTTTGTTTGACAAAGATTGCTGGTTTCACAAAGAAAAACAAATCAAAGATCACGTACCCAAACTGCGAATCAGCAATGAAACCAGTACCACATGATGAAACAAATCCACCACCAGTTCCACCGGCAACGATAACAGACAGCAGTTCATCTGAAGATTCTGCTAGTGATATAGAAACAGGGAAAGATGGCATATATGTTCCAGATGCAAATATTTCCCCACATTTGTTAAGTCAAGCGGAGTTAAATGACTTAGTGCGCGATTTGGAATTACCAAAAGAAAAGGCAGAGTTGCTTGGTTCAAGACTTCAAGAATTTAATCTTCTCCAACCAAACACCAAAGTTTCCCATTTCCGCCATCGCCATTTGCAGTTTTCATCATTTTACTTACAGGAAGAAAACGTTTGTTTCTGCCACGATATCAGTGGTCTGATGCAAGGGATTGGCTGTCGCTATGATCCAAAAGAATGGAGACTGTTCATTGACTCTAGTAAAGCTAGCCTTAAAGCTGTATTACTGCACAACGGCAATGAAAAACCTTCAATACCTGTAGCACATGTCACTGGCCTTAATGAGACTTATGAATCGATGAAACTGCTGCTAAGACTCATCAAATATAAGGACCACACATGGAATATTTGTGGCGACCTTAAAGTTGTATCATTACTTCTTGGGTTACAGTTGGGCTACACAAAGCATATATGCTTTTTGTGTCTATGGAACAGCAGAGATGACAAAAACCACTACAAAAAACATGATTGGCCATCTAGAACTGAACATGTTGTTGGTAAATACAATGTGAAACACCCAGCACTTATTGACCCTCAGAAAGTACATCTTCCACCACTTCACATTAAACTTGGACTTATGAAAAATTTCGTGAAGGGTATGGATCATCAAGGTAGTGGTTTCCAATATTTAAAGGATAAATTCAAAGGAATATTGACAGATGCTAAGCTAGAAGCTGGAGTTTTCACTGGACCACAGATCCGCAGTGTCATCCACGACTCATCGTTTCCATCTAACCTAAATGAGAATGAACTAGGAGCATGGACATCTTTCGTTGAAGTTGTCAAAAATTTTCTTGGAAACCAGCTGAAAACCACCGTAAACTCGTAGAAAACATGCTTAAATCTTATGAAATAATGGGATGCAGAATGTCTTTGAAAATTCATTTTTTACATTCTCATCTTGACTTCTTCCCGGCCAACCTTGGGGCTGTAAGTGACGAGCATGGTGAGCGCTTCCACCAACAGATCTCAGTTATGGAAAACAGATACCAAGGTAATTTCAACCCAAATATGATGGGAGATTATTGTTGGTTCCTGCAGAAGGAGAGCTCGTCATCCTACAAGCGACAAAGGAAGAGGACACACCAAAGTTTCACTTAAGAACAGGAATTTGCCTTTCAGTAGTAACAACAAAATAAACGCGCTTTGGGTGGATGGTTGGGCGCAGGGGTGGTAACTCCGCCAGCGGAATTCCGCTGTCTGTCTTAAGCCAGAATAAAGGAAAGACATCCCTGTTCACTAATTATTTAAGTATGCTTAACATAAAACGTGGCACGGAAAAGTAGCTTAGACGGCTTTCGTAATAGAAGCGGGTGAGAAAAAAAATGAAAAATAGGGGTTTTCGGTTACACAAAATCTGGACGTGATAGAGAAATTTTGATATCAGATCTGAAATCAGCATCAGCGCTTTAGTAGGAATCAGTAGTTCACGTGTCTGTAACAAAAAAAAAGTTGAAATTTGTTGCCTAGTGTAATCTACCAAATAATTTAGAGGCTACAAATCAAAGTTTGATTGAGGCCTTCAGAAATGTATCCATTTCTAATGATGACAATAAACAACTAAAAGCCAAGTTACCAACATTACAAGTACCAATATTTGAGGGTGATCGAACAAAATTTCAGTCTTTTCTAGAAAAATTTGATAGTTTAATTGGCAACAAAGATTATATATCTGATGTTGACAAATTCAGTTATCTCCTTAATTATTTAAAGGGCCCAGCCCTAAAACTGGTTGATGCCTTACCGGCAATTGGCAGTTCATATAAAATAGCTCTCAAATTACTAGAAAGAAATTTCCTAAATAAAAAAGAAATAGTAAATGATTTAGCAATAAAATTAAAAAATATAAAACCAGCCAAGGATAACCATCAGGATCTGTACAATTTCTATTGTGAAATTGAATGCATGTTAGGTCATCTACAAAATAATGATATAGATCTAGAGAAATCAGCATGGTTTATCCAAGCCATAATATTTGATTGTTTACCTACCCAAATTAGGGATATTTTCCAAAGAATAACGGGAAATACATACCCTACCCTTGATGAAATAAGGAATGAATTTCCAAATGTTTTGTCAATGTACAAATCTTCAAAGATTGATTCACAAACAAAGATTGATTCACAAACAAAGATTGATTCACAAACAAAGAGATTCAAAACAAAATACAAACAAACCACAACCACAACAAAAGACAAATCAGAACAAAAAGTGATAGGTCTAACTCCTACACTACGAAATTTTAATGTTACGACAGAATTTGTACGTAAGTGTAAATTTTGTTCGGCTGATGATCACTATAGCACACGATGTACTAAATATGTAGACTTAGAATCCCGGATAAATAGGTGTTCTCAGTTAAACCTTTGTACTAAATGCACAGCTGCAGGACATACTAACAAAGACTGCAAAACAAAAATAAGATTCAAATGTGTTAATTGTGGAAGTTTAAATCATGTCTCTTGTCTTTGTGATTCATTTAAAAATTCAAATAAACAAAACCTAAAGAAAAATGAAAAAACATTTAATGGACATATATCAATAAATAATGTCAATAAAAATTCTAGTGTACTCCTACCTACAATAACCTTGGATTTAAAAAATAAAGAAGGTGGGACAACTCCTATAAGATGTCTAATAGATTCTTGTTCCCAACAAACATTTGTAGATCAATCATTAGTTAATCAATTAGGCCTACAAACTCATAAAAATGAACAAGAATTGTGTATAACATCATTTGTCAAAGAAAATGAACAGAAAGAAAAATATAATACAGTCAATTTAGATCTGGATATACCCACAGAGAATAAAACAACAAACATAGAAGTAGTAGTCATTGAACAAGTTGGTCAACAAAAATTTAAAATACCAAATTTAAAAGAAGTAATACAACAACTTAAAAAGCAATATAAAATTGCAGATAGAAATTTAAATGATGATATAATAGATAATGTTCAAATGTTAATTGGAGCTGATTATATTCACTTAATTCAGAAGGGCATAGTCAGAATAGGAGATGGGATTGCTCTAGATACTCACTGGGGTATAGCTCCACTGGGACACATAGATAATATAAAATAACAATGAAAAATAAAAATATATGACTAACAAACTTGCCCTATTATGACAAGGTCTTACACAACTCAAATAATGACATAAATACTGAAATATTAAATAAATCATTAACAACTGAAGAATTAGATAAAGGTGTACAACAGCTCTGGCTATTAGAGTCAGTGGGGGTGCAAGATGGTGATCATACAGATGAAAATCAATTAATGGCTGAAAATTTTGAAAACACCATCATGTATGAAAATGGCCATTATTCAATTGAACTACCTTGGAAGATCAATAGTCCAAAATTAAATGATAATCTAAAGGTAGCTAAAGGTCATCTCTATAATTTGATGAAAGATTAAAAAATGACAAGAGAATTAAAATGTATGATGATGTTTTCAAGGACCAGTTAGAAAAAGGCTTCATTGAAGAAGTTAAAGATCACCCCTTTAAAAAAGACAACTGCCATTATCTTACTCACACAGGAGTCTATAGAAAGGATGCACCCACAACAAAACTTAGAGTTGTGTATAACTGTAGTCTTAAAGATGGCAATAAGCATAGCTTGAATGACTGTCTCATAGAGGGGCCTAATCTTATTTCAGACCTTGTAAAAATCCTTCTAAGATTTAGATTAGATGACTATGCAGTTCAAAGTGATATAAGCAAAGCTTTTTTGAGAATTCATCTGAAAAATAACTATGACAAAGATCAACTAAGATTCTTGTGGTTTAATGATCCATATGACTTAAATAAAGGGTTTAAAACATTTAAATTTAATGTGGTTTTGTTTGGAGCAAATGCAAGTCCTAGTTTACTGGCTTTAACCATCAAACATCACTTAAATTTGTATGATGAAAATGATTTAACTGTTCAGTTCTTGAAAGATCACTTCTATGTAGATAACCTTGTAGGATCAACCAAAACAGAGTCAGAATTAAATGAAGTTTACATAAAAGCAGATAAAATAATGAAAGAAGGTAATTTTGAATTAAGAGAGTGGATCACAAATAATGAGAGACTAAATCAAAAAATAAAATCAGAAGACAAAGGATTAACAGAACCAACAAACAGGGTGAAAACATTAGGCATGATCTGGGATTTGAACTCAGATTCTAAAGTTCATGATTCACTCTGCACAAAAGGCTACACCTTAGATACAACAGCTAACACAAAAAGAAAGATCTTATCCGAAAGTTCAAAAATATTTGATCCTATGGGTTTACTCCTTCCTTCTACTATCAGATCCAGGGTTCTTTTACAAGAATTTTGGAAACAGAAAGTAGACTGGGATGATCCTATAACCAATAAACAACAAGATAGCTGGAAAAGGTTAGCTAAAGATCTCAATAAATTACAAAACATAAATATTCCCAGAGTTTGTGGACACAGAGATACACCTCAAACCTTGCATGTATTTGGTGATGCCAGTGAAAAGGTGTATGGCTGTTGCGCTTACCTTGTAGGTGAGGATGGCAGCCATTTGATCTATGCCAAGGGGAAAGTAACACCCTTAAAACAAAAGAAAACTATTCCTCAGCTTGAACTACTTGCGGGTTATCTAGCTGTAAAAATAACAGTATTTCTCCATGAAGTCTATTATGATGTAAACATCACAACTACATATATTTGGCTTGACAGTCAAATCTGCTTGGCATGGATCAACTCTGATGAGTTAAACTCAAAAAACATCTTTGTCCGTAACAGATTAAGAGACATTAAAGAAGCTAGACAAAATTTGGACATAACCTTCAGATACATTCCAACAAAACAAAATCCTGCAGACTTTCTCACAAGAGGATTATCCTGTAAATTACTAAAATCCAACAAAAATTGGTTTCATGGACCTGAATTCATTCAGGATGAAACAATGTGGCCAGCAGAACAAATTAATGTAAAACTTAACATGATAACCACAAATAAAGTTGAGCCACTATTAGATTATAACAGTTATTCTGACTTTGGCAAACTTGTAAGGGTAACATCTTACTGTCTCAGATTCATTCACAACTGTTTAAAGAAAATAAATAAACAAAGAAATAATGATAATGAAATGTATACAAGTCTAGCTACCAAATATTGGATTAACCACATACAACAAACAGAATACAAAAATGAAATAGATTTTTTAACAATTGGTAAACAAATGAACAAAGTACCCTCTGTGGTAATAAACTTGAATCTTTACATTGACAAAGATGGCTTATTAAGATGTAAGGGTAGATTAAACAAATCACAAATCACATATAACAGTAAACAACCCCTTCTTCTTCCTAGGTTCCATCACATTACAACCCTAATTATTAGAGAGAAACACAATGAACTTTATCACATGGGCGTTCCACAAACATTAAATGCCATTAGAAAGTTGTATTGGATACCCAAAGGCAGAATGACTGTAAAGACAGTTTTGAATAACTGTGTCACCTGCAAAAGGATTCATTCCAGATCTTTCAGGAAGACCAATCCTCCTGATTTGCCAACAGAGAGAGTCACCTTTAATAGGCCTTTTGAAACAGTTGGCATAGACTATACAGGAAGTTTGACTGTTGGTCTGGGAACAACAGAACAAAAAATGTACATCATACTTTACACATGTTCATCTTCTAGAGCAGTCAGCTTAGACGTAGTGAGTGATCTCTCCGCAGAATCATTTGTCTATAGCTTTAGAAGATTTTGTGCTAAGCATTCTGTACCCAAAATTGTTTGGACAGATAATGCAACCTATTTCAAGGCTGGTGAAAACCAAATAAATGACATATTACAAAATTCACATACCATAACATATCTACAAAATAACAAAATAAAATGGAAATACATCCCTGTTGCATCACCATGGTATGGAGCAATCTGGGAAAGGAATATCCAAACAATAAAGAATTGCCTAAAGAAATCAATAGGTAAAAAACAAATTGAATTCTTTGAACTTCTCACTCTCATTAGTGAAATTGAGAATGTTGTCAATAACAGACCTCTTACTTATGTAGGGGATAATATTAATGATGTAGAGCCTCTCACCCCAAATCATTTGATTAAGGGAGAAGTCATTAACCTTCTACCTGATTACAATATCTCCTTGGATGATCCACCTTGGAGTGATAATAATCATGATTTGCAAAATAGATTATCACAAATAACAAATATAAAAACAAAATTTAAAAAGCAATGGAGTGATGAATACCTTGTTGGGTTGAGAGAAAGACATAAATATATACAAAACAAAGACTGGGTTAATAAAATTAGGGTAGGAGATGTAGTTCTAATTAGACAAAATACACCAAGACAGTGTTGGCCATTAGGTAGAGTTTTAGAACTAAAAACTGGGGAAGATGGATTAACCAGGGTTGTAAAACTTAAAACTGCTTCAGGTGAAACTATAAGAGATGTATCACTCTTATACCCCCTAGAAGTAGGACCAACTACTGTTAACAAAAATGATCAAGATGATGAATCTATAATAGATTCTGATGATGATCAAAATTTGACCCAAACTATACCAAACCTAACCTGTTCAATAAATGATGTAACTAGTCCTACTACTACAATAACCTATACCACAAATAGTAGACCACAACGTTCAACTGCTCTACGAGCTAGGCAGATGTTACAACAAAAGATAAGGGCTGGAGTATTGTAATATTTCCTATGGAAAATAAACTAAAATGCAACACCCTTTCATTTTGAAAAGGGTGAGGACTTTATAAAATGCTACACTTTTTATATTAAAAAGTGAGGAAAAACAAAAATGGAATAACAAATAAAACATAAAATATAGGTAATCTAAGATGGGTTAACAAATATTAAAGAAAAAATTGGGTTTCACATGCAATTTTTCCTTTCTGGCTGGCCCCAATGTATGGAAAATTTGGGAGTACCGAAATGGAAGACCCACCTAATCTTGGATAAGCCATATTGACATTAAAATAAATAATAATAATAAAAAATAACTCAGAAGGAGAACATGAACTCTTGCTGAGAAAAATTAAAAAGACACCAACGAAAAAACAAATATGGGATGAAAAGAAAAAAAGATCCCATGGCTAGAAATAGCAACACGGTTTTAAGAAGAAGAAGAAAAAGATCGGGATAAGCAGAATAACAGGGCGAGAAGCTGAATAAGCATAAGCTGATTAAGCATAACAACAGCGACGGAAAAAGCCGGAATAAAAATGTTTTAGTGGTGTCAAGAGATAAAATTTATAACAGTTTCAAGGTAAGAAGTTCATAAATTTCCCTTCGGTTATTAAATTTAGGTTAAATAAGCTGACATTTCAGCTGTAATTGTTTAACAAAAGAGTATGGAAGTCCTGTTTATGGACAAATAGTTAGGCTAGTTCATCTTTGGCCTAGGTCTTCCATCTCCAACGTAGCCTAGGTTGTGTTTAGGCTAATCTGGTTGGAGCAGGACCTATTTTTCCATATATATATATATATATATATATACAGGGTGGGCCGTAAGTTTCCATACATAGGAAAAATTAAACGTTTGTTTTTATGTTACTGATGAAGCAAATTTTTACGTCAATGGAGAGGTTAATCGGCAAAACATACGTTATTGGAGTAATGCTAACCCTAACTGGCTGAGTCCGACGAAGATGCAAGGTGCCGGTAAAGTGATGGTGTGGGCCGGGATATGGGGTGACAGAATTATTGGACCAATTTTTGTCAGTGGAAATCTTAATGCCGAAAGGTATCTTAACATGTTGCAAGAAGAGATTTTCCCATCCCTGCTAAACGAGGAAGGTAACTTCCCAGTTTACTTCCAGCAAGATGGAGCTCCACCTCATTATGGTCTTCACGTGCGTCGGTATTTGGATCAGCAGCAGTTTCCGGATGCTTGGATTGGTCGGCGTGGTCCTGTGGAGTGGCCTCCCAGATCCCCAGATCTCACCCCCCTTGATTTCTATCTTTGGGGGCACTTGAAGGCCATGGTGTATCAGGAAAAGATACGAGACATAAATCATCTAAAGGAACGTATCACCAACGCCATTACAAGCATAACGTCAACTGTGCTAATGCGTGTTCATCAACAGTGGGGAACACGTATTGAAATGTGTTTTCAAAACAATGGCAACCATGTAGAGCATATTATATAAATAAAAATGGTTATCCATAAAAAAATGTTATTTTTCCTATGTATGGAAACTTACGGCCCACCCTGTATATATATATATATATATATATATATATATATATATATATATATACACACAGTGCTTAATTTGTAAATGAAAAAGAAGTGGAACACAGGTGAAGCCCTCAGAGTTAGGGGGTCTGGGGCGGCGCCCCGGAAACCAACGCATTTTAAGCGCTTTTTCTGTGAAAACTGCGCAACATGCAAATGAAAGTTCTTCGAATACAATATTATTTTAAAGAAAAAGTTAGACTGTGATTGCAACATCTAAGTGAAATGTTATTTCATCTAAGTGAAATGTTATTTCATCTAAGTGAAACAAAATATTATATGTATTTGAAACAAAATAAAATTGCTTTACTTACATGCTATTGCAATATATAGGAAGTTGATAGAATAATCACATTAATTTCCACACACACTCCAAACTTCTTTCTGCTTGATCGACTAGTTTTCGCTTTCTACTGTCTGTATTTCGTTGGATTTTAAATTACGAAATTACGTTGCTGACCTTTTTATTAAAATAAAAACCTTTTTTCTTTAATTAGGTTTCAAAATAAAAGTAACGGAACGGCGTTCCGGAGCGTTCCGTCACGTTCCGTCACAAATTAAGCACTGTGTGTGTATATATATATATATATATTACAGGGAATCTGTAAAATGTTCAGAGCTTTCCTGTAAAGTTAAGTCGTGATATTTTCGTTTGTTTTAACGAAAATATTACGACTTAACCTTACATGAAATCTCTAAACTTTTTAGGGATTTCATGAAATCCTTAGTTGCACAGATTTCCTGTAACAGATATATATATATATATATATAGTGTGTGTGTGTGTGTGTGTGTGTGTGTGTGCGCGCGCGCGCGCACAGGCAACTGAGCATAAGTGAGAGTGAATGTGCGATAATTCATAAAAATAATGCAGTAACTTTATGGCAATCCATGCCATAAAGTTACTGCATTATATCAAGTGCATAAGTCAAGTGAAGATCGACTTCACTTGACTTTTGTTTGTGACCGTGACTTTTGATACAGGACCTGATTCTTGCTCAAGACACACCGTCTTGTGATGATCCGTACGTTTGCCAAGTTTCATCAATTATGTTAAGAGGTTAAAAAGTTATAGCCCGAACACGTTCGTAAGTGTGACGAACGAACAGACGGACAAGTGGAATTCAGTATGGTCACTCCAAATTTGTTTGAGTCGGGGTCATAATAATTTAGGTAACACACTCTTGTGAAAACGATAATCAGAGAAATAAAACCCACGTAACACAAAGAGAGAAAAATCAAACACTCATTTGAAGTGTGAACGCCTCAGCAGAAACAAGATTTCCCTTGACAAGAGCCTGTCGAAGAAGGCTCTGCACACTCTTGAGAAATGTAATACTATTTCTGCCAAAAGATCAAGATTTTTAGTAAATACTGGATTTCTTTTACTAGTATATATATATATATATATATATATATATATATATATATATATATATATATATATATATATATAGGGCGTCCCAAAAAAATGTATACACACTTTAACAGCTGATAGCTCAATTGATGTTTCTTTCTTTCCAAGTTAAACCCATTAGAATTAATAATGGCAGTCAGACTAAGCTTTGAACAAAGGAAATTCATTCTAAAATGCTACTGGAAGTGTGAAAACGCAGTTGAAGTGCA
Source organism: Bathynomus jamesi (assembly GCA_023014485.1). Lineage (NCBI taxonomy): Eukaryota > Metazoa > Arthropoda > Malacostraca > Isopoda > Cirolanidae > Bathynomus > Bathynomus jamesi. Next base: position 40,377 of record JAJOZX010004743.1, read on the forward strand.
AAGACAGTTTAGGAGGGAGTTTCAAACAGATCCACCAACGCGACTTACCATCACTCGAATTAGAGATAAGTTTGAAGCCGATGGAACTGTTCAGAATGTCCACAAGAAGCGTTCCGGAAGAACACGGACATCGACAAGCCCCACAAAGCAAGAAAGAGTACTGGAAACGTATCACCAAAGTCCAAGAAAATCTGTGCGGCAAGCGAGTCGTGAGGTAGGAATTTCAGAATCGTCTGTCCAACGCATTTTGAAGCGCTGTCAATGGAAAAGTTACATTCCAAGATTAGTCCATGCTATTAATGAAGATGATCCGGACCGAAGAGTGGAGTATTGCGAGTGGTACTTGGCACGATGTGGATGTGGATTGGACGAAGGGGTTTCGTAGAATACCCTCCGCGTTCACCAGACCTCACACCACTAGACTTTTTTTTATGGGGATACTTAAAAGACAAAGTCTACGCTATAAAACCTGCAACAGTCGCTGAATTGAGAGCAGCCATTGAACGAGAATGCACACAAATACCAAACGAAATGTTTCGTAATGTTTGCGATTCCATTGCTTCGCGTTATCAGCAGTGCCTGGACCAGAACGGACGTCAGTTTGAAAACAGGCGTTGACAAAACAATTAAATAATGTCTGTAGATTCTATTACATTTTGAAAATGAAATGTATTTTAATAAACACTGCCTTTATAATTATTTAAAGTGTGTATACATTTTTTTGGGACGCCCTGTATATATATATATATAAGCCATTCCTGCTTTATCCTGTATAATATAAAGCAAAATCCTTTGAAATGTTTGTAAGTGAATCTCGTAAAGTTATATATGTGCATGATTATGTTTATAAAATTACATCCTCTAATAAAATAGGTCATCGTCAGCCAGACTCTGTACTGAACGGACGCATTTCCTGAGCTCTCTGATATTGCTTCTACTTTTGCATATTGCTAACAACTTTACTGTTGGAAAGTTTTGAATTTTATATACTTGCGTTTACATTCACATTGTTATAGTTAAGTAATTGAATATTAGTGGATTTTAGCGATTTAGAAGTTTTCATAGCGTGCCGGCTTAATTTAACTTAAACTTGTGACGGTTATAAACTAATTTTAACTGCGCGATGCCGTCGCAGAAAGCGTCGTGTGTTATTAGGTGTGGGGTAAACCGGTGGTATTCGAATTTTAAAGATTAGAACGGCGGTCCTATGGCGATTACCGAGAGATCAGTTTGTTTCTTTTGCGAGTTAAGGGAGGAAATAGTTGAAATAAAACGCAGTGTATGTGAGGTAACGGAAAGACTTGCAACGCTTGATGAAGGCAGGGGTAGGGCTACGGTTGACGAAAGCCAAACCAATACTAACGTTGAAGACGTTATTAATTTGAAGGGTGAGGTGCGTAACCTAGTTTCTAGTTTAGGTACCTTATCGGGAAGGTTGGATAGAATTGAGGAAGGGGTTAAGGTTGGTCCGAGATTAGTAGATGGGGAGGGATTTAGAGAAGTTAAGGGTGGAGCTAAGGCGCGTACGTTAGGTGATAGGAATCCCCCCCCTATCGAGGTTTCGAACCCTTTCGCCCATTTGGAAAGGGACGTGAATGAGGGGGAAACACTTTTAATTGGGGACTCTTTAGTGCGCCATATGGACAGAGTTCGTTGAACGGCATCCAACCAAGAGGAGGAGGGTGTCTCCCAGGGGCCAGGGTTGACAGAGTTAGAGACGAAGTGGACAGGATTGACGTTGCCTCCCGTCACTCGATGTTGGTGACGATGGTAGGGGGCAACGACTCGTATAGGCCCGATACGAGAGTGCCTGACCTTTTGGAGAGATATAATTAGGTCCCTAAAGGCGAGGTCAGATAGGTCTTTAGTTCTAGGTATTACCCCTAGGGGTCTTAGGATTACGTCTAAAACGGTATTTTTTAATACTAAATTAGAAGAGATTTATGCTGAGGAAAATGTACCCTTCGTAAAGCTGTGGTCCGAATTCAGTGATCCTAGCCTTTTCATAAAAGATGGGGTGCATTTTAATGAAATGGGTAATGCTAGGCTAGGGAGGTTAATTGACGAAAACGTACGAAAGCTGTATAGGTCGAAGCCTTCTTTAAACGTTGTGGGTCCGGGGAACGCGGGCCCGACGTGAAAAATAGTTTAAAACGCCGGCCCGTGGTAAAAAATAACTTATACGTCTTTTATTGTAACGCGCGTAGTATTAGAAATAAATCAAACGAATTTAAGGCGATAATTTATTCTGGCAACTACGATATAGTTGCTATCACTGAAACGTGGTTAAATACCGTGACTCGGGACTTGTTGGGGGAACTTGATATACGGGGTTTTAAACTCTTTACTAATGATAGGTTACATAGGTTTGGTGGCGGCGTTTTGCTGTACATTTGTAATTCCCTTAGGGCTATTGAGGTTAAGATAGATTTTCCGGCAGCAATTAATGCGATATGCGTTGAAGTTATGGCGCGTAGTATTAGTTTTAATTTTGTTGTTGTTTATAGACCTCCAGTTCAACCCCTCGATACCGATACTAGATTTTACTCACTTCTTGGTAACTTTATTGACAATCGGAATAGTATAATTGTCGGAGACTTTAACTGCCTTAATGTTCATTACGAGACTTTTACTGGTAATGAGGAGGGTTTGAGATTGATTGAGTTCATGGAAGATAACTTTTTACGACAGATGGTTACCGAACCAACGCGCGGTGACAATATTTTAGATTTAGTGATGACGAACGGCGAAAATATAGTCGATGGTTTAGAAGTAGGCGAGAGTTTAGGATGTACTGATCAAATTCTTAGGTTTAAGTTATTGATAGAAAACACTAAGGTTAGTAACGTAATGGAAGTCCCTGATTTTCGTAGGGCTAATTTTGATAGTTTTGCGGATAGGATGAGAGTAGTGGACTGGGATAACTTATTTATGGGTAATGACACAAATCTGCATTGGGAGGCGTTTAAAGAAAGTTTTATGAATATTGAAAGGGAGTTTATTCCTTGTAGGCCCAAGCGCGCTAGAAATCATGGTAGGCCCAAGTGGTGGACTAGGGAAATAGGGGAGTTCATAAACGAGCGTAACAGAGCGTATAGACTTAATAAGCGCAATGGCATGGCAGCTAACTTTAATAGATTTATCGAGCTTAGATGTCAGGTTAAAAGATCAGTTAGGAATGCTAAGCATAATTTAGAGATACTTATAACTGCGGATAGTAAACATAATCCAAAAAAGTTTTTTGAATACGTCAATAATCGTAAGCCGATAAAAGATAACATAGGCCCTCTAGTGGATGTTAATGGCGCTTTGGCTTCTGACGCTCAGGCGATGGCGGGTATTTTCAATAACTTTTTTGCGACAGTTTTTACCGTAGAAGACGTAAATAATGTCTCCGATGTGGACGATATCGTTCCATTTAGTAGCGAGACTATTTTGGATGAAATAACTGTTTACGAGGGTGAGATTGCGCATTATATCGATAGGCTAAAAGTTAGCAAGGCTCCAGGCCCTGACGCTTTTTATCCCAGACATTTGAAAGATTTGAAAGACGTTATCGTAGGTCCCTTAACAAAGATTTTTAATCAGTCACTCGAAACGGGGATTATTCCTGAAGACTTCAAATTAGCTAACGTCACGCGTATTTTTAAAAAAGGCGACCGCACGGTAGCTAGCAATTATAGGCCCATTAGCTTAACGTCAATTGTCGGTAAACCTTTGGAATCCGTAGTTAGGGATCGTATCATCGATCACTTAGAAAGTAGAGATTTGATTAATAGTAGTCAGCATGGGTTTCGACGTCATAGATCTTGTTTAACTAATTTGTTAGAATTTTATAACGAAATAGTGCGCGAATACGATAGGCATAGAGCGGCTAACGTTATTTATTTAGATCTTAAAAAGGCATTCGATACAGTTCCCCATAGAAGATTAATTGCGAAGGTTAAAGCGCACGGTATAGGCGGTCAGGTAGCTAACTGGTTAGAGGAATGGCTTCGTGCTAGGAGACAGAGGGTCGTTGTTAATGGTAGTGAATCGGGGTGGTTGGATGTAGGAAGCGGTGTCCCACAGGGTTCAGTGTTAGGCCCATTGCTATTCGTAATTTACATTAACGACATAGATGTAGGATTGACTAGTAACGTGTCAAAATTCGCGGACGATACTAAAATAGGCGGTAAGGTTGTTAACGAGGGCGATAGAAATAGGCTCCAAGACGATTAAGTAGGATTATGGAGTGGACGGATAAGTGGCAGATGCAATTTAACGTAGACAAATGTAAAGTTTTGCATATAGGTTCTCGTAACAATAATTACACGTACACGATGGATGATAGAGAGTTAGCGAGCGTTGACGAGGAAGTAGATTTAGGCGTACGCGTATCTAAGGATTTAAAAGTTAGGAACCAGTGCCTGGAGTCATGCGCAAAAGCTAATAGGATGTTCGGCTTCATAGCGCGTAATTTCGAATTTAAATCGAAGGATATTATATTGCCCCTTTACAAGTCCCTAGTCGGGCCTCATTTAGAATATGCCGTTCAGTTTTGGTGCCCGTATTTGCGTGAGGATATTGATAGGTTAGAAAGGGTTCAGCGTCGTGCCACGAAACTAATTCCGTCATTGCGCAACAAGCCTTATGAATATAGGATTAAAGAATTAGACTTGCATTCACTCGAAACTAGGAGATTAAGAGGGGAGCTTATTGAGGTTTTCAAAATCGTTAATAAAATCGATAACGTAAATTTTGACAAACTGTTCACTTTCGATAATAGCAATACTCGTAATAACGGATTTAAGTTGCGTGGCAGACGTTTCATTACTAATATCGCTAAAAACTTCTTTACGTTTAAAGTAACTGATAAACGGAATAATCTTCCCGCGCCCGTCGTGAACTCTACCAGTGTTAATGTGTTTAAGAACCGTCTAGATAGGCATTTTAAAAATATTAACGTTGTTTAAAATAAAAAAAACAATGGTGGTGGTCGAGGATGAGTCTGTTGACGATAATGCCAGCTTGTGACATGCCAGCGCGTGATGCCAGCAATGAAATTATTAAAAAAAAAAAATTAGACTACCATGAACGTAGATGTAGCTCGTAGCGTAAACTAACCCACTTTTTTTTTCTTTTCTTATCCTCTCTCTACTTGCATGTCTGTAACTCTTTTTACTTGCATGTCTGTAGTTTGCATGGTATGATAGTGAGTTAAGACTGTGTTTGCATGGTTTGTCAGCGTTCTTATTTTACTTCTTTTCATCTTTCACCCGTTTCCTATTCTCTCCGACTATTTTTCTGACTTGTCGGCAGTGGCCGGCGGATGATGATGGTGAGTCTTTTTTCTCTTTTTCTGAATGAATGTTAACCCACGAGAGATTGGTATTGCTACTTACTTAACCCCTTATTCTCTTCTCTTAACCCCCCGACTCTTTCCTTTCTCTCGGGCTAACCTTAGAGTGGATCTTAGGGTCTTTGTTAGCCTTATCTTCTGTAGATTTGTAGATCACTTCCAATCAATCCATTTCTTATTGTGGCTTCGTTCCCTCATCACAACAGGCAATATTGGCCGCCATGATTACCTGGTGATGAAGCTCCAGCGCTTAATTCGTCTGTGGGTCTTCCTTGGTGGTTCGGATCCCCTCGAAAAAGGTAGGTACCCTCCGTCATATAACCTGAAACGTTATGAAGCAAATTAAGCAACCCCCGCCCCCTCCCCCGACGAACAAAAAAAAATTCGTGCTTATCCCACAAGGTTGAAGCGAATAAGAAATGACGATTCCTATCCACATACTGTATAAGCGACTTTTGCAACAGTGAAACAATATTGAAATGCGGCACCCCTTAATAAAACACTCGTATGAGACTTTTTCAACGCAAACGACTGATCCCTCCCCCCACAAAAAAAAATTCCACTATTTTTATTTAACAAAATCGAAAAAAAGCATCTTTATTGCGATATTTGAAAAAAAAATTCCCACGACGAAAGTTGCCAATGATAATGGGTTTTTATGCAACAAGAAACAAACAGACAAATAGCATATGAAGATAGATAGATAGATAGATAGATAAACCAGTTTGAGGGTGTATTCTATACACGCCTCCTTTAATGTAAATGCAATATAAATGCTTCCTCCTTTCACATTTTCAAATGAATCCATTTTGATAAAGGAAAGAATAAAAATTGCAGCTAAAGAGATAAATATTTACCGGATGGCGGACAAGTAAAATCAAACGCAATTAGATGGTCAGGTTTCAACCTAATAATTCTTAAACAAATGACCGTAAATGGTAGTTTAAATTACTTTATTGGGTAATTTACATTACAGAAAAAGGCATGAGAACACGTTCTCTTCATAAAAGACCCTCCTAACATTGTTTGCACAAGGTAAATATAGTGTATTAACTCAAATAACTTTCCTTAACCCTTCATTATACCGGTGTGTGTGTGTGTGTGTGTGAGAGGTCTATTAAAAAAGTCTGCATGTCGAGACAAGTTGACTGATGGGGTTGCACTTTATTGTGTAGAGTCAGTCCACTGTGGTGAGCCGATAAAGTTAAACGTGTTGTGTTTCGCAGCGATTTCTTACGATGTCGGAGAGTATCGAACAACGTGTTTGTAATAAATTTTGTTTCAAAATTAGGAAAATGGCCAGTGAAACTTCTGATTTATTCAAAATAGCATACGGTGATGCTGCTATGGGCCGTACACAAGTTTTTGATTGGTTACACCGGTTTAAAGATGGAAGAACTTCCATCGAAAGTGGTCTGCGGTCTGGACGATAACGCGCCATCTCACTCATCGCAACTTGTCCAGCAATTTTTTTACCAAAAGCGCTACCCCCACCCCCTGTACAGCAGCTTCCATATTTCGCGGATTTGGCTCCATGCTACTTTTGTTTTTGTTTCCGAAGCTCAAACAAACCCTGAAAGGATACAGATTCGATGATGTTGAGACTATCAAAAGAAATTCGATGGAGCAGCTTCTGACCAGTCCGAAAAGTGGTTTCGAAAAATGTTTTCAACAGTGGCAGGATCGTTGGGCAAAGTGTGTGGCTTCAGAAGGAGCGTACTTTGAGGGAGAGATTAAGCCCCAAACCCTGTACGTACCATATTTCGTCTATATTCAAATTAATCCGGATTCTTTTTGAGCAAACCTCGTGTGTGTGTGTGTGTGTGTGTGTGTGTGGTGTGTGTGTGTGTGTGTGTGTGTGTATAGTAAACCCTCGTACAACGCGGGGGTTAGGTTCCTCGACAACGGCGCGTTAGGTAAATCCGCGTTGGACAAACTTAATATCTTATGGGATAAATAGGGATACGTGAACGCGGCCGCGTAAAGTCTCCCATTAATACTTAGATACGTAGATTTTTTATTCACACAAATGAATTTCCCTACATATATTGTATATGAAATAAGAATATAATAAAATCATAAACAAAACGATATTTACATATGATAAATAAAAATATATTAAATGAAAATAGTACGTATCTTTTCTATACTCTTTCGGATGGTGCCGATGGTAGACTCATTCACGTGATACTCGCGGCCAAGCGATGTTATACTCATACCACCACGCAACTTATCTAGAATCTTTATTTTTTCGGCTAATGTCATAACCTTACGATTTTTCTTCTCTTCACTATCACTCGCAGATGCTTTACGTTTTGGTGCCATACTACTGTCCAAGGGTAATAGCAAAACAACGGCAAAATATGACAAAAATAATCCAACACAATATGATAATAAAAACCCACTCTAATAGACAGAGTTTTTCTGTATCCACCCGAAGATGATGCCAGTGGGCATCAAAACTGTTGTGGAAATAAACTCTGTCTATTAGAGTGGGGTTTTATTATCGTATTCTGACCTTCACGTAGAAAAGTGAATTTTTTTGCATTTAATCCAACACAACTTCACTGAACTTAATGCTGTAGCGGGACTGAGACAAAAGGTGATGCGAGGGGTGACGCGAGAGGGAGGGAGATGGGGGTGTTGGAGAGTGTAGGAGAAAACACTAGAGCGCGCATTGGCACACGTACAGTACTACTGTATTAGAGCGTGTTTGGCGGACCGTGTATAATCAAAGTTTCCGCTTTCGGCAAATAATTGTTCGCATTTATTTTTCCGTGTATAAGCAAATTCGCGCTGGACAAACACGCGTTGGACGAGGGTTTACTGTGTGTATATATATATAATTTCGAAATTACTGGCGAAAGTTTAAATTTAAAATGATGGCAAACTAAAAGAAATTTATTTTTGTTTTTAAAGTGAGTCGAGTACAAAGTGACGTTTCATAAATAATGTGCCAACCATTTTTACCAGACGGTGGATGGAGTCGAGTAAAATTTTGGTGGATATTTTACTTTAACCAAATTTATTGCAAACGTTAAATAAATGTTTCACGAATTGTTCTTTTATTACAGAAACGCTTTGTATGCAACGAATACCCAATACCCCTTATTTATAACGAGCTAACGACATTTGATCGAGGTGACAAAATCAACGCGTTAATGTGGGCGCGATTAAGTTAAGTTTGGCTCAGTTAGCTCAGGTTAGGTTAGGTCTTTAGGGGTGTCGATTTTATATCTCGTCGACGAAATGGGCATAGGTCCGTTTTCACAATCGCAAGATGGAATGGGGAATTTGTTTCTGGGAACGTTTTGGTTTCCGGGTCTCGCCTACCGAGTAAAATAAATTTAGAATATTTAAATCCTCAAGAGCTGGGGTATTCTCGTGGGCACTCCCATTGGGTATCCGGGTATGCGGTCTCGGATTGATCCGTTGGGGGTAAATCCTGGACGACTAGAAAAACACAAAATATCCAACTGACTCAAACTGAAATTTTTCATGTCAGAGACGCTATTGGAATAAAAAATAGGAGTCGTCTTTACTTTGAAACATTTCAAGAACCACTTTCTCTAATGAAACTAATAAGATGTCTGTGTTTGTCGTCAAAACAGTGTAAAATTATGGTATGGTCTTTGCGTTTTATTCATGGTCCATTACATCACGGATGAGACTAAAAATTCGAAGTAAGTTCAAAGTAAACAAACGTGTGTGTGTGTGTGTGTGTGTGTGTGTGTGTGTGTGTTACAATACTAAAAGAAACGCTGACACTACTCAAAAAATAAAATAATCTTCAAAAATTTTCAGTTAATAATAATAATAATAATAATAATAATAATAAACATTTTAAATATTTCAAAACATTAATGGCGTCACAGAAAAAAATAAAAGCTTTAACGTGCAACGCAAAAAAAAAAAATTAAATAAATAAATAAATAAAATGAGAAAAAAAAATAAATAATCCCAGTTTCATCTGGAGACTATTCCTCTTTCAAGAACTGTTTCGCGACGAACAACACAAAACAACAATTTTTCCCAAAACAAAAGATATTTTGACAAAACCAAAAGATATAAAAATTATTACCTCCAAATTTCTTTCAAATTTCAAAAATTAGGGAAAGAAAAATGCAACAAAAGAAGAAATAAAGGTGTCTTTTTTTTCAATTTTTTTAAAGGTCACTAAAATTTTTTATTTTTTTTTAAATGACATACCTTAAAGGAAAATACATGAATTTAAATGATTATGTATGAGATTTCACCAGACTTCCCACGTTTCAATTCCATATTATTTGTAAATTTTGAGAAAGAAAATATATGGTATATTTTTTTTAATACTTCGTGCTCACTGAGCAATGAAGGTCAGAAAAAATTAAAAATTATATATATATATATATATAGTTGTTTCGTGCGTTGCTCTCTCTTCACATGGAGGTCAAGCTGGTGGCCCCGCCTCTAGGTCTAGCTTGGTGGAGGAGAGAGTTGCTTTCTTGTGCTCTCCACCGTACATAACCAGGTACACCCGGATCATCTGGTACCGCCCTGAGCCAGGCATCTAGTCTTCGCTTGAAGACATCAACTTTGACCCCTGTAACGTTTCTGAGGTCCTTTGGAAGCGGGTTAAAGTGTCTTGGCACCATGACAACCAAGCTATTTTCCTTCAGTGTTGAAGAGGTCCCTTGTCGGGCCTTTAATTTGGGAACACTACACATTCTGCCTTTCCTCTTTTCCAGTGTTGTTTGAATGATAATTGGGTTTAGTTTTAGGTTTGGTACCAGTTTTTCGATAATTTTCCATATGTAGATTATGGTGTACTCTCTTCTTCTTTCCAGGGAGTACAGATTTAGTTTGCGTAGTCTTTCCCAGTAGTTGAGTTCTTTGCAGCAATTAATTTTAGCTGTGAAATGTCTTTGCGTTTCTTCTAGTTTATTAGTTTCTTCCTTTTTATATGGAGACGTCAAAACTGAGCAGCAATCAGGTTTTGGTATAATCAGTGTTTTTAGCAGGGGAATCATTACTGTCCTGTCCCTTCTTTTGAACGTTCTTAGTACCTGTCCCGCGACTCTTTTTGCTTTATTTATCGCTATCTGATTTTCTGTTTTGAATTTCGCATCATGTCATTACTACCTCCAGATCGATCGCTTTCGTGCTTCTCTGAATTTCCTGTTTATCTAGAGCATAATATGCATTCTGTTTCTACCATATCTCAAGAGCTGAAATTTCTCGGTGTTAAATGACATGTTCTTGTCTTCTGAACATTTGTATATTTTGTTCGTGTCCCTCTGCAAGGCCTCCATTTACATCGCTGATTTTTTTTCTGATCTTTGTATCGTCTGCAAAGGTTATTACTATACTGTTGCTGTTTACTCCGCTCTCTATGTCTGTTAGCATGATAATGAACAGGAGTGGGGCCAGTACTGTCCCTTGTGGTACTGAGCTGCGTACTTCCGATTCTGATGATCATATACCTTGAATTTTGACGATCTGTAGACGTTCTCTGAGGAAGTTGTAGATCCATTTTCCCACTTTGCCTGTCATTCCCATATATTTAATTTTATGTGCTATTACACCGTAATCACATTTGTCGAAAGCTTCAGCAAAATCTGTATATATGACATCGTAGTTGTCATTGCTTTCCAGTGCATCTAGGATATTGTATATTGTTGTAGTGTTCTATTAGTTGTGATAGGCATGATCCACCTGATCGGAATCCGTGCTGATTTTCGTTGAATCTTTCCAGTGTCTCCAAGAAATCATAAATTTTCTCTAACTATTCTTTCAAATACTTTGGTGAGGTGGGACGTCAATGACACTGGTCTATAGTTCTTTGCTTGAGATCTGTCCCCTCCTTTATATAGAGGGACAATGTTTGCTCTTTTCAATATGCTCGGTATTTCCCCAGTGCCTAGGGATCTTCTCCATATCCAGTATATGGAGAAGATCCCTAGACACTGTCCGGACCTGCAGCTGAATGTGGTTTCATTTGTCCTCTAACTCTCGCTACATCTTCTGGGGTAAAATCAATGTCTGTTATACACTCTCCTTGCAATTTCTCTTCAAAGAATGCATCTATGTCAGGTATCGCTTTGTCACTTTTTGGGGTACTGAAAATTGATTCATACTGGGCTCTCAATGTTTCAAATATTTCTTTTGGATCGTTGGTTAGCTCATTATTTCTCTTCCTTAAGGGGCCCAATAGCGGCGTGCGTTTTTGTTTTCCTTTTCGCATAGCTATAGAAGCATTTTGGATTTTCCTTTATTGCTTCTACCGCCTTTTCCTCTTCCCTCTCTGTGTGGTCCTTAATCAGGGCTTGTATTTCCCTGTCGATACCCTCCAGTTTTTCTTGCATTATCTCAGCAGTTGGCTAACTTCGCCTCCACTCTCTCTCTTTTGCGGAATAGTCTTCTCTTTTGCCTCTCTAGCCAGCTCCTCTTTCCTTTTGGCTGAGTTGCACTCCTCAGGAAAAGGCGGAGGCGGAAGCCTTTTCCTGAGGAAAAGCTTGACCTTCGTCAAAATGAACAATTCGGGCGTAAAAAAATAAGGTTTTTATATATATAGGTATTCCTAAATTCCTACTTACTAAATTCCTACTACATTTTCGTCGGTGGTCATTAAAGTTACATTATCTCCTACAGGTGATGCGTTTAATTTTTTCAAATAGAGGGGGGGGGGGGATTCCATTGAAAAGTTTAGATCATGCGCTTTTATACTATATACAATGATTATTTTTCCAAATTTTACTCGCGTTAGGATTTTAATTAAAAAACTCTGAATAAAATTACTTTTACTTCATGTTACCTCAGGGTTTTTACATACCCAGTTTTTTTTTTTTGTTTTGTTCCTCTTTTCTAAACAAAAGAAAATAAAACAAAACAAAATCCTTATTCAGAAAAGAATATAAATTTTCCAATATTTTTCAGTATATTTTCTGTGCAGTACTATGTTTACAGTATTCTAATTTGAATATGCAGTTGAAAGCATGGAAGCTTTTTAGGCAAAATTAATGGGATTCAGTTTATTTATTGCATTAAGAAGTGAAAATGGCAAATAACAGTAATAGTAGTAACGAATAATAATAATAATAATAATAATAATAATAATAATAATAATAATAATAATCACACGATAAAAATTTACAAAATTTTAAATAAAATGATCAACTATATATTTAGTAGAAAACAGATGATGCTTAATAATAATAAATAAAAAAGGATAAATTATTAAATTAAAAATGTTAATGAAATTTGCATATTTTACATAACTAATTATAAACTGGGAACTTAATTACTGCGACTTATACATCAGTAGGAGATAATGAAGTATTTTTTTAGTGATTTATGAAATACATTTAATGATGAAGCCTGCCTGATATGCATGGAAATTGCATTCCATACATCTGCTTCTTTGAAAGAGTGTATTTCCTGAAGTTTCTATTGTATAGTTGGGTTTATGTATAAAATCCCTGGGCAGTCTAGTGTTATAATGATGATGTATTCGATGGAGGGGTGATTGCTCTTTGAATGGGTGATGTAATGTTGATTTTTATTGATAACTTTGAACATATCGACAGCAACATTGGATTTGTACAAGTTATTTAGTTTTAGAGTATTTACATCTTTAAACATTGGAGAAGTGTGACTTTCTGTTTTCATTATTTGAGAGAGAGTTCGCAAACATTTTTTATGAATGACTTCCAAAGAATGTTTTATATATTTCTTTGAAGTACCCCAAGTTGTAATGCAATATAATAAATGTGGATGGATGAAGGAATAGTACAGGGTAAGGAGTGCGTTTTGAGGAAGAATCTTTTTAATTTAAATAATCCGAATAGAAAGCTTGATATTTTGGATTTGATATGTTGTACATAACTTTTGAAATTTAGTTTTTCGTCTAAATTAATACCAAGCACTTTAACTTCATTCACCTTTGCAAGTGTAGTGTTCCCAATTTTTACTTAATAGTTTGTGTTTGTATGTTTTGTGGTAATACTCATATAAGACGACTTTGTCAAGTTCAATAAAAGTTTATTAACACACATCCATTTATACGCATGCTCTAATTGCCTGTTCGTTTCGTTTATCAGAAATTCTAAATTATGATGGGAAGAAGTAAGAGTGGTAACATCTGTGTATTGTACGCAATTGAATGTGGTTGAGAGATGAAAATCGTTGACGTGACTTAGAAATAGCAGTAGCCCAAGAATAAATCCTTGTGGGACGCCACAATTTAGCATCGCCTTGTCGGATGAATTATCTCTTAATCTGACGTATTGATGACGATCTAAGACGATTTGAACCAATCGAGGATATTTCCTCTTATTCCGTATGTGTGAAGTTTATTCAATAAGATTTTATGCGAAAGTGTATCAAATGCTTTCGACAAGTCGAGGAAGACCAACACCGTGTGTTTTTTGCCGTTTGGGTTTTGATACACATTTTCTAATAGCATGTTTATGACATCTTCCGTTGTATACCTACCTCTAAACCAAATTGTCTTAGTTAAAATACTGTATTTGATTAAGAATTTAGTCAGTTTATTGTGTAAGATTTTTTTCAAATACTTTACTTAACGTTGGCAGTACGGAAATAGGTCGATAATTGGGTGGAGTTTTTGGTTTTCCTGACTTAAATACAGCGCATATTTTGGCTTTTTTTTAAGACGACTGCCAGGGGATATACCTTATGTTACTGATTCATTCATTAGTTTACCAAGCGGTAATACAATGTCATCTGATACTTATTTGTATATGTTTAATGGGATCGCATTGATGTCAGAGCCTTTATTTTCAGATCCTTTATTGCTAAATAGATATCGTTTAGGATTGAATCAAAGAAAAATGAGTTTGGGGTGGGTTGTGGCATGTATTGTCGGAAGTGAGTGTCAGTAATTGGAATTGAGGCTGCAGTATTGGAACCGATATTTGCAAGTTGTTGTTTAATAAACTGGCTATGTCTTTGAGATCACTAACAATTTTCGTCTTGTGTGAGGGAAGACATGGAATTTGTTTTCACCCTTTTTGTTAATTAAATCCCATAGCTTCTTGGGATTGGATTTTTGTTCATCAATTTTTGAGCACTAATGATCTGCTTTTGCTTTTTTAATGGCTTTATTAAGTCTGCTACAGTAATTTTTGTCTGTTCGGTAATAATATCAGTTTTCCATAATTTAAAGAGAGTATGTTTGCATTTAATACTCACAATGAGTGCTGGGGTGATCCATTGGTTGCTGTATTTAGTTTTAGATATTACTTTTGATTTAACAGGAAAATCTATGTTGAATATATCCATTAGTGTGCTTGAGAACGCTTGAAATTTTGTTCCAATGTCATGGTTATTTTCGGTTTTTCCAGTCCAGTCAAAAACTTGTTTTTCTTAGGAAATTTAGTTTGTTATTGTAGTTATAAGATTATAGTCAACTTTTATGTTTTCCTGTTTGGAGAAATAGGTGATTAGCATGGTATAGGTAGGCAAGTAATCTATGATATTTAATATAATTATACCAGAAATGCAGGCGAGCGGTGACCGCACCCAGATCTGATCCAGCGAAGTCGAATTTCTAATGTCATTATGAAGTCTAGTTGGCTTTGTAATAGCTAATTTAAAACCGCTTGCAGTCATGATATGAAGGAAGCTCGCGTTATTATCTGAATGTTCTTTTGTGAGATCAATATTTAAGTCTCCTGCAACGACACATCTGTTACCGATATGATTGAAGGTTAGAATTCTACAGACCTTGTAATAAAAGTTGTTACGTTACCAGCTGGTGGTTGGTAGATGCCGAAAATTTAATAGGGGATGTTATGAATATACGTTTCAATTGCGAGTGTTTCCGAGGCATTACTTTGATATTTTTACTCTTCGTAGTTTAAACCTACTTCCACCTACGCCCCTATTGTTAATCCTATATACATGGTAGCTTGTGTACCCTGGGATGTTAAAAAAAAGATCGGATCATCATTTAACCAGATTTCAGTTAATATAATGCGAGTGGATTTGTACTATAACACTGGGGAACAAATTTCAATTTTTTGTCTATTGAATTAGATTTGACAGTTACTTCTAGGTAATTTGGGTACGCTGAGCACGAATTTTTACTCGGTTTTGCTCTATCAGGTCCTGATTTTGCTCAACACCCCTCTTTCGTCGTATTCATAAAAAGGTTTTTTTCTCAATACTCGCTAAGTCTTTTTGCAGTTACACATTATGCAACTAGGTTTTTATCTAGGTATTTGTACCTATTGTTATGGTATTGTTGTATTATGTATATTTTTATATGTAACACCCTAAAAATATTTTTAATTTTGTCATTTTTAACCCATTTTAATATTAGTAAATTAAGCTAAAAATATCATAGAATTCTAAAATTTTCTCGAGCGTTCCTGTTCTCTGTAGAATATTCTAGAGGGGACAACTAAAATATATAAAAGCGACTCGTTTCCAGAGTTAATCAGTTAATTCAATCAGTCAGTCAGTCAGTCAGTCAGTCAGTCAGTCAGTCGAGTTAGTTAATTAAGTTTGGGCATTAACATAATTTTGAATTGGCATATGATTTAGTGAGTAATTTTGTCATCGTGATTTAATATAGTTGATTTAATTAGACGTAATTTATATTGTACCTACTCATCCGTGTTTCTAGTTTAATTTCATAGATTGTAAGTACCTATTTCATAATAAGTACCTATTTAAACTAATTTTTGTGTTTATATTTCAGATTTTCTTAAATTTATATGAATTAAGGGCTTTAAATACCTTTACAAATTGGCAGAACAATCAAGCAATATGTCATCAAGCACTAGAAAGTTCAAATGCAAAAACAACCCTGATTCCTTCTGTTATATATGTGGAAATTTTACACTTCCACATCAACGAGCAAATATAACTGACTTCGTAAAAAGAGCTTACTTAGCTTATTTTGGCATAAAACTGGGGGACCAAGATAAATCGTGGGCTCCACATAAAGCCTGCACTATATGCATTGAAAGACTGCGACATTGGACGAAGGGTTCGGATTAAAAAATACCTTTTGGAGTTCCGATGGTAAGTTTATGATTTCATAAAACTACGTAATTTAATCACTAGTATACTGTAACTTACCTAAATGTAATTGTAACTTAGGTACATAAACAAAAATTTACAGAAAATGTTTATAAGAATCTCAAATATTGCATAAGGTTGAAACACACAGAAATGTTAAATGTTTGGGTGATAACTTTTGATAAAATTCATAAAAACAAGTCTCTCGTCGCTTTTGTTAACGCTTTACAATTTTTTTTCCATATCAGGTGTGGCGAGAGCCTACTAACCACGAGACCGATTGCTACCTTTGCTTTGTCAAGACTTCGGGCTTCACTAAGAAAAATAAACATTGTATCGAGTACCCAAATTTCGACACCGCGATACGACCTGTGCTACATTCAAATGAGATCCCCATTCCAAAATTTAAGGGTCTGCCAACTCAAGAATTAGTTGAAGATGTTCCTGAAAATATTGTTATGCACTTTGAGGAGTCAGACACCGATTTTGACCCCAGCGTATTTGAAAGTCAAAACGATCCGCAAAAGTTTAACCAGGCCGAGTTGAATGATCTTGTAAGGGATCTAAATTTGCCAATAAAGGCTGCGGAAATTTTAGCTTCAAGACTTAAAGAAAAAACTTGCTTACTTCAAACACACACATTTCATTTTACAGAAAAAGAGAAGAAGAACTTGTTAAATATTTTAGAACAGAGGATAGTTTAGTATATTGCTGCGACATAGTTGGTTTGTTAAAGAAGATGGGGGTTGAGTCTTACGATGCAAATGATTGGCGCTTGTTTTTAGACAGTTCGAAAAGAAGTCTTAAGTGTGTGTTGTTGCATAATGGCAATCTATACGGCTCGATACCGATTGGGCACTCAACAAAAATTAAAAGAAAAGTATGAACATATAGAAAAGGTTTTAAATCTTATCAAATATAGGGAGCACGAGTGGATCATATGTGTTGACTTAAAAATGGTTAATTTTCTGCTAGGACAACAAGGAGGGTATACTAAATATCCCTGCTTCCTTTGCTTATGGGACAGCAGAGCCAAGGAAGAACATTATTTCAAACAAATCTGGCCAGCACGAACATCACTTACTGTCGGAGGAAAAAAACGTAATTAATCCACCTTTAGTGAGCAGAGATAAAATCATATTTCCTCCTCTGCATATAAAACTAGGCCTCATTAAACAATATGTAAAAGCTTTAGATACGAACGGCGAGTGTTTCAAATACATAACTTCAAAATTTCCAAGTTTAAGTTATGAAAAAATCAAGGCGGGAATTTTCGACGGTCCACAAATAAGAACAATGATTAAAGACAGCAATTTTCCTAATGTCATGAATGAACGCGAAAAAAAATGGCTGGTTCTCATTCGTGGACTTGATAGAAAACTTTTTAGGCAATTATAGGGCAGATAACTACGAAGAAATCGTAAAAAAACTTTTAAGGGACTACAAAGAGTTAGGTTGCAATATGAGCATAAAATGCATTTTTTGAATAGCCATCTTGACCAATTTCCAAGTAATTTAGGTGATGTAAGTGACGAACAAGGGGAGAGATTCCACAAGATATCAAAATTATAGAGGAACGGTACCAAGGCCGCTGGGATTCCCACATGATGGCTGATACTGCTGGTGCTTGAAAAGAGACCTGCCATCAACAAGCAAATACGCTAGAAAGTCTTACAAAAGAAAATTTTTGCCACAGTGAAAGCTTCATATCTGTTTGTTTTTTATTTTAAGTCATTTCTATCGTTATAATGTAATTTTACTGTAGTTTGAACTGCTTGTATTCATGAAACTTGAAAAAAAAATTTAACACATGACTTAATTTTTTAGTCCTAATTTGAAAAATCTGGAAAATGGCACATAGGCTGTCGACAAGAATCAGGACCTGATAGAGCCAAACCGAGTTGAAATTCGTATTCAGCGCACCCAAATTACCTAGAATCAAGTGTCAGATATCATTCAATAAAATACGTGTTGCCCAGTGTAATCATTCTAGGTTAGCTGTCGATTCGTCAAAGTGGTTCGGGAGACTACGAATGTTTAAGTTTCGGAAAAACAGGTTGCCATTATTGTATTTCTTGTTTAAAAAGCTGTCTACCGAGATATAGTCAGGGTTAACTACATTTCCGGATTCACTAATTTCATTTACAGTAGTGAGAATATTTAAAGTGTTGATCATGAAGTAAAAATAAGGACAATATGGTAATAGAAGTAATAACTGAGAAGAAAAATATGTACTGTATATATATATATATATATATATATATATATATATAATATATATATATATATATCGTAAAGGACGACGCTTGTATAGGAGAACATTCCGCGCAAGATGAGAAGAGAGAACAAACAAATGAAAAAATGAGGTAACTTGCGCGGAATGTTCTCCTATACAAGCGTCGTTCTTTACGTTATTTATACTGCGTGTTCTTTGCAGTTGAAATGTATATATAGATACGGCATGCGGGAGGTGCCCCCTTGGGGCATTGGTTTCTGCGCGTATGTAGAGGAATTACGACTTCTGATCGATTGAGGACCATGGTGTAGTGGTTATCATATCTGACCGGCAATCGGAAGATCCCGGGTTCGATTCCCGGGTGGTTACCTCATTTTTTCATTTGTTCGTTCTCTCTTCTCATCTTGCGCGGAATGTTCTCCTATACAAGCGTCGTTCTTTACGTTATTTATACTGTGTTCTTTGCAGTTGAAATGTGTATATATATATATATATATATATATATATATATAACTGCAATGACCACGCAGTATTAATGTATAGAAACGACGTAAGTATAGAGGAGTGTTCTGCACACGGAAGAGAAATAACGAACAAATGAAAAATGAGGCACCCGCCCGGGAATCGAACCCAGGATCTTCCAATTGCCGGTCAGATATGCTAACCACTACACCACAGAGCCTCGATAGTCAGAAGTCGCAATTCTCCTACATAGGGCAGAAACCAATGCCTTGTGAGGGACCCTCGCAAATCGTGAATATGTACATTTAACTGCAATGACCACGCAGTATATTAATGTATAGAAACGACGTAAGTATAGAGGAGTGTTCTGCACACGAGGAAGAGAAATAACGAACAAATGAAAAATGAGGCACCCGCCCGGAATCGAACCCAGGATCTTCCAATTGCCGGTCAGATATGCAACCACTACACCACAGAGCCTCGATATTCAGAAGTCGCAATTCTCCTACATAGGGCAGAAACCAATGCCCTATTATATATATATATATATTATATATATATATATATAATATATATATATATATTATAGGGTGGGAGAAAAGTCTTTAAGGATTTTATATACACAACTATTTATTAACATTATACAGATAAGTGTTCAAATGATGAAACAAATCGAACAAAAGTCTACAAGAATTTTATTCATACAAATATTTTGTTAAATTGTAATTTAATCTTCAAAGAGTTTTCCATCCGCTATGATACATTTGTGGATTCTCTCTGGGAAACTCTTCATTGTTCTTCTGAACATATCGAGTGGGATCCTTTTCAGTTGTTCATCTATTCTGGGGCCAAGAGCATTCACATTTGGATAGATGAAACCAGGTGTGTAGAGTTTGTCACGTAAATATGCCCAAAACCAGAAATCACATGGGATTAAATCGGGTGATTTGGCTGGCCACTCGATGGGATCTCGCCGTCCAAGCCATTTTCCTTCAAGGTTCCTATCCAGAATCTCACGGGCAGCTGCAGAGTAATATGGCGGAACTGCATTATGTTGATAAAGCCAATTCCTGCCAACGCCATTAGTACACTGCGGCAAAACTTTCTCTCTCAATACCTGACAATAGCGTTTTCTATCCATCGTATCTCTCGATATGTCAAAGTAAACGAGTCCTGAACAGTGTTGGGCACTAAAGCGTTAATCCGATAACAGTTAATTAACGAAGTTAACTTTTTTTAACGGACTATTAACGGAAGTTAATTTCCATTTATCGTTATCGGACCAGTTAACTTCCGATAACTCGATATTTAGTCTGTTAAAGTCTGTTAACACGTTAACTGCGAGGAGTCATTCACGGAAGATCACCGCTCCGCGAATGAATTCAAACCGCCATAACTTCAGTCTGCCAATTCCGTCCTCTGCCGCAGTGGAACGGCTCTTCTCTCTCGGCAAGGACATCCTGAGGCCCAAGAGGTCAAGACTGGCAGTTGGGCCTAACTTTGAGAAGTTGGTCTTTCTGAAGGGCAACCAGCACATTGTGTCATAGTCTTTAATAAATGTGCCTAAAATTTCATTTTACCTTTCAGTTCCCGCCATAATAATTGTCTGGTAAATTAAAATTTAGTTAATGGTTAGTGGTTATAAGGGTTGCAAAACATGTAATCAGTACATTTTTTATTAAAAATAAAATAAAAAGTTATTAAGCAAAAAGTTGCAAAACTTGATAAAAATACAGTTAAATACCTATTTATTGTGGATTTTGCATAAATAAACATTTTCTATGGGTTTTAAAGCTTTTTTCCTTGATTTTTTAAAGTTAGTAAAGAAATAGTTATCGTTAACGGATTATCGTTAACTTCCGTTAACTTTGTAGTAAAATTATCGGATTATCGTTACCGGAGTTAAAAATTGGGGTTAACGGATTATCGTTATCGAAGTTAACTTTTTGGTTAACGGTGCCCACCACTGGTCCTGAATAACCGATGCACGCCCAAACTGTTAGTGTAGCCGTTTTAAGGGGGTTTACTCAATCTTATTTTGTTTTTGTTTTTTTCGCCCAGTAGTGAACTGTGTGTTTGTTTCCTTTATTCGTTAAACCAAAAACATGTTCACCTGAAAATTTGCTTTTTCGAACGAAATCTGGATCACTTTTAAACTTTTATCATTATTTCAGCAAATTGCAGCCATCTATCAGAATCATTGTCGTATATGAGCTGAGAGTGAATGGGTTTGTAATCGTGGTACCCTTGTGATTTCAATATTTTTGCGACTGAAAATCTGGAAATACTCAATTCTTCTGCGACTTTTCTCGTTGAAGTTGTTGGATCGACTTGAAAAATAGCGAGCATATTTTCTTTATTGTTGTCTTCTGTCGCCGTTAGTGGCTTTTCGCTTCTTAGACGATTTTTTTTCGTCAGGTTTCCTGTTTCCAAACGTATGAGCTTTCAGTATCGAAGGGTGGTTGCATTTGGTGGTGATTTATTATATTTTTCTTTTTCTTCATTGCTGTATTTCATCCTTGCTGACTGGGGCTAGGGCCTAGGACCTTCCTGTTCTGGCCTAGGGCCATTCCTGGCCTTATATAGTTGCCTTGAAAAGTACTGCATTCATTGCAGTGATATCATTGGAATTTATTTATTATTAATAAATTATTTGTATGTATAAAATCCTTAAAGACTCTCCCACCCTGTATACTTTATGTCACTTTATGAGAGTTCGAACGACGGTTCAGGATCGATCTGCGGTCGACCCCTCTGCAGCATCCCGCCTCATTTGCGAGATTTGGTGAGGGAGGGAATTGCTGTCTGATCTCCTCCTGCCCTCGTAGCCAGCCACGCATGGCTGGTCAGGAACTTTGCACAGGAATCTGTCCAGCTGGTTCTTGAAATTATTCAGGTCGGTGTGCTGGAGATTCCTCACTTCTTTTGGTAGGACATTGAACTTTGGGCCCCGTATTCTGAGGGTATTTTCATCCTCGTTTTCATGGCCCCCTGGGCCCTGTCCCACCGCAGCTGGGACAGTACAAAATCTGTCTCTTCTCTCATTTAAGTTTGTTTCCATTTCATTTCTAAGGTTAGGGACAGAGCCCTTAAGTATTTTCCATATGTATATTATTGTGTACAGCTCGCGCCTTCTTTCGAGAGAGTAGAGTTTCAGGGACTGTATTCAAGACCAGTAGTCTTCATCTTCCGTTTCCTCTATCTTAGACGTAAAAGTCCTTTGTATAGCGTCAATATTCGCAATGTCTTGTTTTCTGTATAGGTTTGTGAATACTGATCAATACTCAATTATTGGTAGAAACTAGAATAACCCAGTGGTGGCGAACAATGGCACGCGATCAAATTTGCCTGGCACACCTAAGGATACAAATTTTTATAAAAAAATCGGTATAAAATAATAGATTTAATGTTTATAATTTGGTGTAATATATAAAAACTTTGGTGGGCACGCGAATTTTTTTATGGTTGATGTTTTTTTTTTTTTTTTGGCACGCGACTGTAAAAAGGTTCGCCACCCCTGGTCACTAGACTCTCCCATAATTTGAGCATGATGTTTGCTTTTCTGCTGCGGAAGCTCCTCCAGATGATTCCCATTATTTTTCTAGCCATTGTAATTTTGATGCTGTAGTGCTCTCTGAATTCTGCATCCGACGACATTATTACGCCAAGATCCCTGACTTGTGGATTTGGTGTTATCTGTTTGGCTTGCAGAGTTTTGTACCCTTTATTCTATAGTTCCTCGTTATTACCATATCCTAGAAGTTGAAATTTTTCTTCGTTGAACTTCATATTGTTGTCTTCTGCCCACTGGAATAATGTTTCAATATCATTTTGTAATCTTTCTACGTCACCTTCGTTCAAAATTTCCTTGCATATCTTTGTGTCATCTGCGAAACATGATACAATACTGTCATTGATATCTGCAATCATTATTATGACCAGCAAGGGAGCTAGTACTGTCCCTTGTGGGACAGAGCTCTCTATTTCCGAGACTTCCGATTTAACTCCATTTACCACCACTCTGTGTTTTTTGCGTCAAGAAATTAAATATCCATCTTCATAGCTTTCCAGTAATTCCTGTATTTTTAAGTTTGTGTGCTATAATTCTATGGTCACAATTATCGAAGGCTTTAGCAAAGTCAGTATACTGTAGATTACATCTATGTTTTGTCCTCGACACGTGTTTCCAATATTTTCCCCTGGAGGTCTAATAGCTGTGATAGACATGATCTTCTAGCCCTGAAACCATGTTGATTTGGGTTGTACAAGTTCTTTTCTTGTAGGTAATAGGTAGTTTTGCCTCTAATTATACGTTCAAAGCACTTATAAGGTGGGAGGTGAAGCTACCAACCAATAATTCTTGGGCATTGCTCTGTTACCACCTTTGAATAAGGAGGCAATGTTCGCGTTCTTTAATGGAATTGGAATTTGTCCTGTGTCGATTGATTTCCTCCATAGTAAGTATAGCGGTTTGGCAATACTCTCTTTACATTTCTTCAGAAACATGGCACTCCATACCGAATTGTCTCGCATCTGTGATAGAGCCTTACTTACATCTCCTTCCTAGAACTCTAAGTCCATTAATAGGTTGGCTGATTTGTATCAATGTCGAAATATTCGTCTGGGTTTTCTACTTTCATCTCGGACTTAGGGGTGCTAAACACAAAGTTAAATTGTTCCTTAAGCAGATTGCTCATTTTTTTGGGGTCATTCGTGTGTTTGGCCTCTCCGTCTGCCAACGGACCAATACTCTCTTTACACTGCATTTTCCTTTTTGCAAACGTGTAGGAGTATTTTGGATTATTTTTTCTTGTTTTCTGCTACTTTGTTTTCCTCCTCGTTTGTTTTATGTATGAATGTTTGCTTCAGATCCATTTCTATGTCGCCTAGTTTCCTCTCTAGTTTGAGTCTTCTTGCATCAGTTCTGCATCTGTAGAGATGTTTTACGGTTTGCTTCCGTTGTCTAAATAGTGTCCTGATTTTTCTCTTGAGCTTGCTACGGTTTCTTTTTTTGTTATATATATATATATATATATATATATATATATAATATATATATAGATATATATATGTGTGTGTGTGTGTGTGTGTGTGTGTAACAGTATATGCAAAACATTACATATACTTTCTAAAACAGTTTTTAGGAGGTTAAGTGTGTTCTACCGGTTATGCAGTTTCTTTATCCCAAATCAGTGCCTGTCTTCGAACAGGGGTCTTTTTCGCCCCTGTATGGAGTACGCTTCTCGTGTGTTGGGTGGCTCAACCCACACGGCTCTACTTCACCGAGTGGAATCAAAGACTTTTCATCTTATCAATTCCCCGCCTCTTAATGATTGTCTTCCATCCCTCTCTCTTCGCTCCAATGATGCCTCTCTCTCTTTTTACTAACGCTATTATAAAGGACACTGCTCTTGTGAACTCTTTAACTGCATGCCTCCCTCTTTAATAAGAGTTTGCAGTACCAGACTTTCGATGCATTCTCATCCATTTTCTGTCCAACTTTCTAACAAGGGTCAATCGGTGTTCCCAATCTTTCATTTACTCAACCGGTCAACTCTGGAACAACCTTCGGCTCGCTACTCCTCCTCCAACAGTATGAGAGTTGGCGGAGGCATTTTTGTGGACGTTCGCCCTTGGCCCATGTTTCCAGCATAAAAAAAAGTTAGGTTAGGTTTGGTTAACCTACCCTAGCCTAAAATGAGCTAAAACAAAAATTTTCTCCTACAACAATGTAAGACTTATTTTCCGAGTAGGAGGAAAATGATACAAAAGATATCACCGAATTGGCGCGATTATATATATATATATATATATATATATATATATATATATATATATATATATATATATATATATATAATGGAAATTCTCTGAAGTGCATACTTCATTTCTCCAGTCTCAATCTGAGATTGGAGTTTCTCATTCAGCAGTTAATAGAATTTGCATTTCTAACCATACTCAAGTTGAATAACTTCATTAAAGACAGTATAAGAACAGAGAGAATACTATCGTAAAAAACATATATATTGCTTGCAATCTCAAAGACGATAGAATTTGTATCATAGGATAAAATGGCTGTACACGAGATATAAAAAGCGATTAATTTTCAATTCTTCAAAACTACATTAAAAAATGGAACGTCGCTCACGGAGCCTTTTCCCATTTGTTTTTAATTATTCTATTTAATGTGTCCATTACTTTTATTAAAAGTTATTGGAATCGTGGCGGACGAAAGAATCAGTAATATTGTGGTGAGCATGCATTCAGTGATTTGGGTAGATACGATAATTGAAGCATTATCGAAATCAAAATTATAGTAATCATGGTGTTGACACGTGACGAAATACCGCGCCTGCGCTGTCACGGACGTCCGTACATTTGCCTAAGTTCTTAGTAAATCTAATTTCATCCACATTGCTACAGCAAAATCTACTGCCATACTCTCGAGCACAGTCCAATGTAATCATGCATGATCCACTAACGTTCGAGGTACTGCGTGATCGTGGAAACAAACAGAACTGAAGGGAACTTCCCGCATTTACGATAACCTATCATAGTATTCATATATTTGAAAACTTAATTTTAAAAATCAACATGGCAGGAACGGGCGATTTAACTAAGTCATAAATATCAAATTTTCATAAGCCACCGAAAATCCTATCGAAGACATTATCCTATACTTCTTTATCAGGTTTTTTTCCATTTTATGTGAACGGACGTTCAAGAAGAAAAAATAGCCAGAGAGAAAGATTAAAATAAAAATATAAAGAAGTTGGTGATGTTGGCCAGAGATAACTACATACAGATACCAAACCGA
Source organism: Bathynomus jamesi (assembly GCA_023014485.1). Taxonomy (NCBI): domain Eukaryota; kingdom Metazoa; phylum Arthropoda; class Malacostraca; order Isopoda; family Cirolanidae; genus Bathynomus; species Bathynomus jamesi. The sequence goes on from JAJOZX010004743.1 coordinate 66,261, forward strand.
TCGAATGAACATCTCTCCCCCCACCAGCTATGGCCCCTTCTCTCCAATCGCTTAATGACCTGAACCTCGATCATCGGAAAAAGAACAAGTAAAATAGTTTTTTAAAAACGTGTGCATTGAGAGATGCTAAAAAGAAAAAACCCCAAAAAAACAGGGAAATTGAGAATTACGAGTCGTTTCCGTGGGTCAGGAACGATAATAATAATAATAATAAAATAATAATAATAATAATAATAATAATAATTAATTTGCAAAAAATAATTACAAAACTATTAAAAAGGAATTTATGACGAGGGTTAAGACATAAAAGCGCTTGGGAACGTCTCAGCAGCATTAAATGAAAACATTTTGAGTTATTCAGTTCGTACAACGTCGAGTAATGCTAAATTATTCTTATTGAAGACTCGGGATACAATTTATATATATATATATATATATACATGTATATATATATATATATATATTCTGACGAAGGCGAAGCTTGTCACTCCACGCTGGGCTGCTGGTGGGGCGTGGTTCGGATTCCACGTTAAACTGTAGGTCTAAGGTGGATTGACAAGCTTCACCTTCGTCAGAATGAAAAATTCGAGCGGAAGCAAAACCAAGGTTAACAAGGTACATATGAATGACAGATGTAAATAGACACCACGATGATAGTCCTTAAGAACAATTGGCAAAGCTCATTAATGAAATGTCAGAACGTGTGTCAGCTTTACATAATACAAGGAAGAGATGAACACAACTCTAAACACATTGATTCATTATATATGTTATTATTTACTGGCTTTTATTATCAAACCAAAACCTATGGTAAAACTAAAGGGGGGGGGCTCTCTCTCTCTTTTATATATATATATATATATATATATATATATATATATATATAACGTAAAGAACGACGCTTGTATAGGAGATATTCGCGCAAGACGAGAGAGAGAGAACGAAACAAATGAAAAAATGAGGTAACCACCCGGGAATCGAACGGCATTTGGAAGAGTGAGGCCCATGGTGTAATGGTTATCGCATCTGACCGGCAATCGGAAGATCCCGGGTTCGATTCCCGGGTGTGTTACCTCATTTTTCATTTGTTTCGTCTCTCTCTCTCTCGTCTTGCGCTGAATATCTCCTATACAAGCGTCGTTTTCACGTTAATTACACTGCGTGTTGCAGTTATATATATATATATTATATAATATATATATATATATTATTGAAAAATCTGTTTTATTTAAAAAGAACATTTGTTTGGATTTTAGACAAACAAAATACTGTGTTCAGAAAATGACGAGGTTCAATTTTGTTAAAACTCAACTAAACAAACTATGTTACTCGAAAATACATTTGGTCAAAAGAGAGAAAGAATTACATTCATTTTTAACAACAATGAACCACATAATTTGGAACACACCACTATGTTTGTCTAAAATCCTAACAGTTGGTTTTTTTTTAAGTTAAATAAAGAGGTCAGTGAGTTTATCATCACCGGAAAAAGAAAAGGAGTTAAATTCCTACACGCGTCGTATATTCTCAATTCAAATAGATATAAAGGCAGTTTAAATGGGATTTTCTCTCTTTACTTCAAATTACACAGGCCTGCGATGTTTTTGTTGTCCGAAATATTTTAGCACTTATATAACAATGTTTGCACGTTGATTCCGAAAATAATATTAATTTTTCGTCATCACGTACAGATTTTTCACAAAATGTCATATTTCATATTACATATTACGTATTAATAATTTCATTAAAATTGACTCAATTAAATTTTGATTAAAAACTATGGCCTATAAATGCTTCCAGATCAGAAGTGACGTCATAGCGTCTTCTAGAACATTCGAGAAACACACCGCTAGTATATAAGTGATTGACAAGCCACGAGAGGAGTCAGTCTGTGTAATGCGTGCGAGGTTATAGTTCTTTATTATTGAAAGGTGCGCGGTGACTATATTTCTCTTTTGAAATTTGTTTATTTGTCGCTATGGCAACCAGAGGGTGTGTAAATAGCCCAAACATTTTCTGTTATATTTGTGGAAAATTTACCGAGGAAAAACAAAAGCGAGATATTACAAACTTCGTCAAAAAAGCATACTATGCGTACTTCGGAATGAAACTTGGGGATCAAGACAAATCATGGGCTCCACGAAGTTTGCAGTGTTTGTGTTGTTGTTGGTTAGCCGATCAGCCCACCCTGATCGAACAAGCGGCGGCACGCAGGTAACCGATCGCCCTCTCCGGAGTGGACCAGAGGTCCAGCGCACTAGTGATATGTTGTGTTGTGTTGTGTTGTATGTTGTGCTAGAGCAGTACAGTCTGTCATAATGTGTTCAACTGTTTGTGGTGTGTCGTGGCACAGGTGGCAGGTGTCGTCTGTGAAATTGTTTAGTCTGTGTTTATATGTCTGTAAGTTGGAGTGATGTCCACATCGGAATCGTGCTAAGTTAACTCGACCCGATCTGCTCAGGCTGGTCTCTGACCTGTTAATGGGTGGCGGCTTCGCACCTAGGACCGCATTCGGACCGAGTCGTGTCAGTGCTTTGTGGGTTAGGTGCGTGTGTATATGTGTTTTCTGCACGTGTGATGTCTGTGGGGCGTGATATGGAATGGAGTATTTGGTTATAATGTCTTCTGGTGTTACCTTAATGGTGCGAGGTATTGGTGCATGATTGTACATGTAGTGGCAAGAGTGTTGTGGGTTAGTTGTCGCTGCTGCCATGAATTGTGTTCCCCTACTAAACCAAATACTCTTGATATAACTTCATCTGATTCAGTGTCTGATGACGAGGAAAACGATGATTTTTATTGTTTTCAAACCGAAACATCTGGTGAACCCCAATTGTTTACACAAAGTGAACTTAATGATTTGGTAAGAGATTTGTGTCACCCGAAGGATTCTTCAGATATTTTGGGATCCAAACTTCGTGCAAAGAACTTGCTTTCTCCCGGGACGTCATTTTATTGGTACAGAACTTGCGAAAAAGAATTCACCCAATATTTTTTTCAAGAAAATTCACTGGTATATTGCAACAATGTTTCGGAACTAATACTTAAGCTAGGCGCTGCAGTATATGACCCAAATGAATGGAGACTTTTCATTGATTCTTCCAAAAAGCGTCCTCCTTCACAACGGTAACTTGTATGCATCCGTTCTTGTGGCTCATTCGGTTCACTTGAAGGAAACGTACGAAAATCTTGAGCTTCTTCTAGCTAAGGTTAAATACAAAGAACACGGTTGGCCACTTTGTGGAGACTTAAAAGTGATTTGTATGTTGTTAGGTCAACAACCAGGTTATACGAAGTTTCCATGTTTTTTGTGTGAATGGGATAGCCGAGCAAGAACTCAGCACTGGATATAAAAGGAATGGACACGCAGAGTTAACCTGACACCTGGTTCTAAAAACATTCAACGTGAAAATTTGGTTCACACGAAGAAAGTCCTTTCACCTCCGCTTCACATAAAATTGGGCTTGATGAAGCAATTTGTTAAGGCCTTGGACGAAGATGGAGATTGTTTTAAGTATCTGTGTTGTAAATTCTCAACTCTTTCGGAAGCAAAATTGAAAGAATTTTCGTTGGTCCTCAAATTAGAAAACTGACTGGATGAACACTATGAAAGAACATTGAACAATCTTGAAAAAGAAGCGTGGATTGCTTTTAAGGATGTTATCAGCAAATTTTGGGGGAACAACAAGGACCCAAATTACCAAAACATTGTGAACAACATGCTAAATAAATTGAAAGAGTTGGGTTGTAATACGAGTTTAAAATTACATTTCTTACATTCACACTTGGATTACTTCCTTGAGAATCTCGGAGCACTCGGCGAAGAACAGGGAGAACGGTTTCACCGAGACATCAAATAAATGGAGAAGAGAGATCAGGGAAGGTGGGACATCAGCATGATGGCTGATTACTGCTGGATGTTGAAACAAGATACTCCAGAATTATTACATAAAAGAAAAGGAACAGCGCGTACATTCGAGACTAAAAGACATAGATCTCACAAGAAAACTCAGGACAAATAAAGATCAATAAGTAATTGACGTTAATAATCTTCTTTATTTTTAAAGTTGTTCGCATCATTTGTAATTAGTATAACAAAGCGAAATAGGTACCTAATATAAATTGAAATAAATAATTTTTTTTTTTTGTTTTTTCCCTTCCAGTTTGCAGAAAATCCTTACGTGATAGAAAAAAATGGACACCTTATTCGAAATGAGCGTAGTTGAATTATATAAAATCAGTTATTAGTAAGAAAACAACTCTTACAAAGTTCTCATTCGCAGGCCTGTATTTTCTGTGAAGTAGTAATGGGTACACTCGCTTTGATATTTGGAATTTAAGAAATATGAAGCCGTAAATGTACATAATGATAAACGCATCCCCAAAAGAAGAAGAAGGAAGGATTCACTGAATTGAAAGACAAATAAATATATCAACAGTACTTTCTTTATAGAGGGATAAAAATTATTGTTTAGCTAATGCGTAATTTTTGTCGACAAACTACAAAGAAAACGGTAAATTACTTTATATTATTTTACAACATAACTGAGATTACAGTATTCTGTCAACTTTCTATCTTGCGTCTCAAATAATATAGGCCTACTTTTCTAAACTTTTTGAAACGTATGAAGTTCAGTTTAATAATGAAAAGATAAACAAATGTTAATGAATATTGGAGCATAGTATTCCTCTTACCCTCTACGTCATTTCGGTTGAGCAATTATGTAGAACTTTCAATGATTAAGACAATTCCACGTAATTCATTAATTCATTACTCACCATAAACTTTCTCAGTGTAAAAAAATAAAATTCTGCTTTTTGTAAATTTTCGCCAACTTACCTGGAAAATAAAACGGCAAACATTATACATATATAAACGTAACCGCGCGCGCGTGCAACACACACACACACACACACATATATATATATATATATATATGCTGCAAACCCACAGGAAAAAGAAAACGATTCCAAGGTCTTTCGTGTATTCAGAGCTACACCTCGTCACACGAAAGGCCTTGGAATCGTTTTCTTTTTCTTGTGGGTTTGCAGCATTCATTCATTTCACTTGTTTAATTGTGAAATTCATCCCATATATATATATATACAGGGTGTCCTACAAGTCCGGTTTCACAGGAAAATTTATTTTAAATTAAATTCACCAAAGTAATACATTAGGACTAAAACAAATGTCCAAACTGGTGTCTTGTTTTGGGACCTTTTTCTATCTGTTACAGGTACAATAACACGCAATAGCCAATATGGAAGCGAGTTACACTCGTGAGGAAAAGGCGGAGGTCCCAAAACAAGCCATCAATTTGAACATTTACTTTAGTTCTAATGTATTACTTTCGTAAATTTAATTTAAAATGAATTTTCCTATGAGACAGGACTTATGGGACACCCTGTATATACTTCTGAAAGAAACCTTGATGTTTATAAACTTCAAATAGAAACCAAAACGGTTCAAACCAACCAAGATCCCCAAACTTCATTTTATTCCTCTCCCTCTGTTTACATCCGCTTGTACAAACGAAAGTAAAAAACCTCAATTTTTTGGAATTAATACTATAAACACCCAGGAATGTCTGTCAGTCAGTCCGTCCCGCTGTTGTCAGTCGGTCACGCTGAGGAACGTTTGTCGGTCACGCTCAGGAACGTTTAGGTTAAGTCGTGATATTTTCGTTAGCTTTAACCAAAATATCACGGCTTAACCTAACCAATCGTCAAAGGCGTACAATTACCCTAAAAAAATAAATAAAAAAAGTTTTTTTTTTTTTATTTAACCAAACTAGCACGACTTAACCTAACCAATCGTCAATGCCGTACAGTATAAAGAATCCTCTTCTCTTAATATATAAAAAATAAATAAATAAAAAAAATTTAGTTTTTTATTTATTATTTTTTTATAATACTATAAACACCCAGGAATGTCTGTCAGTCAGTCCGTCCCGCTCAGTTTGTCAGTTCGGTCACGCTGAGGAACGTTTGTCGGTCACGCTCAGGAACGTTTAGGTTAAGTCGTGATATTTTCGTTAGCTTTAACCAAAATATCACGACTTAACCTAACCAACGTCAAGGCGTACAATTACCGTAAAAAAATAAATAAAATTTTTTTTTTTTTTTATTTAACCAAACTAGCACGACTAACCTAACCAATCGTCAATGCCGTACAGTATAAAGAATCCTCTTCTCTTAATATATAAAAATAAATAAATAAAAAAAATTTATTTTTTTATTTATTTTTTAGGTTAATTGAACGCCCTTGTACGATTGGTAGGTTAAGTCGTGATAGTTTGGTTAATTTTTGCTACCCGCGACCCGCACGAAGGGCGGGTCTTAGGCTAGTTGTAAATAAACTCTTATAAATTTACTTATACTTCTCGTAATTTAATGATCCCCCCACCCCACCCCTAAAAAAAAAAGTATTACGTAATTACTAAAAGTCTGACGTATTACGTTTTTTTTATTACCAAGAGTGATGAGTAAAAGGATTGGAGAAAAGCCAATATAGTTCTCGAAATGCACAAATGGTCGTTTTGATAAATCGAAATGGCTTTCTCTTTAGTAAGAAGTCTAAACGAGTTCCTTTTTAATGGACAGAGTAGATGATCAGGAAACTGGAGCAAGAATTCCAATAAGAACAGAGAGAGAGAGAGAGAGAGGAGAGAGAGAGAGAGAGAGAGAGAGAGTTACAAGGACAAGAGGAAGTCTCAAAGACCTTTCGGTTCACTCAGGGAGGTTCCTGTTATTAAACTAGTGCATTTTTTAATTGTTATAACAGTAGTAGAAAACTGTAGATAGAAAAGCATACGGCTCTTTCTCCACCCTCCCCGCCAGAGGTGAGTACGGAAAAAGGTTAAAGAAAATACCTTGACCCTGGAAAAGTAGCCAAGGAAATTTTACAGGAAAGGTGAGAATATACAGTATAAACTAGCTCTACAATTACGTTATGCACATACACAGAAGTCGTACACTAGAGCAGGGCTTCTCAAACTTTTTTCACTTGCGACCCCTTTGGATCAGACAAATTTTTTCGCGACCCTTCACTCAATGTCATAAAAGCAATAGGTACTAACACTGTATATTTATGAAAAAAAATAATATTTTCAAATGTTTCTGCGACCCCCAGTTTGAGAAGTCGTACACTAGAGAACATGGTTGTATAAACTAACATGTAAATATATTTGTGCTGATTGTATAACTACTACTTGGTATCGTCACAAAAACCTCGAACGTGTGTTTTGACTTTATACAAAATATTTACAGCTCTATTTACCTTGGTATGGGGCCAACGAAGACCCCATGGCCCACTCCAGACTAGCCCCAAAAGGATTAAGCAAACTCTCCTTGTCTACAACCATGTACAAACAAAGCCATCACGCTAGTAAGGTGATATGAGAGAGAGAGAGAGAGAGAGAGAGAGGAGAGAGAGAGAGAGAGAGAGAGAGAGCTCGTGTGTGTGTGTGTGTGTGTGTGTGTGTGTTTAACCCCTTTCCAGGTCTAAGATTTACGTTTGAGAACAGAGAAAAGATCGTGCGTCAAAGCATTTTTAACTCGAATAAATCTTCAAGTAATATTCTCAACATTTAAAAAATTATTAATAATGAACTTCTGTATAAAAATTTCAAAGAATATTTTTCCCCCACAGTTATCTATTGTATTAATTGCGCTTTCATTATTTTTCTTAAAAAAGAAAATGGCTGAACTTTAAACAAAAAGAGAAAAACTCAGGCAAGGATTATGAAAAGATTAATTCGAGACAAAACTTTTTGAAAACTAGGGTCTAATGGGTATTAAAGTCTTTAGTGAACCCCGAAAATATAAAAACAAACTTTTTTGGATCGTGCAGTGAACCCTCATTCGGTGAAACACTTAGCTTAATGGGATATGAGAGACGAATGAGTCAATTCACAACATATTGGCTTTTCTCCTTCTTCTGGTATATCGTTATTAATAATCCACAATGTTACTATAAATAATTCACAATTACTAGCTTAAATCACAATAAACTTGATTCAATATTTATGAAAAAACAACTTTTACCAAAGTTATATTTTTGTTAACTGCTTTCGTATACTGTATTATTATTATTATTATTATTATCATTATTATCATCATTATCTGTGGCGTAAAGACATCCATAAACAGTCTCAAAGACAAAAGCTGCGCCATAGATTCGATACCAAACAAAATATATAAATCATGTAATCATATTATCTCTAAACCAATTGCAGTCCTTTTCAGACCGATAGATACCGTTCAGATCTTCTATAAAAGTAGCTCGCAAATACTCTATATATAAAAATGGTATTAATATATCGACGATTAATAGCGTTTTTCACAGCTGAAAAATATTTTGTCACCCAATCGTTCGGCTTCAGAGGCGTAAACCTCAACAGAAGATGCCGTTATTGCGTTAACTGAGACACTACAAAATTTTAAATACTAATAAAAAAAACACCTTTATTTGCACTCTTCCTGGACTTATCCAAAGCTTTTGACGCAACAGAACACTCCGTTCTAATCCAAAAATATTATTAAGTGGTCGTTTGTAGTAGTTTCTCACAACACCAACTTTCCACCAATTAGGAGTCACAGACATTGCTAAAACATAGGTGGCCACGAAACTACATATTTGCCAAATAAATAAATAAGCGTAATACATTTAATTTTATTGCCGCCTACAAGTATATCATATATCGCAGTCATAATGAAATCATATTAGTGTCATAATGACACTAAATTATTACAATTTTTATGATAACACACACACGTCATTATGACGTCAACATGAATGACAATTTTTAGGTGGTAATTTGACGCCATATTGCCGTCATTTGGTTTAGAACAACGTTTTCCAACCGTAGTGTCGCTAAATTTCAGGAAAATGACCGAAGTAACTTGTTGAAAATAGAAAAGTTACGGAAAATATGCAAATTTCAAATCAAACAAAACATGCGAGATTTTTTTAACGTCCATACATGGACGGAAAATGCATAAACTCAAATTGAAGTTACATGGTGTTGGGGAGTGGGGTGGGGTGGGAGAACTTGATACTGAAGAACAGCGAGACACAAATTCTCACTAAATTGATTACTAAAAAACCTGCGATGGAAGTTAGATAAATATTCACCCGCGTTAAAGTAAACAAAACAAATAAATAACATCGGTGATAATGACAATAAATGATGTGAACGGATATAAAAAAAATATATTTCGCGCTTTTGGAACGTAGAAAAAAGAAAAACAACGTTCGTAAAATCGAGAAAGTAGATGGAGGTGTCCTCTGTCGAGACACCTCTTATAAATAACCTTTCCCAAGTTGAGCACTTTTGCAACACGAATGAAAAGCAAAGTTTGAACGGGCAGAAATTTATGTCTGAATGCCCACATACTACTCACACTTTATATAATAGAGATGAAAAACACGAAAAGAGTTTGCATATACTCTGTATATACACAAATATAAGCGTGACTCGAGACACATAAAAGATATATATATATATATATATATATATATATATATATATATATATATACACACACAAACTCAGAATGGTCCCTGGTCTGTGTTTAACATATATATATATATATATATAATATATATATATATACAGGGTGTCCGAGAATTATCTGTACAATTTTTGGCTGTTATTAAAAGTCAACCATGAAGTGTAGAAATTCCAGTGTTGTCCCATTTTACAGAGATCTCTAAGTTTTTTCTGATACCACGTTTTGACAAGTTTTTTAGAAATGTACGCGGGTGACAGACATTGATGATTTAAAAGCAAGAATCACAGCTGCTATTGAGCGAATTGATGTGGATATGCTGCAGCGTACATGGCAACATTTGGAGTATCGATTGGATGTTTTGCGAATCACTAATGGTGCACATATCGAATGTTTGTAACAACGTTACTTTAATAAAAGAAACTTTTGAAAATACAGATTCTAAATAATCTTGTTTAAGAATTTTACGTGTTTTATCAAGAATTTTATTAAAAGATGAAATTGTACAGATAATGTTCGGACACACTGGAATTTCTAAAAAACTTGTCAGAACTTGGTATCAGAAAAAACTTAATGAGATTCTCTGTAAAATGGGACAACACTGGAATTTCTACACTTCATGGTTGACTTTTAATAACAGCCAAAAATTGTACAGATAATTCTCGGACACCCTGTATATATTATATATATATATATATATATATATATATATTATATATATATATATTATTATATATATATATAATATATATATATATATATATATTCAGCGAAAGAAGCTCCCACTACTGAAACCTCAATTAAGGGAAGATATAAAGAACGTTAAATAATAGCCTCTTCAAGAGCAAAAACATTTAAAGATAAAAAGATGCTATCAGCGAAGATGGTGGTCAGAAAAGGAATAAAAACACTGAGATGTGCTACAGTATATACAAGCCGGTTCAGGAAGCGGATCTCGCAAAGTAATTTGTGATTCAGAATCAAGCATCAAGGAAGAGGAATCCTCCGAATGAATTTTATTAGACTACATAACGGCTTAATCTCAGCTTCATAAAAATTACGACACGAAAGTCGACAAAGAATTCTAACGTGAAATGGAAAACTCTTTTTTACTATCAACAACATTGAAAACGATATAACAGCATTATACAGAGTGTTCTAAAATTACGTAGTAAACTTTTATATGTCTGTCGATCAGTTGTCGGACGTTGTGAACAATGTGTTCAAGTTGAAGGAAGACACTTTGAACATCTAAAATAAATAATTATTGTTGCTGTATTTGAAATAAAATTGTTAAAAATCGCAAGATTTTTGTTAAGATATTGCGTTCATATAAAAGTTTACTAGATAATTTTAGAACACCCTGTATAATCTTTCATAACGAGTGGATCGTGTTGATTCTCTGAATAAAAGTGGATTGAGGATTCATTTTTAGGGTCTCCTAAGTAAATCAATAATCATTTTGCCCTTCATCTCGCTGTATCATTTCATCAGAGCCTGAAATGATACTCACGATGAACATTTACCGCTCAACTTATCGCGATCTATGTTACTTCCAAAATGGATATATCACCAAACGAAGTGTGACGTTCAGAGTGAACTACGATTCAAATACAGAAACAGAAGCAGAAAACATAAAAATATAAATTGTATATAAAATGCAGTTTATAATGAAAATATATTAACTAAAAAAACATTTAAAATTATTTTTGTAGTATTTTACAATGAAATGAGGCTGTTTATATATTTATATAATAGTTTCGGAAAAAAGTTCGCCTACGAATAAAACTTCTAGACCGCATAAAAAAATTACTAATTGTTTGTATTTGAATATAATTTATTGTTTTGGGTGACAGTCATGAAATTTTAAAAAGAAAACCCAGCCATTAACTGGTTAGTGATTTTTATGTTTTTTACAAATTTTGTTTTTGAACGAACTTCTTTACCAAACTACATTTATTGCCAATTCATTTTGGAGCATCACCAGACTTGAAAACAGCGCGTTAACATATCGCACATAAATTTAGCGTTGAATGGATCGTAGCTGTATATTACTTTAAAAATACAGTACTCACGCGGTTATCCGTGATTCACTCAAACGTGAATCGGGTTAACCTTGACAATTGTGAGCATTATGCACTTATCCGTGATTATGACCGAGTTAACCGCAATTTGGTGCGGTTTACATCCGCGACTCGGCTCCCGCGAAATCACCACCACGCGCCTCATTCCGTGTCTCGTGTTTCATAGCGAAGTTAAGCGACAGTGGGTCTGGGTAGCAGTTGGATGGGAGACCGTCCTCCGCGCCCAGATTATGTAGCGACCCGTGGTTCGGATCCCACGTAAAGCTGGAGGTCCCCTCCGTCATATGACCTCAGATGTTGCGAAGGAGGTTAAACAACCCCAATAAAAAAAAAATTCATAGCGTACATACGTGCGCTTGTAGCTTCGCATATCTTTACGTCTTGAGGCGAGTACAAACAACTTAACTGTGTATTATACTGTAACAGAATAATACTGCGTGTGGTAGCGCGTAAGGTAAGGAGGCCAGTCAGTGGTGGCGGACAACAGCGGCTGCATCACCCACCCACCGCAAGGTATATTGAGTTAACCGTGAAATCGGGTTATCCGTGACCACAGACTACCCCTCAATCACCGACTGAGTACTGTACAGAAAAAACTTTAGGTACAGTACAAATCTAAACCTACTTTGCTGGCTATTTCCTCTGCAGCGAAACAACATTTAATCAAACCAAATTCGACGAACTTTAACTTTAGTTTCACAATTTCCTGATCCAAAAATTTTGTTTTTTTTTTTGCTCTACACAAAAAGTCCACCATTTTTTTCCCTTCAATACAATTTTTGAAAAAAAATAAAAAATAAAAATAAAATAAAAATATAAATTTTTTGGTGTATTCGTTAAAAGCTAAAAATTTAAAATATAAAAAAAATTTGTAACTATAAAAGATAACTGATAAAAAAAAGAATTTCCTTTAGTGCCATATTCATTCTCCTCGGTCTCGGAGGAATGACATCCACTCCCCTTCGAAAGGGAATAGGTAAGGGGGTTGGAGGTGGAGATATTCTACTAAAACGTATGAACCGCCGTGGAAATGAAGTAATTGGTTCACGTTTATGAGGATCATCCCAGCGAAGACTCTCTCAGCTCCTCTCCTCTCCACCTAAATGTCTCCACATGAAGTTTTCTCACTGGAGATAATAACGTTTGAGTAGACGCCACCTGAACCTTGTCACAGTGTCATGTTCTACTAGTTCACGTTTTATAGTAATATAAACGGTGTATATATATATATATATATATATATATATATATATAATATATTATATATATATATTAATATATATATATATATATATATATAATTTATATATTATATATATATATATATATTATATATTATATATATAATATATTATATTATATATATATAATATATATATATTATATATATATATATATAATATAAATATAATACAGTGTGTATATATATATATATATATATATATATAAAATTTCTGGAAAAAAAATTTCGGAATTCTGCTATAAATTTCCTACAACCTTTGTCATGTAACTCCTCCCCTTAAAAAAACAAAAAACACAAAAATCGGATTGAAAATAAAAAGATTTTCTTCCGCATGTCGAAAATAAAAGGTACCTGAGCGCCGTTCCGGCGCGTTTCCCCAGATAAAAAGATATATATATATATAAAGTTAAAAACACAACAGTGCAAAAATAAATAAAAGAATAAAATCCCCAAAATTAAAAAAAAAAAGATTTACAACACTAAAAAACCGCTAAGCTTTTCGAGAGTAACTCTTTCATCATTCAGGCGGCAGAAATACAAAAGTAAAAGTCGCAATTAAGAGATATATACTAAAACCGTCATGTTTCAGGTTAACTCAAAGAGACGTAGAAAATTTCGAAAAACAAGATTTTGAGAGCCAAAAAATTGGTCATAAGATCAAGTGGATTAGTTCCTTCTTTTATATTAAATTTATTTATATTTTTATGGTAAAAGGTTCAACGAATTTAAGTTTATCATTATTATTAATTATTATTAATCATTAATATTTAAGAGTAATTGGACATTATTAATATTACTATTATGTTCACTACGAAAACAATACCTGTATAAAGCAAAACTTTCGTCAAACGTACTTTTGAAATACAGTACAGGGTGTCCCATAAGTCCGGCATCATAGGAGAAATTCATATTTTTCTATTTCTACAAACCATAATTCATATTTTTCTCTTTCTACAGGCCATAATGTCTGTGAGCAAGGAAGAACGAATCCAGATAATTCTACTCATCAGAAATCGGAGTCAAAGAGAGGCCGCTGCTGAATTTAACAGACTGCATCCAGACCGCGAGCCAAAAACACACAGTTGTGTTAGCAGACTTGTTGCAAAGTTTAAGGAAACAGGGTCCATAGAAGATAAACCACGCAGTGGACCTTCAAGGAGGTCCACTGACGATGATACAGCGACTGTTATCCTGGCTCATTTTAACAGAAGTCCCAATAAGTCTCTTCGGCGATTGTCCGCCGAAACAGGAGAGTCGAAAAGTAGCATCCATCGCATTCTTCAGGCTCACAAATGGCATCCATATAAACTTCAGATCCTACAGAAATTAAGCGAAGATGATCCCGACCGGCGGATGGAATTTTGTGAATGGGCTACGGAACAATACATATTGAGCACGTTCTGTAAATAAAAGCTTTTGTTTTGCCTTTTTTTATTATTTTTCCTATGATGCCGGACTTATGGGACACCCTGTGTATTTATGTTGATAAAGGCGTCTTTTAAAGTCAATAGTTTCACAAACAGCATTTGCATGGAATCTTATACACACCTGATTGGGAGGGGCGGGGGGGGGGGGCAACGTTCTACAGTGACTGCACATTAAAGGGAAATACCAAAGCATCCGGCCGGAAAAGTCTTATTCCTAGAGATGTTACCATAAAATTTCTTCCCAGCAGCTCGTAAAACCCATCGATAAAAATGGGAAGAGATCCTAATTTCGTAAAAGAATGCCTGATATATTGGAATTCAGAATCGAAATAAGAGGGGCTACAAATTCTTAGGGCTCGTAAGAACATTTCCATAAGAATGCCTTTTTTTTTTCCCTTGTAAACTATGAGAAGAGAATCAATGAACATAAACATTAAAATGAGTGGCTTCCTTAAAAACTGTAAAAATGGGTCTTATCGTTAAGAATTTCTAATAATAATGTGAAGGTCGAGGAACGAAAGCGTTGAATATGTGCTGCTCCAGTTCGACAGTAAAATTGCTAGAAGGTAAAACGCTGTTCAATCTATCAAATATATGAATGGAATCTACACCCAGCGGAAACGAAACAAAAATATGACGTTAACATATCGATAACAAGGGATTTTAGGGGGCAAGGATTTCCGACAAACGTTTTTCAGAAAAGTTGTATAAATATATTATCAAGCATACCAGATAAAAGTGAACCCATACTGAGACAGTCTTTTTTGTCGAAAGAATAAATTATTGAAAGTACAAAAAAGGGGTGTGTCGGACAGTCGGACAGAGAGATGGGGGGCGTTCCTACGGGCGTTCACCTTTGGTTCCTCCTTCCTATATTTATATATATATGTAAAAATGAACAACGAATAATTCCTATATAATCAATATTCATTTTTACATGAGAAACCAAAATCGCCTGAGCGAGTTTGGATAGAATTTCGATTTGTGCTTTCTATTATGGTTGTCTTGCATCTAACCCTCGTCCCTAAATTTTATTAGATTATGCATACACATTGCATATAACAGGATTGGAACCCGTAGTTGTTCTTAGTCCTTAATACCCACTCTTTGTCTCTAATTCGTTTCTTTTAAATCCTCCCAATAATGACTTACACTGTACGTATGACATAAGTTGAATAACTATGACATCATAAAAGTAACTTGATTTCCTTCACGTTTTCCATACCTTGAATACTGAATCACGTATTTAGTATATAGGCTATGTTGTGTCCTGTCTGGTGTTATGTAGTATAAATATTATTATTCGACCATATTCATCCATACGTCCATATCTTATCTTGACCGTTATCCTTTATTAATTTTATTACTCATTCATTCTCCTACCTATTGTCTACTGATGTCCTATCAACCTATCAGGCCATGTTTACTCTTGTCTATATTACGCACACAACCTATTGTGTTACGTACCAATATGCGTATGTACAATAGTTTATACATGCGTACATGTCCCCTAATGATCATGATTACGTACATAGTTACGTACATGTAAATACGTCCACATGTATTCTTTTTACTTTTTCTTTTAATTATTTCACTCCTCGCAAGATATTCATAAATGCTTATGCAAGTGGTCAAATTCCGCTAACGACAGCAAAAGCGAACGCTTCTGAGATGAATACCTCCTCTCGCTCTAATTCCAATTTATAAGACATTATCATGTGTTTATATATATATATATACAGGGTGGGCGGAAAGTAGCTCCCTATTTTGGATTGGTAAAAAAATACGTATATTATCCATTTATTTCAGAAGAAATAATATGAAAAGGTAGGCATACATGGTAGGTTTTCTCTAAAATTCAAAGTGGGCTCCAACTCTTTCCACCAGCTTCTGGAGCCGCCCAGGAATGGCGTCCACTGACTTTAGCAGGAACTCCGGCGGGATGGAGGACATGACTTCCCGAATTCGGTCCTCCAGTTCTTCCAATGTCCTCGGTTTGGTGCGGTAGACTTCTTCCTTTACCCACCCCCAAAGAAAGAAGTCGCACGGTTACCGCTGAAAAACGGCAGAATCGGTTCAGTGTAACGGTGTGGTGTGGTATGACCTCAGATCAGGTTGTGGGCCCGTTCCTTCTGCGCAACACCATGAATGCTGAGCGGTACCTTGCTATGTTGCGAAACGAGGTCTGGCCGGTTGTCAGCACATGGGAGAACATCGACGATCTGATATTTATGCAAGATGGCGCCCCTCCGCACTTCGCTCTTGTTGTCCGTGAGTGGCTGGATGCCCACTTCCCTGGGCGTTGGATGGGTCGTCGTGGTCCACATCAATGGCCAGCCAGGAGCCCCGACTTGACACCGTGCGACTTCTTTCTTTGGGGGTGGGTAAAGGAAGAAGTCTACCTCACCAAACCGAGGACATTGGAAGAACTGGAGGACCGAATTCGGGAAGTCATGTCCTCCATCCCGCAGGAGTTCCTGCTAAAGTCAGTGGACGCCATTCCTGGGCGGCTCCAGAAGCTGGTGGAAAGAGTTGGAGCCCACATTGAATTTTAGAGAAAACCTACCATGTATGCCTACCTTTTCATATTATTTCTTCTGAAATAAATGGATAATATACGTATTTTTTTACCAATCCAAAATAGGGAGCTACTTTCCGCCCACCCTGTATATATATATATATATATATATATATATATATATATATATATATATATATATATATATACCGTATGTGCCCATGTATTTTGTGTTATATTCCTAACATCTTAATTGTCTATAAATATGAAACATTGTAAAAACAAAACAAAGCTATAGTTAACTGTTTAATTGTAATTAACTTTAATACTTTAATATGTAATTAAAGTACTTTAATGAAACTAATTGATGATAATAATTTATAATGTAATTAATGTACTTTAATTAACGATAATAATTTAATATAATGTAATTAATGTACTTTAATAAAACTATAACTAACGATAATAAGCGAATGTGAATTAATTGGTAATTATAATTGTAATAAACCAAAATTACAACGTACTCAGTGATGTACTTGGGATTGTACTCCATGTACAACCCGACATTATGTCGCCATTTAGGAATGTATACTCCGCGATACTGTTATTATTTTTTTTATTATTATTTTTTCGTTGGAATAAATTTTGATGTGCTTTCTACTTTGCCAAATAATTGGTGACTTGCTCTTTTTAAAATTTCTTAATCATTTCTAGATTTAGCTTAA
The DNA here is from genome assembly GCA_023014485.1 of Bathynomus jamesi. Classification (NCBI taxonomy): domain Eukaryota; kingdom Metazoa; phylum Arthropoda; class Malacostraca; order Isopoda; family Cirolanidae; genus Bathynomus; species Bathynomus jamesi. Next base: position 83,771 of record JAJOZX010004743.1, read on the forward strand.
TGAATCCTGAGAAACACTTTGCAATGTTCATAAATTGTATACATTCTCTCTTCGTTATAAAAGATGAAGTCATGTCTTGCCTAAGCATTTAATTGTAAATCTTAAACCTTTAATTTTTACTCATATGCATATTTTAGTGTAAAGATGCATAGTTCAATTTCCACTTTTAGTTAACTTGGCAGATCATAACATCAGATCTGAAAATACGCGGTTTAAGATAAAAATATGGCTTCATCTTCAAATATCTTGTTTATTCGTTTAAACATTACCACAGCTAAAAGATTTACTTTATTTTCAAATATTGTGCGAAAATAATGCAGCCTCTTCAACATTTAATAATGATGTTGTAGAATCGGAGTATATAAATCCCGATAATTTCTTCCATGTTTATTCTGATACCAACTACGAGGCTGAGCATTACCTGTAACATTTTAGCAATAAATTACAGTAAAGAAAAAGTCTTTATCTTCTCCTTCGAGCCGTGCTCTCTTCAGAAAACTTAGTCATTAAAATCTCCCGATACGTTACAAGAAGAATCGGGGAGAAACCTCAAAGAATTTAATAAGCCTCTCAGAATCCTCCGAGCCACTAAAGAAGAACTCGGAGAGTAGTATAGAAGAAACTATTGCAAGTAACAGATCCGTTGCTGCCTCCTAACCAGAACCCCCGTCGACTTCGAACCAACCCAGGGCCATAGACGGAGGGGTTAACATATATTTATTAGTGATAACTAGTGCAAAATAATAGAAAAATCCATTTTAGAGCTGAAGCACGTATTAAAAAAAAAAAACAGTTCGTTGTTAACTCCCTTGGAAGAAATACGAGTATTTTCTAATAACTATCTGCCAAAAGTGACCACTTTAGGCAGAAGGTCACTAAGTACTCTGTGTGTGTGTGTGTGTGTGTGTGTGTGTGTGTGTGTGTGTGTGTGTGTGTGTGTGTGTGTAGCATAAAATTCTACAAAAAATATGGATTCAAACAAATGAATAAAGTACATTTTTTTACAATTTTCTCTCTAAATACGAGCCCTTAAGCTATTTAAAAAAAAAATCTATTGAAGATTTCTTATTAAGGTAATTTTCGCTGAATTATTAGGTCAAGGAAGGATAATTTTATGAAAATCTGTTAATTAAGAACGGTAATTGGTGTATTTGCTAACCTACTTTTACAATTAAACTCAACATTCCAAATTCAAAAATCTAATTTTAGATCGGAGATTTAAATTGAAAGATATTTTACATTATATATATATATATATATTTATATATATCTGCCTTTGGTTAACCTTTGGTTTGCTTCCGCCCGAATTGTTCATCTTGACGAAGGTCAAACTTTTCACTCCACCTTAGACCTACAGTTTAACGTGGAATCCGAACCACGCCCCACCATCAGCCCAGCGTCTTAACAACTAGGCTATCCAGGGTACCCATTTATCTACCAACCACTTTCCTTATTGTGTAGAAGGATGAACAGCTAGGTTTAGCTGCGCGCCGCCCGCCGTCACCGGGTCTGGATCCCTGGACCGATGGATTCGTAGTCTGCGACGCCTAACCACTACACCACTGAGGCGCACCAAACAAGGCTATATATATAAATGTAATATATATGTAAAAATGAACAATGAATAATTCCTATATTCATTCGTATAGTTCGTATATTTATATAATCCTTATATTCATATATTCATTTTTACATATAGAGTCCAAACTCGTATAACGCTGACACAGTTCGGATAAAATTTTTGATTTGCTTTCTATTTTATTTTTGCTGAATAACTGGTGAATTATTTCTTTTTAAATTACTTAATAATTTTTTTAGATTTAGTTTAATAATGTAATCTTGTTAAATTCTGCAATGTTCATTTTCTGTATACATTCTCTCTTCGTTGTAAAAGATGAAGTCATGTCTTGTTTAAGGTTTAATTTTAAATCTTAAGCAATTAATTTTTGCTCATATGCATGTTTAATTGTAATTCATAATAAAATGCATATTTCAATTTCAATTTTTAGTTAACTCGGCAGATCATGATAACATCAGATCTGTCAATATGCGGTTTAAAACAAAAATATGGCTTCATCTTCAAATATCTTGCTTATCAGTCTAGACATTGCTACAGCTAAAACATTTACCTTATCTTTAAATATTTTGCAAAATCAGCCTATTGAGAATAAAAAACAAAAACAGATCAGCATTAAATAATAATGCTGTCACTAAAAATTTCAATATACTGTATAAACCCGTAAAATTTCTCCAATGTTCTTTCTGATTGACTGATCTAACTTGGAGGCTGAGCATTACCTGTAACATTTTCGCAGTAAACGACAGTAAGAGAATATCTTTGTCTTCTCCTTCGAGCCTTGTTTTCTTCAGAGAATTTAGTCTTAAAATAGAGAAAAATAATTTCCCGATACGCTACAAGAAGAATCGGGGAACCCTTAGAGAATTTAGTAAGCCTGACAGAATCCTCCGATTCACTACAAGAAGAAATCGGAGAGTAGTATAAGAGAAACTACTGCGATTCCCTATACGGTACCAGCTACTCCAGAGTAACAAATCTGTTGCTGCCACCAAACCAGAACCCCCGTCAACTTCGAACCACCCAAGGCCATAAACGGAGGGGTTAACATATATATATATATGTGTGTGGGTGTGTGTGAAAACTAAAAAGTTTATTGGCAGATAAATAGTCCACATGAAAAATAGTAATAAAAACTTTAAAAACTCCTAAAAATTAAAATACCAGTAACGCGAAACACAAATTTTCATACCATGAAGTCCATAGTTTGGATGACATGGCAGGACTAATGAAAAGTTTGGATAACTGGGTTGGACTAGTTTTTAATTCCTTGCATTAGACTGTACTGAGCACGCCTTGCTACCTCCGGGAGGCTCGAGATATTGTAATCTAAAAGATCCGTGATAAAGCAATTTGATCTGTTAGAGCCTTTTTTTAATAAATAGCCAAAAGTTGGTGCCCACAGATATTACTGCAGAAAGTACGAAACAGTTATTTAAGCTTCACTTCTACAGAATTTGAAGTGCTTATAATCATGTTTGCTTTATCACGGAATCTTCGATGTTGTTTTCTTATGTCTTAGAAGCTCAGCTGGTGATATGACCCAAATACTCTAATCCTTGTCTTTGCTCTATTGGTTCACCTCTTCTTTGGAGACTGACCGTTTAGAGCTTTTTAGATGGAAATGCATAACCTTAGTGTTTGTAAAATCAGAAATAATATGGTCAAGAGCGGATCTAAGGGGGAGGGAGGGGGGTCGGCGACGTCCGGAAACCCCCTCAATTTTTTGCAAGTGCCCTATTTGAATGATGTATATGCTTCTGAACACAAATTTTGTTTTTGTAAATAGATCATGGTTATTTTATTTTATTCAAATTCTATTTTGAGTCTTTACCCGTATACATTGTACTTCCAAATTTATAGTTATAATGGTTTTCATAGGGGCCTTTAGTACTGGTGCAGCCATATCACTATTTTTATCTTTATCTTATTCTGATAGTTCTTTTAATTGACAAGACATATGTAATTATTTGAAAAATTTTCTGTGATAATTGTTGTACCCAAATTAGATTTTTATTTTGTATCATATTTGAATGAGACTCATCTAATAAAACAATACAATTGATTTTATACTTGATCATTGGTGGTCTGTTTGAAGAAAAAAGTTTTAGTACTGTGCCTTTTATATTCTAGGGGGTGCCCTTTTTTCTTTGG
>JAJOZX010004743.1:90000-137500 GCA_023014485.1 Bathynomus jamesi
GTGTGTGTGTGTGTGTGTGTGTTGTGTGTGTGTGTGGTGTGTGTGTATATATATATATATATAAGCCTAAATTAAACACGTAATTACGTTAATTAGAACACAAAATCTTTTTCGAATTTCAGATTAACTCGTAACGGCTCAGTACTGAGGACCCAAACTCCCTTACGCGAATATTTAACTTTTAAAGTAGTTATTCTTAATTAAAATATACCAAAACTAATTCAAAAGTTTAATTAGGGTAAATGAAACTAAAAAAAATAAAAATCCCCCCCCCCCCCCCCAAAATTAGATCTTTTTAGAAGTTAATTCCCTTCTAATTCAAGCGTAATTAGTTGGAGGTATATAATTATCTCAATAAATAGTCATTAATTGTATTTGCAATTCATGCATGGATGAATTATTTTAGATAGTGTTTGCTTACGTGTGTGGTGTATGATATATATATATATAATATATATATATATATATACATATATATATATATATTAGTGCCCATAAACATTTCCTTTTAGGCCTACAGTTTTAATATATTTCTGAAGGTCGTGTCGAATGTAACCAGAAATCAAATTGATCATATCTGTTACAGCAGAGGTTCCACACTGCCGTGCAAGATGTACGGTTTTTTAGGGGAGCAAACTGTAATTCAGATTAGTTTCTAGCTGTAACTAAGGTCAAGATAAAGCTTAAAACGAGGAAGACTCCAAAGAGTGAAGATAAAGCGAGATATGACGTGGAAAGATTGAATAATACAGAAACGAAGAAAGAGTATCGAACGGCTCTGAGGAATAGATTTAATGCACTGCAGTTAGTAACGGAGGAGGAGGTGATGGCGATAGACTTGGACAATAAGTAGGTGTCGGGACATACAGAAAATAGTATAAACCGCAGCTAGAGATACGAGAGGGTACCCGAGGAAAAGAAACTACAGTCACTGGTATGATAACGAATGTAGGTCTGCGGTCATAGGAGAGGAAAGAGATGAAAGAGCAAGATTATTACAAGCTGGAAACAGTGAAGCTCTGAAAGAAATCTTTTCAAGAGAAAAGAAGAAATGCAAAGAGAATTAACAGAAGAAAGAAGCGCGAAGCGTTGCACACATTGTTGGAGAAGATAGATTGGAACAGAAGAAGGAAAAGTAAGAGATCATTAAAGGGACTTAAAGTTATTAAAAAGGGATACCAAGCAAAGAACCTTTTTATCAAAGGACGTAATGACGAGGCGAAAATGAGAGGGAAGGAAAAGCTCATGAAACGTTGGGAAAAACACTTTCGTGAACTTTTAAACAGACACGATCAAGAAAATCCGATTTGGTAGAACAATTCTGCAGACGTTGGAGCCAAATCATTACAGAACCTTCGCTAGGGAAAGTAAGATGGGCAGTGAGGAACCTCCGAAATAAAATTAAAAAAAGGCTCTGACAATATTCCCACTGAACTACTCAAATATGGCAGAGAAATTGCTGGATCAGAAGATCCATGAAGTGATCATATTGGTATGCGAACTGGAGGAGATCCCGGGTACGTTGAGAAGAGGAATTATAATCCCACTGCATAAAAAAGGGTGTTAAAACAAAATGCGGCAACTATACAGATATTTCATTAGTCAACCTCTTACAAAGTGTACACAAAAAATTCTTCTAAAACGATTGGAACCTTACGTAGATGAAATAATAGGGGAATACCGATGTGGTTTCAGAAGGGGGCATATTAATTATCGACCAATTTACCATATGGTAGCGCATGGAGAAATGTTGGGAATTTGACAAGGAATCATGACACCTCTGTAGATTTTATACAAGCTTACGATAGTGTGCATAGAACCTCAATGCGGAATGTCATGGAAGAATGTGACATGCCAAAGAAGCTTATAAATTTGACAAGGATAGCGGAAGGTTTTGACAAGGATAGCGGAAGGTGTGTACAGGTAGGAAAGACTGACAGACTACTTTAAGGTCGAAAGTGGGCTTCGACAGGGGTGTTTATTGCCACCTATGTTGTTTAATATTGTATTAGTAGTCCGCAACATTAATTATATTCAGGGAGGCATAAGTTTGAGAAACGTGGTGATCAAGAATCTGCTTACGCTAACTATGTGGATTTAATGGCGTGAGATTTCCTGGACATAGAACGATTTCTCCGATCTTTGCGGGAAATGTCATCCAGAATCGGGCTGGAAGCGAGCGCGGAGAAAACCAAGAAATGAGAATTGTTAGGCAAAACGTACAGGCACAACACGTGCCCAAATTGCAACGGTAATAAATGTTTGTATAGTGTGCTGCCAAAAGTTAAAAGTGGGCAAATATCAAGGGCAACAAACTTAAGAATACGATATACAATAGCATCATAAGACAAGTGGTATTGTACAGATGTGAGACTGGGTCGACGACAAAGAGGTTGGAAAGTATGGTGTTAGTTTTTGAGAAGGCATAACCTGGAGGTGAGATGACTAAACAGTCGCTGATAACGGACGTTATCAGATCGTATAGACTGAAATGGGCTGGAAATGTGGAGGGTCGTAGGTCGGTAGGGAGACCGAGGAGGAGGTGGAGAGATAACGTGGAGGAAGATGTCAGACGGGCCAGACTGGTGAGTCCGTAGTGATGGATAGAGGTGGCGAGAGATAAAGAGAGTATGGAGAGTTTTGGTTCCAGCCATACCCCGACAGCCAACGGAATAGTAGTAGTAGTAGTAGTACCGAATGGCATTAGAAAAAGTTACCCTTACGAAGGTTATTCCTGCCCGTACAATAATCTTAATGAGGTCCAGATGTCCGAAGAACAGTTGAGTAAACACGAACAAAAGTAGATTCGTCACAATGTATCGTAGACACTACAATGTCTTGTTACCAGCAGAAATTTAAACTGAAGGAGGTTTTCTAGATATCAGTGTTAGATTATGACAAGAGACGCCTTTTGCGTTAATGACCATTTCTAGCCAAGGCTCGAAACAGCAGTGAACATCATGAAAACACTCCCACGATACCGTAAGCAGATTTCTAGAAGTTCAACTTAAAAGGGCTACCATTAAAAATTAACCAAGACTTTCACGAAAGAATTTTGAAGCAACCAAAACAGGAGAAAAGCAACCATACAGTGCCCGCGAAAAGTATCCGATCACCCTGGAAATTTGTATTTTTTACATAAAAAACAATGTTTAAATGTATACTAACCTTATATTAGTATTTTGTCATCTGTCCTTTGGTTTGGATGACTTGTTCTAGACGTTTTGGCATGGATTTAATCAAGTTTTGACAAACTTCCACTGATATTTCCTTGCACCATACCTTTTTGATGGCTTCTTGTAATTTTTCGACTGAGCCAGTGTCGTGGCATTCAACCTTATTTTTTATTATTAGCCACATATTTTCTATCGGATTGAGATCTGGACTATTACCAGGCCAATCCAAAATATCAAATTTATTGTCAGTAATCCATTTTGTCACTATTTTGGCCCGACATGTGACATGGTGCACCATCATGCATGTATGTTTTGTCCTTTGGATTGCCATTGCCATTGGAAGTTTATCCTGTAGCATTGCTAAATACCGTGCACCATTCATAGTTGTGTTCTTCGGAAGAAAATATAGGTTTCCACGCCCATAGTAACCGAAACAACCCCAAACCATCACACTTGGAGGGTGTTTCATGTCTTTAGGGTGTATTTAGGGTCATCCTATTTGAGCCAATGGGCGGCGAACCTTTTTTGGACAACTTCTGAATGTCAAAAATGTCGACTCATCACTAAATAAAACCTTCTTCTAGTCATCAACAGTCCAATGAATATATTTTTTACAAAATGCGACACGTTTTTTACGCATTTTTTCATTAATGAACGGTTTCTTAGCAGCATGGCGAGATGGTAATCAGAGTTCTTTTTGGAGCCGCTCCTGGATAGTTCGTTCAGAAACACCAGATAACAAATTATTCATATTAAATTTTATTTCTTTCGCAGTTATTGTTGGTTTTTCAATACTAAACGTTTCATAAGTTTGTCTGTTCGTGAATTTGTTTTTCTCGGTCTGCCAGATCGTTTTTTAGGGACTGGCGTGGTTAGGCCGGCATTGTTCTTAGCCCGTGAAACCCATAAATTAACGGTACTTTGGGATATGTTTAATTCCTTAGCTATCTGTCTCTGTGATTTCCCACATGTATGCAAAGCAACAATAGCACCTCGACAATCACTCTTAAGTTGTTTTTAGCACACATTATATATAAATTTTATTTACACCACTTTCTGTAAAAAATAACAAAATATCAATAATTTACACAAACAGTGAAATCTGACAACTTTGAGACACAGCCACCCGCAACGAAGGCTACCAGAACACTAATTTGAGAATGCGTTGGATAGCTCTCATATCAGCGAGCAACCTCAAAGTTACCAGATGTCGCTAGAACAAATAGAAAGTGAATTATGTGTCTCTGAATATCAAGGGAAAATATTGTATTTTCTTGAGTGATCGGATACTTTTCGCGGGCACTGTAAATAATGGAATCAACCAAGGCTCATGGGTCTCAAGATTTAACAGTTGAAGTTTTAGGTCAGTCTTCCGGCAATCGTGCACGAGAAAATATCTCTTGCGTATAGGCTCACAGACATCCTTCGCATATATCAACACATTTTTTTGGCCTACATCTGTTTCAGCCAACAATACTGTATAGAAATTCAACGCGTGTGTAAACATTTCGTTTTCTTTGTGTCTGCGCATAAAACACGCATTATGTCATTTATCGAGCTAGCAATCATTATTGTATTATTGTACAATTTGTGTAATTTATAATTTGTTGTATTTGACATTCTGTATTCATAATGACAGTTAATTCATAACATATCAAGTCTTTTGTAACCATTTATAAACCACTGCATTTTGCGTTGCATGTGCCGTACTGTATTAATTATTGCAACATTAAGTTTCTTAAAGAAAAAACGTGCAATATAACCTTTTTCTTTGATAGTTAATATTTGGGGACACCAATTGATTTATCAATTTAATTACCTCAATAACCTACTTAATTATTAATTATTGCAGCCTCTCTTCGTATTGGTAAGTCTACACAATTAGGCTCTACAAGCTTGCTTCAATTAAGTAGCCTATACAACTGGTACCCTCTCTCTTCTCCTAGTTCCCAACCCTTCGTTCGAGTGCGTAATGGAGCCCCATTGAGAAAACCTAAGACATGTCTACCAGTAAATAACAAACAATAAGTTTTCTGTTTTAGGTTTCGATGATGCTGATGAACCGGAAATACGACTCGTTGGCGATTCCATTGTTCGAGGGCAGCTCGAGGAATTCTGTGGGAAACCCTCGTCGTAGGCGCCGTTACTGCTACCCTGGTGCAAGGGTGGAGGATATAACCAAAGCTGGGCACAAACCGTTAATCCGTTAATCGTTAATTAACGAAGTTAACTTTTTCGTTAACGATTTAACTTTTAAGTTAACTTTGAAAATCATTATCGGACTAATTAACTTCCGTTACATTTAACTTCCGTTAACTCAAGTCCGTTAACCCAAAAAATTCATAAATAAACGTTTAAAAGTTTCTATTATTTTCAGTGCTGAGCAGGTGCGCAATTAATCCGCCACTGTTAATAGTGATGAACGAATTTCCATTTCCGCAGTGTAAAATCAGGCGATATATTTGTTTCCGTCGCCACAATTTGTGTCTTACCAAATATGGTAGTTATTTATGGCATTGGTTTGAGCAAAACATGGTCGACTGTAAAATCAGGCGGAAAGATTTGCCATTTGAGTTGAATGTTTCAACTTCTTTCAAGAAATATCACGAGCATTTTAAGGCACTTTCAATAATATATATGTAACAATTACAACAAATAACTACATTCGTTTCATTTGCAGTCTGTCAGACTTCTTCAGTGCTGTCATCCAGACAAAAGAGAGCAGCAGAAGCCACAGGTCACTCAAGGGCAAGGCCCAGAACTTGGTCAAGACCTGGCTGGAGACCAACTCCAAGGACTTGCTGACAGATGCTGCCTTCTTGGGTGAGCAAGTGTTGGTGGACTTGTTCATCAAGTTCAACACAGCCATCCCCTCCAGTGCTGCAGTGGAGCGTTTGTTCTCTATGGGCAAGGACATCCTGAGGGCCAAGAGATCATCCCTGTCTGATGAAAACTTTGATATGCTAATTTTCATGAAGGGCAACATGCATCTCATGGACAAAATGGAGAACGAGAAGAAGAGGGAAAATTAAATTTTATATATATTGTGTTTTTCATTTTTTTTATAATAAAAGTTAACGTTAACGGTTTATCGGTAACTTCCGTTACATGTTTAACGAATTAACGGATTAACGGTTAACGAAGTTAACTTTTTGGTTAACGGATTAGCGGTTAACGAAGTTAACTTTTTGATTAACGGTGCCCACCACTGGATATAACTAATAGTGTTGACCAATTTACAGACGGTACCTCCGAGGACACAACGTATGTTATTCACGTCGGTACTAATAACGTTTTAAATTCTAGATCGGAAGAACTGCTGGCTAGGTACAGGGACTTACTAAAGCGATTAAAGGAAAAAACTAATAAGATTATTTTAACAGGTATACTTCCTCGAATTATCCATCGTAACGATTTCTACAGCAAGGCGACCTATATTAACAATAACCTAAAGTCTCTTTGCCAACAGGAAGGAGTGCATTTTGTGAATTTTTGGAACAGTTTCTACGGCAGGAGGGACTTGTTCCTCGGAGATGGACTTCATCTTAATGACGTTGGAGCTGCGCGTTTAGGAAGACTATTTCATAATACTGTCTCTTCTTTTCAGGCTGCCGTAACTCGAACGGTCCCAGCGTAAATTCCATAAATTTCCACTGCGCTCGCGAAGGTGTCGCAATTACAAACAATTTGAAGGTTCTATCCTTAAATGCTCGTAGCCTACGAAATAAAAGAAACGAATTTTTTTTCTTTAATTGCTTGTAAAGACTATGATATAATTGCGATAAATGAATCGTGGCTTAGCACTGAAACTCGTGACTTTGTAGGGGAGTATCAAATTAAAGGTTATAGACTTTTTGTTAAAACACAATTCCAGAACCGATAGATTCGACTATAGCAGAACTTAATTTGAACGATTTCAAACTTCTTGTTGCGGTTATATATAGGCCCCCGAATCAAACAGCTGATACGGACGAAGCGTTATATCGTGAACTAAAGAAAATAATCGGTAGTGAGCAGGTTTTAGTTATGGGTGACTTTAATTGCGCCAACGTGAATTACGATAGAATGCAGGGAGTCGCGGAAGGTAATCGTTTAGTTAATTTTCTCGAGGATAGCTTTCTTATTCAAAAGGTTGGGGAACCTACGAGGTTGGATAGTATTTTAGATTTAGTAATAACTACGGATGATAGGCTAATTGCTGATCTTCAAGTAATAGAACCGTTAAGCAATAGCGATCACAATATGGTAGAGTTTGTCCTCTCAGTAAGTCACTCGAAACCAATTAACTCGACTAAAATTCCTAACTTCCAGCACGCAGACTTTAGTAAATTTCGAAATAAAGTGTCACACGTCAATTGGGAAAACGTAATGGGGAACTCCAACGCAAAACTAATGTGGGAATCGTTCGAAACAGTATTTAGGACTATAAATGAGGAATGTGTACCGTACAAAATTAAGCGTGCGAAAGTAAACAACAAGCCCTTGTGGTTTACTTCTAGAGTAGGAGACATTATAAAGAGTAGAGATAGGGCTTATAGGCTACATAAGTGCGATAAAGACAATTTGTGGTTACGAAACAACTACATATCTCTTAGGTGTGAAGCGAAAAGTGTAATAAAAAAGTCCAAGCGCGAATTTGAAATCTCCATAGCTCGTGACGGTAAAGAAACCCCAAGCGATTCTTTCAACCGTCAATAATAGAAATCCAGTAAAAAGCGTCTTGGGGCTTTTGAAAAATGTAAACGGAGATCTAGTTTATGAAAACAAGGAAATGGCTACCTTGCTAAACGAATTTTTTACGTCAGTTTTTACTATAGAAGATGTAACGAATATCCCTACGGTCATAGACATAATACCTTTTGATAATGGTAATATTTTGGATAATATAGTGGGTTAGTGAAGGGGAGGTAATGCGCTATATTGATAAAATGAAAACGCGTAAATCACCGGGGCCGGATTCCATATATCCCATACAACTAAAAGAATTAAAAGATAGCATTGTTGTGCCGCTAACAAAGATTTTTAATGGGTCTATTTCCGAGGGGTGCGTACCTGGTAATTTCAAGTTAGCAAACGTAACACCTATCTTTAAGAAAGGCGATAAAGGTGCGGCGGGAAATTATAGGCCAATCAGTTTAACGTCTGTTGTAGGTAAGCTACTGGAATCAATAATTAGGGATCGTATAGTCGAACACTTAGAATTGCATAAACTAGTTAGAAATACACAGCACGATTTTAGGCGAAACAAATCTTGCTTAACTAATCTTTTAGAATTTTTCAAAGGCGTGGTTGACGTTTACGATAGACATCGAGCGGTTGATGTAGTGTATTTAGATTTTCAAAAAGCGTTTGACACCGTGCCGCACAAAAGACTCATTGAAAAAAACTAAGGCTCATGGAATCAAGGGTGTAGTAATAAATTGGCTAGAAGAGTGGTTGCGAGGTAGGAAACAGAGGGTGGTCGTTGATGGAGCGGAGTCGTGTTGGGCTAATGTAGCGAGTGGCGTTCCTCAGGGTTCTGTATTGCGCCCAGTGGCGGACCTACATTTTTGGGACCCTGAATCTTGAACTGTTATGGGGGCCCCTTCGCAACCAGCAACAATAGGGCAACATCCAACAAGGTTCAAAGGGCCTTGCTGCCCTTGCAAGGACCTCGGGGCCAAAATGGCGGAGAACGGGGTGGTGGGGTGGTGTCCTTGAAAATGGGCCATACAGTGAGCCCCTTCCCACCAGCAACGAGGTCTGGGTAACCGCGCGGTTAGGTATGCGCGGAAAAAAGTATTGGTTCATTCTCTAATAGAAAGGTAGAAGGTCATCAGAGGGGGCTCGTTAGGATAAAGAGGTGAAAATCTGATTTTTGGTGTTAAAATGCACAAGCGAGACGAGTGCAGCCTGAATTGAGAATTCAGATGTCTTTTTATGGTTCCGATTGGCTCTAGCCTAAGGGCTGAGCTATAGAACTATTAAGCCGTGCACCAACGAAGGATTCGAGGATCCAGCTGCCAAAATGTAGACTATGAATAGATTCTGGCGAGCTCAGCGAACCCATACAGCTGGGGGTTCGGGCGCTGCAAGCCCCGAGAAAATTTTGAAATTTGACCAATTACAGGGGCATTTTGAGGCCATATGAAATGGGTATTAGAGCATATTCTAAGGTCAATATTAAGTACTTCAACCCATTGGCTTATGATTCTATCACTAAAATAGCCTTATTTTAATAACAAACACTTAAAAAAACTCCATCGATTTTGTTGAAAAATTCACTCATTAAAAAAAAAGTTGCTTCAGAGCCCCTCCTGGACTCGGGGCCCTGAAGCTTAAGCTTCATTAGTTTCATAGTAGATCCGCCACTGATTGCGCCCCTTGCTTTTTCTTATATATATTAACGATTTAGATGTTGGCCTAGTCAGTACAGTTTCAAAGTTTGCGGATGACACGAAGCTGGGTGGTAGGGCGATTAATGACGAAGATAGAGGTAAAATCCAGGAAGATCTGAATAAAATCGTTGATTGGTCAGTCACATGGCAAATGAGATTTAACGTTGATAAGTGCAAAATTTTGCATATAGGTTCTCGTAACGGTAATTTTGCGTATAGTATGTCAGGGAAAGAGTTAACAAGCGTAGAACAGGAAAAAGATTTAGGAGTTATAGTCACTGGTGATTTAAAAGTAGCGAAACAAAGTACAGCAGCGGTCAATAAGGCGAACAAAGTGTTAGGTTTTATAGCTCGGAATTTTGAGTACAAATCGCGCGATTTTATAGTTCCTCTTTATAAATCATTAGTTAGACCCCATTTGGAGTACGCGATTCAATTTTGGAATCCGCATATGCGCAAAGATATAGACAAAATCGAATGAGTTCAAAGACGAGCAACTAAGATGATTCCGTCGCTTAGGTCAAAGTCGTACGAGGATAGGCTTAAGGAGTTAAAATTGACTACACTTGAGACTCGGAGGCTAAGGGGTGATCTAATCCAGGTGTTCAAAATTATGAATGGGTTCGATAACGTAGATAGAGATAGCTTTTTCAAAATATCTCAATATAATAGGACTAGAAATAACGGGTTAAGTTGACAAGTAGAAGGTTCGAGACAACAGTTGCCAAAAACTTTTTTACGCACAGAATAGTAAATAGCTGGAATAGTTTGCCGGTAGAAGTAATTAGTAGCACGTCTATAAACATGTTTAAAAATCGATTAGACGCATATGTTGATAGATTGGGTATAGTTTAAAGTAGTAAAATTAAGGCTTTGTGGGGATAGATCCCACAGCTCAACAAGTGTTGTGGGATATAGGGAGGCAGCATCTTGGGTTAGGGGATACTCTCTGTCCTTACACACCCCATTTAAAGAGATTCCTCTGCCGAGCGGTGCCCCCCATAGTACTGTGAGGTATTGAAAAACTCATGATCTTCACTTGCCCCACAAACACCTTTAAATGGGAGACCCAAAATGGGTGCACACATATTTCTACATTACTGTACAGTCTTTACAGCTACACCTACACTTTTCCTCCTAAGTATATATATATTGTAATGTATATGGTGGTAAATTTTGACTTGGTCCGCAATCGATATGGATCGTGACTTATTTTTGGTTGGATGGATACCGTAATGAAATTGACTGGATCCTTTGGATCTGATATATTTGCATGTCGGTTATAAATATAAATTGATATAGAGTGTAACATATTTGTGGATAGTAGTCTATTATGACTTGATCCTCTGGATCGAGATATTCTATCTTTAGTTTTAAATCGATAATTAATTAGTTTTAAATTGATAATTATTGAGTTTCGTAAAAATTGGTTGTTGCCAATGTACAGGCAGTTTTTACATAAATGTCTTATGTTCTTGTGGTTCGGAACCCATGTAAAATTGTAGGTCCCCTCCGCCACCACGGAGGACATACACAATACACAATTACGAACACAGTTAGGTAGACCAGCCATGAGTGGATCCTAGGGTCTTTGTTGGTCTGAAACGTTATAACATTATTATAACTTGGGCACTAAAATATATATACTGTGTTCCAAATTATTAAGCATTATGAATTTTCTCCAATGTTTTCAAAAGTTTTTCACTGATTTCAATGAAATTTATAGCAAAAAATCACTATATATAGCAGCATTGATGGTATTCATTTCGATAAAATATTTTCATAATTAAAATAATTATCTCGATTTATTGAAAAATATGTAAAATATGGTGGTCCAAATTATTAAGCAAGTATTCTATTTACAAATCTAAATGGTGAAAATGGGTAAGAAGGATTTGACCCCAACTAAGAAAAGAAAACTAGTCAAGTTAATCGCTGAAAATATCAAATCTATTGAAATTGTGAAGCAACTAGGCGGATCATCGAACTGTAAAAAAAGTTTGTAGCGGAGGGCACCAAACAGGCATCGAAGTGATAAAGGAGCTATAAGAAAAGTGACGACAGCAGATATCTGTAACCAAGCCTGAAGTTGAGAAGCATCCATTGTTCTCAAGTAAAGAGGTTTTTGAATAGGCTGGCATACATAATGTACCAAGAACATCTCGATGTAGAATCTTCCAAACAATTGGCAAGACGTATAAACCTACAATTCAGCCACCATTAACACCCAGGCACAAGCAGCAGCGTATTGAATGGGGGCGTCAGTACGTGAAAACAGATTTTAAGACTGTATTGTTCACCGATGAATGCAGAGCAACCCTTGATGAACCTGATGATTGGTGAAAAGGATGGATTGCTAAGAGTCAATCTTTACCATCGAGATTAAGACGCCAACAAGGTGGAGGTGGTGTCATGTTTTGCACAGGGTTGATAGGTAATGAAGTTGTTGGCCCTGATGGTGTAAAAATGAATGCCCAGTCTTGCACAAATTTTCTAAAAGAAAATCTCATTCCTCAAAAAGTATCCGGACTGATGCGATTATAGACAGAATATGGTACTTAGAGGGTTTGGGGCTTAATCTCCCTCAAAGTACGCTCCTTCTGAAGCCACACACTTTGCCTAATGATCCTGCCACTGTTGAAAACATTTTTCGAAAGTACTTTTCGGAATGGCCAAAAGCAGCTCCGTCAAATTTCTTTTAATGGTCTCAACATCATCGAATCGGTGTCATTTCAGGGTTTGTTTGAGCTTCGGAAACCAAAAAAAAAGTCGCACGGAGCCAAATCCGGCGAACATAGAGGCTGCTGTAGTTGGGGGTTACCGTTTTTGGCCAAAAATTGCTGGACAAGTTGCGACGAGTGAGATGGCGTTATTGTGACGCATCTAGTCTCCAGACTCACACTTCTGCTGGCTGTTTCCTCTGAACTGCTTCAGGTAGACGTCTCAAAACTTCAATGTAAAATTCCTTGTTGATTATTTGTCCCTGTGGAGCATATTCATGGTGCACAACACCTTCAAAGTGGAAAAAAAAAAAAGTAACGACCTTATCGTAAGAAATCGCCGCGAAACAAAACATGTTTAACTTTATCGGCTCACCACGGTGGACTGACGTTACACAATGAAGTGCAACCTTATCAGTCAACTTGTCTCGACACGCAGAGACATGTTTAGAAGTCAACTCCAAGCGTAACCTTGGTCTAAAAAAAAAACACCCTGTCCGGATACTTTTTGAACAGGCCTCGTTTATATTATATACTTTATACTGTATACCTTTGGTTAGCTTCCTCCCGAATTGTTCATTCTGACGAAGGTCAAGCTTTTCACTCCACCTTAGACCTACAGTTTAAGGTGGAATCCGAACCACGCCCCATCAGCAGCCCAGCGTCTTAACCACTAGGCCAACTAGGGTACCCATTTATCTACCAACCACTTTCTTTGTGTGGAAGGATGAACAGCTGGGTTTTGCTGCGCGCCGGCTGCCGTCTGGTCTCGAACCCGGGGCCGATGGATTCGTAGTCAGCGACGCTAATCACTACACCACCGAGGTATAATTCCCAATTATTAAAAACCGGTCCATTTTCAACTTTTTTACATACCTCAAATTAAACGGAGGAAAGGAGATTTATATTCACAATTGCTCAATTAAAACAGAGAAAGAAAGAAACGAACATTAACACAAAACTCATAACCACTCTTCCACGCACGATTCATAAGTCGGAACTATTAAACTTTGAATGTTGGTTGCATGGTTCGTACGACGGCACTGCTAACCCTATACATCAAAAGAAGCATTTTTAAGTGTCAGAAGAGAAAATAATTCTTTCACATAAAAATATTCCGAAGACTGCATTCGACTAAACAAAACAGAAGAGGTTAAAAAAAAAAGGGGGGGGGGGGGGAGTCCGAACAGGGAACTGATTCTGAAGGCAATTCTTTATACATTCTTTGCTCGAGAACAAAAGCACCTCCATTTATAATCTCGAAATTAAAAAAAGTTTTACAAAATTCAACCATTTTTCTTGCACTAAAACGTGTGTGTGTGTACATATATATAGTGACATTTCTGTTCCTAATTCGTATTCCACAATGCAATTATCTACTTTAAATATTCCATTTCTAACCCTGTAACTTAAATCGGTATAACAATTTTGTTTCTAATTTACACCAAAAGTTAAAAGAAATACTTTAGAAAAAAGATACTTGAACGTTTTAAAAAAGTAAACTGTATCTGCGAAGAACGCTCAAAACAGGCATTTATACAGTAAAGAAAACGTATACAAATCGCGGACCGTTCGATAAAGCAATGAATTTAAATACGTTTTTATTAGCGAATGGCAAATCTTTATAATAGGCTGCGGATGATTTTAAGAGAGAGAGAGAGAGAGAGAGAGAGAATAGAATTAGGGAAATACAGGGTGATCCATAAGTCCCAATTGGTTATAATTAAAGCGAAAAAGTAAAAAGTTTATAATAAGTTACAGAAATATATATTGATTATTGAAAGTGGAAAAAATAAGCATCTCGACAAATATTGTTTCCTTAGCAATCGATTACGTTAGTGTGAGCTCCGCTAGATGGATTTTTGCTTTAATTATAACCGATTGGGACTTATGGGCCACCTTGTAGATTATTTGAGATTTCGGTACACTAAAAGTGTAAGTACGTTTACTTCAACATTTTTCAGTGGAAGTAATGAATGATGATATGGTTGAAAATAAATCTGACTATTTTACGCAAGAAAAGTTAAGAACAATAACTACCCATTTGACGACACACTCATTCCCATTCGCGGTCCGAAAATGTGAATGGTCAAAGTGGGAATTCCAGATTTGGGAAAAGTTTCCTGATTTAGGAAGAGATAAAAGGGGAACTGTAACGCAACTGTAGATCCGAAGAATATTTTCAATGAAAATCTAATTTAAAATTGGAAATGGTAGCGAGTGGATCGAATTGAGAATTACCTCCTTTGAGATTTCCACTGGACGAAGCGCGAAACGAGAATGCCAAAAATTTGGAAAAGATCGTAAAGAACCACTTACTATATAACGTTCTCTACACACAATGACCGCATTATTACGCTCTGCTTGAGTGTGTTGTACCTGAAACTTGTTTTGCTAAAAGGAAATCATTTAGTAATAGTCCCGTTCCTTTGTCTTACTTTCGAACGAGTAAGTCATAAAAGTAAGACACATCAATTTAAGTACCTTTATTATTCGTAATTATAAAGTTTTTTATTCAACTTATTGTTTTTAAATTTCATATTTACATTTTACGTTGTTTTCACCAAATATCTGTAACCTAATTCAACCTTTTCATCAAATGAAAAACGCAATGAGAGAGAAAGTACATCAAACTCGGAGAAAAAACCGATCGCAAAGACAGAATCACTCTTGCCTTTTGTGCGCTCTCTATTAAGTTGATCGAGAAACATGGATAAAATAAAGGTCTTTCACGTTATACAATGGGAAAGAATTTTAAACGAGGGAATGAATATCAAATTCTCTCTCTCTCTCTCTCTCTCTCTCTCTCTCTCTCTCTCTCTCTCTCCTCTCTCTCTATATATATATATATATATATACACAGGCCCTCTCAGAGGTCCAGAGAGGCCTGGGCCACTTCCAGCTTTTGAGGCCCATAGCTAAACCCAATTATTACTTACACTGCAAAACATTATATTCAAACCTGATAGTTTCTAAATTTGAGGTCCCCCTTAAGCTTAAGGCCCAGGCCAAATGACCCTCCTAGCCCCCCCTCTGATAGGCCCTATATATATATATATATATATATATATATAATATATATATATATATATATATATAAGGGATCAGATATCTAAATCCTAAAGTCCGTAGAGTGGTGCAGCAGAATAGAAGAAAAGGCTGGCCGTCGCAAGAAAAGACATTTCGAATCCGTCAAAGTTAACGTAAAAAGTTATAAATTTGTTTGTTTGTGAATGCAAACGTTTATAATAAATGATTTGCGATTAAATTAACATCAATTTGTTGAATGAGAACGAATTTTTCGCATCCGAAAACTGTATTAAACAATTAATATAAATTAATAACATGAAAATCACGTAATTTGGGTTACGAATTTTTTCTTTATTTGATGATTAACAATTCGGTGACTGATATTGAAAGAGCGTTTAATTGTATACAAAATAGTAATATGTAATAGTAATAGCAATATAGTAATAGTAACACAACCCAATAATTGGAGACCGAATTGTATTGAGAATTGTAATACTGAATGTAAGTTTCGCAATTGGTAAATGTGTTTATCTTTTAAGTACGATTAAATCCGAAACACCTTATCGTACTTTTAATCTTTATGATAAGCAAATAATAATAATAATAATAATAATAATAATAATAATAATACCACGGAAGAAACTATACGGGTTACCCCAAGTTTAATAATGCCTGAAAATCTTACAAAACACTAATTTTTTTTTAATTTTTTTGGTTGGTTGTACAATATAACATTTCAAAATGATTATTTTACCGTTTTCCATTAATCTTTCCTCGTCTGTTTCCTAAACACTTCAGTAACACTTACAACTGCAATAAGAGTATTGTTTTGGAATGAAGTCAGAAAAACATTTACTTCATCAAAATATAGGACTAAAGTTTTGTACACTTTTATTATTATTATTTTCAATACGCAAAAATGAGGTAAAGTTGACAACATTTTCCGAATTCAGAAGACAAAATCATTATCGTTTTCGAGACAAGAGAGATAAAATACAATCAAATACAAACGAATACAAATCTCACTTCGAATAAAATATTTTGCTCATCTTTTCGCGTTCAGATTTTAATCAATATTAGATAACAAAATTGTAAAATAGAACGACGCTTTTCAAAACTTGCGCAATAAATAAAACAGTTTTATGCAATACACAGGAAAAGGGGAAAAAGTAAACAGTGTTCTCAAATTAGAGAGAGAGAGAGAGAGAGAGAGAGAGAGAGAGAGAGAGAGAGAGAGAGAGAGAGAGAGAGAGAGAGAGAGAGAGAGAGAGAGAGAAAGTAAATAGACACCACGATGATTGTCTTCAAGAGCAAATCGCAGAGCTCATCAATGGAATGGAATCCCAGAACGTGTCAGCTTTATACAGGGTGTCCCATAAGTCCGGCATCATAGGAAAAAAAAATTAAAAAAGCCAAAACAAAAGCTTTTATTTACAGAACGTGCTCAATATGTCCACCATTGTTTTCAATACACAAATTCAGACGTGATACCCAGTCAGCAAGCACACGGTGAATGATGTCAGGAGTAATGGTGTTACATGCCCCAATAATGCGCTGCCGCAAATGTTCAACACTCCTAATTTTCTCTGCGAATACCAGCGCTTTCAAGTGGCCCCAGAGATAAAAATCTAGTGACGTGAGATCCGGGCTTCTAGCTGGCCATTCCACAGGCCCTCGACATCCTATCCAATGACCAGGGAATTGTTGGTACAGGTATTCCCTTACTTGGATGCTGTAATGTGCAGGAGCGCCGTCTTGCTGGAACCATGTTGGGAAATTTCCTTCTTCGTTCAAGACACTGGGAAATGCTTCTTCCTTGAGCGTACGTAGGTAGGTGCCTCCAGTGACATGTTCATCGAAAAAGAGGGGGCCTATGATGCGATCCTTCCAAATGCCACACCATACCATCACCCGAGATGCACCTTGTTCCTTTGAAGAGGTATACCAGTGAGGGTTGTTTTGAGACCAGTAGCGGGTGTTCTGTCGATTTACCTCACCATTTCCATAAAAAACAGCTTCGTCAATGAACAGAATGGTGGACGGGAAATTGGCATCCCGAGCATATTGTTCCGTAGCCCATTCAGAAAATTCCATCCGCCGGTCGGAATCATCTTCGCTTAATTTCTGTAGGATCTGAAGTTTATATGGATGCTATTTGTGAGCCTGAAGAATGCGATGGATGCTACTTCTCGACACTCCTGTCTCGGCAGATAATCGCCGAAGAGACTTATTGGGACTTCTGTTAAAATGAGCCAGGATAGCAGTCGCTGTATCATCGTCAGTGGACCTCCTTGAAGGTCCACTGCGTGGTTTATCTTCTATGGATCCTGTTTCCTTAAACTTTACAACGAGTCTGCTAACACAACTCTGTGTTATTGGTTCGCGGTCTGGATGCAGTCTGTTAAATTCAGCAGCGGTTTCTCTCTGACTCCGATTTCCAATGAGTAGAATTATCTGGATTCGTTCTTCCTTGCTCACAGACATTATGGCCTGTAGAAAGAGAAAAATATGAATTATGGTTTGTAGAAATAGAAAAATATGAATTTCTCCTATGATGTCGGACTTATGGGACACCCTGTATAATTTGAAGGGGGAAAAGAACACTACTCTAAATATATTGATTCAATAAATCTAACTGGCTTTAATCGACTTTTATTAGCAAACCCAAAACTAAGGAAAAAAAAAAAGGAAGGTGTCTATTTACATTTGGCAATCCTCTGTGTGTGTGTGTGTGTGTGTGTGTGTGTGTGTGTGTGTGTGTGTGTGTGTTATTATTAATAATAATAATAATAATAATAATAAACACAACTACATATTAAGACACCATAAAATCTAATTGAAAATTTAACTTCGATCAATTATGATTTCTCATTTTCTCTTTCAGAATTATTCGTCATTTAATGAGAAAAGTGAGTAAATCCCTCAGAAATTGATGGCGTCATAAATATAAAATTATTTTCATCAGTCCACCTCTCTATACAATTTACGGTTAAGTAGTTCCTAAAATGAAGCAACAGATTATTAACTTACACTATCTATATATATATATATATATATATATATATATATATATAAACAAAAAAAATACATATAGGGGAGGTGGGGGCAACTCGAGACCCGTAAGGAAATCATAATTTTGCGGGCATACAGGACGAGTATTTGGACCCATTAAATACAAAAACATTTATCTTCACCTTCTGTATTCGATTCTGTATCACTTTTTATAGCGTTCTAGCTCTGCATTAAGTGTAACTGGAATTTGAGAAAGCCGTTGCAATTTTTTGGTTAAAAAAATCGTGGGGCAATTCGGAACCCGGGGTTCCTTTTTGCCCCTTTCCCAAATTTCAGCACCACGCGGTCACTAATGAAATTTCAGACACGACGATACGTGAAAATCAAACACTGATCCATTAGTAACCTACCCACAAAAAGCAACAAAATAAGTTCTTAAATCTTTGAAATTATGAATCAAGGAAAAATTCGCTGATTGATCAAATGGAGCAAAAAAATTTATTTTTTTATTTTTTGCAGAACTGCGTGGCGCAACCAGCCCCGTACCAGTGTCTCAAGGCTACTGATCAGTGTCGGCACCGAGGGAGATAGATTAAAACCTGATGGCAGCACTAGTTTGGGCTGTAGAGCGGGTGTTCCGAGTTGCCCCACCTTCCCCTACATGTATTAGTGATGCGACGTGTGTTCGGAGGGAATTCGTTTAAAAAAAAAAAAAATCATCCAACCCTCAAAAATCCATTTTTATTTATTTACCCGTTTTTTAGGGGGGGGGGATGTTGCTGAAAAACAACTATTTAAAATTTAAACCTAAATTTGATCAAAGTATGCAAAAACCTTCTTTTGCCATCATCATATTAATATTAATATGATGAAGATAATGATCATTATGAACTTTTAATAAACATTATCCAAACCTTTGAAATTATATTCAAATGTGATTCAGTTAAATACCTAATAAAATAACAACCTCAAAGCGATGATCAAATAATGCCTTTTAAAAACTTTCTTTGGTCACATCTATGGACCATATTAACAACAGTTGATAAGTGAAATTAACTTATTTGTTTAATTTCTAACATAAATTATGAACAGTATTTTAACATAACCTATCATGATTGGGGTTTTCAATATGGCATATTCTTTTGTTCTTAAGTGCTATTAAAAAATGTAGAACCGAGTTCAAAATATTAGATACTGTCTCGGGCAGGGGTTATCAATAGGTGGACGGCGGTCCGAACCCGAACCGCCTGACGGTTTTTAACGGACCACGGGGAATAAACCCATACTTTGATTATATATATAGGATTTACTTTTAAATATTAGCTATTAGCATATGTTAACGATTCGAAAGGAAAAAATCAAGCTTTGTTTATTCTTTCTGTAAAGTTTAAATTTAGTTATGAGGAGATTGTAGACATCAATCGATCAGGGAAGTACTCCGAGGGGAGGGAGTACATTAGGCTGGAACTCCTGTTTCTCTCGTCACTGACCTCCTAAGCTGATCTTTTTGTGTCTCAGCTACCTTTTGAGCGGTCCAACATGCTCTCAAACACACGTTTCTCCCTCTATGCCTCACTACACGTACATGCATCTTACACATTCTTTTCAAAATTTAAAAGAAAAGCATAGTTTCTAACACTCTAACAGCCTCTGAGACCTTGATTTCGGCTCTCTCCTTTTCCTTCTATAGGGGGGGGGGACATTTTTGCGGGCATCGCCCTTGACCCCCTCGTTCTTGCATAAAAAAAAGAAATCAACACTTTTAATCTGCTGAAAGACAAGTTGATTTTAGTAAAATATTGCGTTTGCGTCAAAATTTAATTTATGAATATAAATGTAATAATTTTCTACCGTTTGGGCTCCGTCATGGCCATTTATCGCAACAGCGCTTCTCGTTGATCAACGAAGTTAAGGGATATTGGATCTGGGTGGTAGTACGATGGATGACTGTCCTTTGCATCCAGATGATGTAGCGACCCATGGATCGGATCTCACGTAAAGCTGTAGGTCCTCTCCGTTATATGACCTTAGATATTGCGAAGGAGGTATAATAACCCCCAAAATAAACACTTTTCCATCGCTTCGTTTGGGCCAAACATACCTTTCGAATGCACTTAGTTTTTTAGACTATAAATCTACCCGAGAGCTGAGCTAAGCTAAGCTAAGCAAAGCTAACCTAACTTAATGTAGAGGTAAAAGAATGTATCTCTCATTTGGCTCAAACGACACGATATAAAATGAACACATTTTGAATTATAAGTTAAATTTCGGTGCCCGACGAAAACATCTTTGCAGACCTCAGAGAAAATTAATTGGTGACTCCTGCTGAAGGGCCAAGGCTTAACATTAATTAATATAAAATCTTTTCTATCTTTTACACACGTGCAGGATACTTTGTTTTTATAACATTTAGCAGCTACTTTATTGTGTATTTACTTATCTATAATTTTGGTTCGAAAGATAAATATGAAAAAAAAAAAGCTGAAAAGAGTTATTAAGGTTAAGCCTTTGCTGTAGTAGCAGCAGCCTGTTGGTCTAAATTTAATAAAAAGAAAATCAATTTTACATATTAAAAACTATTTTTACAGAATAATCTTTTGGCTTAGAACAAATAATTTATTGAAACTATATATTTACTTTCCATGTAAACGGATTTTCTGTTGCTTACAGACAAAAATAACCGACATAAAAACTGTTTTTTAAAGCAAACAAAAAAACTGGGGGGGTTTTGAAACACACGCACACAAAGTGCGCCACAGAAAATTTAATTATTGAAATAATAGAATACTCAAATGTGCTTGGACTAAGCAGATCCTGATAAATTTCCCTTTCTCTTATCAAGTGGCTCTCAACCAGGCAATGTGAGAAGCACTCCTGAACGATTAACCCCCATCGAAATTATTCAATGATTTCGTAGGGAGAGGTTAACACTCGTTTTAATGGTGTCCATGAAGTTCGAGAGAGAGAGAGAGAGAGAGAGAGAGAGAGAGAGAGAGAGAGAGAGAGAGAGAGAGAGAGAGAGAGAGAGAGAGAGAGAGAGAGAGAGAGTTAATAAAAACTTAAAAAGAGGTGGTCCAGAAGAGGTAAGTGCCGGCAAGAGAACAAGATAACGGGGAAGCGGAGTGGGAGGAACGGGGGGGGGGGGGGTTGAAGAAAAGATGGCTGGCACAGTGCCAACTTGAATTGGGGTCTTCGGGGGTAGGAGGAAGGGAAAGGGGGCTAAAGGACTTAAAGGATATGAAAGGAAATGCAAGAATCAAAAGAGAAGAAAATTTTTAGCTTCCAAAATTAATGAATGCAAAATTATGCCCACACCAAAATAATGCCCAGCCTAATTTATTCATCCAAAGGCGAACGAGTGTGGAATCCTTCGGGAGAAACTAGACGATAATGGCATGTGTTCTTCGCCCACATACAAAGATATCACTCTTCTGTACGCTCTCCAAATGCTTTTTTCAGGCGATAAATTTCCCACAATAAATACGTTCAAACCAATAACGAAATTATTCTTTTGATCTCAACGCCAAATTTATCAATCACGAGTAATAATAGTAAGAAAATAATAGCAAAAAAATCCGAGAGAATCGATGAATCAATGACGGCCATAATTCACTTAAGTTTAGCAGTTTCGCATTAAAAAAATCCCTGTAGAAGTAACAGTTGGATTTAATAAGACTTTGATATTATATATATATATATATATATATATATATATAATATATATATATATATGTTCTGTGCGATGATTCCTCATTTCACGAAGGTCAAGCTTGTCGCCCCTCCTCTCCAATGTGTGTGTATATATATATATGTATATATATATATATATATATATATATATGTGTATATATATATATATATACCGAGTGGGCAAAAAGAAACTACTACCCAACTTTTGAAAAAAATATTGTGGCTCACCCTGTATATTGATCTTACTGCTGAGGCCGTATGTTGTACCCATACTTTTACTCTTTCAAACGCTGGCTTTGAATCTAGATTCAACGCCCCCGGAGTAGAGGTACAGACTCACGACTGGAGGGAGGTATCAGAATATGGTGCTCAATTGAAAGGCGGTCAAATTCAGCAAATGATACTTTCAGATGAGTCACTTTCTCCATAAATAATTAATTTTCCTAATTTTTACACAAAATAATTAATTTATTTTCTTTTCCATTTCAGACCATCATTCTGCTATAGTTGGTGAACAAGTTATAATGAAATGAAACTACTGGCATTTCTCGCTCTAGTGTTCATCGTATAGTAAAAGATGATCTGGGTCTTAAATGTTTTAATAGAGTAAGTTCATAAGCTCTCTGCATCAAATAAGCAAGCAAGAGTTGAAAAATGTCGTGCTCTGTTAGATCGCTTCCCAAACAGTAAGTGTCGAAAATATGGTTCAGCGACGAGAAGACCTTTACGGTTGCTTCAACAATAAAAACATAAAATGACCGAGTTTATGGAAGACAGGACAAAAAACATCTATCAGTCTAGATCGACTTTGCAGGGAACGTCCGCATTTTTCTCAAAAAGTCAAGGTTTCCATCTTTATTTCAAAGTTAGAGTTCTCTGAGATTGTTTTTGTTGATCAAAATGCCAAAATCACTGCTGCTTATTACCAAGAAAAAATCCTTGATGCAGTACTGCCGTCGATAAGGAAGAAGTTAAGGTTGCAAGCATGCACTGATAATGGAGGAGGCACATTCCGCATAATCTTGGACTCAATTAGGTAACTGTATATAAACAAAGTTTTTCTATCCGTGTCTGTATAACAGCGAATTACAAAATAATGGTTACAGTTAGCAAAAATCCAACTTCACCACGAGATAGACCATGAAATTCTATACAGGACGCCTATATTGATTGTACAAACAACATGTGATAAAGGTAAAATTATATTGTTCAAAATCAAGGTAATAGTTTTTTTGGCCCACCCTGTATATATATATAATATATATATATATATATATATATATAATATATATATATATATATATATATATATATATATATATATATATAAAGGAGAGGATAGATCTCAAGCAAAGAACTATAGACCAGTGTCATTGACGTCCCACCTCACCAAAGTATTTGAAAGAATAGTTAGAGAAGATTTCTTGGAGACACTGGAAAGATTAAACGAAAATCAACACGGATTCCGATCAGGTAGATCATGCCTATCACAACTAATAGAGCACTATAACAATATCCTAGATGCACTGGAAGACAATGAAAACTGCCATGTCATATATACGGTTTTTGCTAACGCTTTCGACAAATGTCATCATGGTATAATAGCACATAAAATATATAAAACAGGAAGAAGATAATAGACTAGAAGAAACTCAAACATTTCACAGCAAAGATTGATGGCTGCAAAGAGCTCAACTACTGGGAAAGACTACGTAAACTAAATCTGTACTTCCTAGAAAGAAGAAGAGACGTACACCATAATCTACATATGGCAAATGATTGAAAAACTGGTACCAAACCTCAAACTAAACCCAACTACCATTCAAACAACACTGGAAAATAGGAAAGGCAGAATGTGTAGTGTTCCCAAATTAGAGGTCCCTCTTCAACATTGAAGGGAAATAGCTTGGTTGTCAGGGGGGCCAAGATTTTTTTAACCAGCTTCCAAAGGACCTCAGAAACGTTACAGGGGTCAAAGTTGAAGTCTTCAAGAAAAGACTAGATGCCCGGCTCAGGACGGTACCAGATGAGCCGGGTGTACCTGGCTATGTACGGTGGAGAGAGCAAGAAAGCAACTCTCTCCTCCACCAAGCCAGGCCTAGAGGCGGGGCCACCAGCTTGACACCTTCGCGTGAAGAGAGACCAACACACGGAACATGAACGACGTATATATATATATATTTATTTTACAAGCGAAACTAAAGGCACACACTTTCGTTATACCTTCTGTACTAATATATATGGGCAACAGCTTTGGACTAATTACAAAAAAGGTTCTGGCAGAACCCTGAATTTGTTTTATAGGAGGTCTTTGTTGCACTGCTGCATAAATTACCTTCAAGATGCTCAGCTTCGCAAATGTTTGCTAATCACAATGTCTCAAGTCTTTCTGAGGTAACAAGGCGTACTCAATACAGTCTAATGCAAAGAATTAAAACAAATTAGCCAACCTATTCCAACGTAAAGTTTATCTTTTAAACTACAGACTTCATAAAAACGTTTGTCTGTAGCATTGCTTCACATCCCCATTATCATCTTTTCATTCTTTGTATTTTTTTTTTCTTAGCACTTTTATGCTTTATTTTCAATTTTTTTTTGTCTTTTCAATTTTGTATTACTATTTGTCATATGGACTACGAATGGTCTGTTAATAAATGTTTTAATTTTCATATATACTGTAACGACCTCTCACTCTTGATGAAATGAGGTTGGAAATGATCGAAGGATTATAATAGGTTTATGTACGAAAATTGTCTCCTTCACCACGCATGAACGGAAAGCCAATGTATACATACTGCACAACCTTCATAAAAAGTTACGTTAGTCGACACTTAATAGACTCGTCTTAGTTCCTCCAACTTTCATGAACCTTTTTAAAAGAAGTCGGACGTTTTTTTGACTTCTTTTGACGTGTAAACGGGAAGAATAATTATTGGAAACACTGTAAAAAAAAAGGTAAAAAATTTTGTCTTTCCTCCTTTCTTTTCTTAGTCTTTGACTTTAAAGATATAAACGAGACCAAAATGGAAAGGAAATTGGTTTGAAAACAATTTCATTTCGTTCGAACACACATTCAAATTAGTTTGAGGTTCAACTTTAAGTTTATATGCAGTATAATGTAATTGTGTATACATATATGTATACATATATATATATTATATAATATATATATATAATATATATATATAACGTAAAGAACGACGCTTGTATAGAAGAACGTTCCGCGCAAGATGAGGAGGGAGAACGAACAAATGAAAAAATGAGGTAACCACCCGGGAATCGAACCCGGGATCTTCCGATTGCCGGTCAGATATGATAACCACTACACCATGGGCCTCAATCAATCAGAAGTCGCAATTCTCCTACATACGTTAATTATAAGTTAATTATACTGTGTGTTGTTTGCAGTTAAAATGTATATATTTTCGGCATGCGGGAGGTGCCCCCTCAGGGCAGTGGTTTCTGCTCGTATGTAAGAGAATTGCGACTTCTGACTGATTGAGGCCCATGGTGTAGTGGTTATCATATCTGACCGGCAATCGGAAGATCCCGGGTTCGATTCCCGTGTGATTACCTCATTTGTTCGTTCTCCCTCCTCATCTTGCGCGGAACGTTCTTCTATACAAGCGTTGTTCTTTACTTTAATTATACTGTGTGTTGTTTGCAGTTAAATGTATATATATATATATATATATATATATATAGATATATATATATTATATATAATATATAATATAATATATAATATATAAATATAATATATATATCTATATATATATATATATATATAATATATATATATATATATATATATATATATATATAGATATATCTATATATCTATATCTATATATATCTATATCTATATATCTATATATCTATATATATATCTATATATCTATATATATATATTATATATATATATATATATGATATATATATATATATCTATAATATATATATATATATATATATATATATATATATACAATGTAAATCTACATTTTTATATGTTCCAGATGGAATTTTATCAGCCAAGTTTCCTTCATAGAAAAATTGTTGCTTAATAAGTCGAAAAATAAAGTACTTAAAAAAGACTTTGATGCCTCCGAGCAACTTATTCCATAAAAGCTGTACGTAAGTTGCTTACTTTCAAAACTTTAAATGTTATTAAATTTGCTTTTGTAATTCTCTTCCTCTCTCTCCTCGCTGTGAAGAATAAATGTCAAATTTTATTGTCAAATTTCGTATCTCAACAACCTAAACATTCGTTCAACTACACTAGAAATATCCTAAAACGGACTACGCTGTATAATGAAATTAATTCCTTTTAAAATGTAATATTTTGAGGTTGATAATTAATAGGAATACACAAAAATCAAGTAAAGTATTTACTTACGCTTTATATTAAAGTTCTTATAGCATTTAAGTGGCAGTACCAAAATGGCCTTCTTATAACTTTAACGTCCCAAGTAAAAAAAGGGGGTTTCCAAAACTGACTGGATAAAATTCTCTCTTTCGTATACAAGGTCAAAAAGAGAGTCAGCAAGTTCTTTGTTAGTGCCTATGCGGTCCCCAGTTTGGAACCTAATTCCGAGGGGAACTTTTTCTTAAACTCATTTTGACACGTAGTAGGGAACCAAACGGTTCATGTCGCAATGAACTTTACTGCTTACAATGGTACCAATTTCAAAAATGTGAATACTTTCTAAATAAAGAATACTCATAGTTGTAGAAAAATTACGACTTTGAAACTGAATAACAACTTCATGAATTGAATACTTCGTAAAATGGACATTCTTTAAATGGAATTTATAAAAAAAAAATTGTGGTTTTCAATTGTTTAAAGAGAAATACCAACCATTCAAAAACGATTTTAATCTTAAAAGAAATTTGTAATGAAGAAAAAAATAATTTAAACACAAAAAGAAAAAAATTCGCTCTGCAACAAGAATTTAATGCAGTATTATATATATATATATATGGGATGAATTTCACAATAAAACACGTGAAATGAATAATATATATATATATACAGGGTGTCCCATAAGTCAGGTCTCAGAAAAATTTATTTTAAATTAAATTTACGAAAGTAATATATGAGAACTAAAAACAAATGTTCAAATTGATGTCTTGTTTTGGGACCTTTTTTTTTGTTGCAGGTAGAATAAAGCGCAATAGCTAATATAGAAGCGAGTTACACTCGTGAGGAAAATATATATTTCAATATACAGTGTATATATATATTTTTTTTCAGATTAAATTCTTATCGCCATTTGAAATTCAAAGGAAACGCAAAAATTAAAAAAAAAATTCTCTATATAAAATTTAAACCCATTTCTAATACAAAGCCAACTTCCAAAAGTATTCTAAGTAATCTGAGTGGAAACGAAATTCTGAACGTTTTTAATTCTGAGTAAATTCTACCAAAAAAATAAATAAATAAATAATAGAATAAAATATATAAAAAAAGAGACTGAATTCAATCAATTTAAAAATTCTTTCGTGAAATGAAAACAAAAAAATTCTAAGAATTATTTTTTGAATTAGTTTTAGTAAATAATTAAATTAAATAAATTCGAAGGGAGTAAAACGTCTTTCTTAAACGAACCTCTCTTTATTCGATGTCCAATTTTGCCTTTCATTTACGTCATTATCATGCGTTCTGCAGTCGATAGTGCTTGCTTCTCCATCCGATCAATATCTAATATTTTTTTGCCTGCTTGCTTGCTTGCATTCCATCTTTCAGTTTTTCTCTGGACAGGTCGTCCTTTATATTTTCTTTATATTTTCTTTATACTTCCTTTATATTTTCTTTATACTTCCTTTATATTTTCTTTATATTTTCTTTATATTTTCTTTATATTTCCTCTGTGTATACATAATTCTTTCGTATTTTCCTTTTGCATATTTATTTGAATATTAAAACAGAAGATTTTTCAAGAAAAGTGAGAAACGTGTACGCAAACTGATCGTGTTTTGAGCTCAATTTGTGGTGATTCATTACATACACTGTCGCGTACAAACGTTATCATCAATTTATATATATGCTTGGATGAGTGTAAATGAGATTTTGGATCTTTTCGGTTTGACAGTCGGCGGTTTAAAAAACAAGTCATGGCTACGGGACCTTCAAACTCTAGACTCTACCAACTGGTTAGGTTAATTGAATGCCTGGTTACGTCAACTGTACGCCCTTGACAACTGGTTAGGTTAAGTCGTCATAATTTCGTTAGTTTACTGTCAAAACTAACGAAAACATCACGACTTAACCAGTCGTCGAGGGCGTACAGTTAACCTAACCGGGCATTCAATAATTTTCCCATTGGTTTCGATTAATTTTAAACAACTTTTACTTAATTTTTTTTCTCTCCAAAAAGCCGTTTCAGTGTTTTCGGGTCTGTGGGACAGACAGACAATATTTCCAAATTCTCATTACGTATAATGTCTTATTTTCGTTATTTTTTCCACTTTGAATTCTTGTATTTTCTTGATACTATTTATCATTTCTCTAAACAAA
Source organism: Bathynomus jamesi (assembly GCA_023014485.1). Taxonomy (NCBI): domain Eukaryota; kingdom Metazoa; phylum Arthropoda; class Malacostraca; order Isopoda; family Cirolanidae; genus Bathynomus; species Bathynomus jamesi. Next base: position 118,526 of record JAJOZX010004743.1, read on the forward strand.
AATGTATTTTTCTGAAATGTAATACACATTACCTAAATAAAAAAGCTGGTTTTTTTTTGGGGGGGGGCGCCGGCCGTCAAACAGAAAAGATCGGAAATTTTTAGTACGAAATATTTAAAATAAAGTGGAATTAATTTATTTATATAGAATTTTCTGCTAATCCATTGATTGCCAAACAAGGATAACGAACTCTGTCCTTATATTTTAAAATTTTTTCATTCGTAATCTTTTTTTAACTTTAAAAATTATTTCGTTCTTGAGGATTTTCCACGCATAAATTTTCTTTATATATATATATATATATATTATATATATATATATATATATATATATTATATATATATATATATATATATATAATGTTATAATGTTATAATGTTTCAGACCAACAAAGACCCTAGGATCCACTCATGGCTGGTCTACCTAACTGTGTTCGTAATCGTGTATTGTGTATACACATACGAGGAAAAGTGTCGGTGTGGCTGTAAAGACTGTACAGTAATGTAGAAATGTGTGTGCACCCATTATGGGTCTCCCATTTAAAGGTGTTTGTGGGGCAAGTGAAGATCATGAGTTTTTCAATACCTCACAGTACTATGGGGGGCACCGCTCGGCAGAGGAATCTCTTTAAATGGGGTGTGTAAGGACAGAGAGTATCCCCTAACCCAAGACGCTGCCTCCCTATATCCCACAACACTTGTGTTGAGCTGTGGGATCTATCCCCACAAAGCCTTAATTTTACTACCTTAAACTATACCCTTTCTATCAACATGCGCGTCCAATCGATTCTTAAACATGTTTATAGACGTGCTACTAATTACTTCTACCGGCAAACTATTCCAGCTATTTACTATTCTATGCGTAAAAAAGTTTTTCGCAACTGCTGTCTCGAACCTTCTACTTGTCAACTTACACCCGTTATTTCTAGTCCTATTATATTGAGATGTTTCGAAAAAGCTATCTCTATCTACGTTATCAAACCCATTCATAATTTTGAAAACCTGGATTAGATCACCCCTTAACCTCCTAGTCTCGAGTGTAGTCAATTTTAACTCTTTAAGCCTATCCTCGTACGACTTTGACCTAAGAGACGGAATCATCTTAGTTGCTCGTCTTTGAACTCTTTCGATTTTGTCTATATCTTTGCGCATATGCGGATTCCAAAATTGGACCGCGTACTCCAAATGGGGTCTAACTAATGATTTATAAAGAGGAACTATAATATCGCGCGATTTGTACTCAAAATTTCGAGCTATAAAACCTAACACTTTTTCGCCTTATTGACCGCCGCTGTACTTTGTTTCGCTACTTTTAAATCACCAGTGACTATAACTCCTAAATCTTTTTCCTGCTCTACGCTTGTTAAATCTTTCCCTGACATACTATACGCAAAATTACCGTTACGCGAACCTATATGCATAATTTTGCACTTATCCACGTTAAATCTCATTTGCCATGTGACTGACCAAACAGCGATTTTATTCAGATCTTCCTGAATTTTACCTCTATCTTCGTCATTAATCGCCCTACCACCCAGCTTCGTGTCATCCGCAAACTTTGAAACTGTACTGACTAGGCCGACATCTAAATCGTTAATATATATAAGAAAAAGCAAGGGGCCCAATACAGAACCCTGAGGAACGCCACTCGCTACATTAGCCCAACACGACTCCGCTCCATCAACGACCACCCTCTGTTTCCTGCCTCGCAACCATTCTTCTAGCCAATTTATTACTACACCCCTGATTCCATGAGCCTTAGTTTTTTCAATCAGTCTTTTGTGCGGCACGGTGTCAAACGCTTTTTGAAAATCTAAATATACTACATCAACCGCCCGATGTCTATCGTAAACGTTAACCACGCTTTGGAAAAATTCTAAAAGATTAGTTAAGCAAGATTTGTTTCGCCTAAAACCGTGCTGCGTATTTCGGACCAGATTATGCACTTCTAAGTGTTCGACTATACGATCCCTAATTATTGATTCCAGTAGCTTACCTACAACAGACGTTAAACTGATTGGCCTATAATTTCCCGCCGCACCTTTATCGCCTTTCTTAAAGATAGGTGTTACGTTCGCTAACTTGAAATTATCTGGTACGCACCCCTCAGAAATAGACGCATTAAAAATCTTTGTTAGCGGCACAACAATGCTATATTTTAATTCTTTTAGTTGTATGGGATATATGGAATCCGGACCCGGTGATTTACGCGTTTTCATTTTATCAATATAGCGCATTACTTCCCTTCACTAACGACAATATTATCCAAAATATTACCATTATCAAAAGGTATTATGTCTATGACCGTAGGGATATTCGTTACATCTTCTATAGTAAAAACTGACGTAAAAAATTCGTTTAGCAAGGTAGCCATTTCCTTGTTTTCAGAGACTAGATCTCCATTTCCATTTTTTAATGGACCTAAGACACTTTTTACTGGATTTCTATTATTGACGTATTGAAAGAATCGCTTGGGATTTTCTTTACCGTCACGAGCTATGGAGATTTCAAATTCGCGTTTTGACTTTTTTATTACACTTTTAGCTTCACGCCTTAGAGATATGTAGTTGTTTCGTAACAACAGATTATCTTTATCGGACTTGTATAGCCTATAAGCCCTCTCTCTACTCTTTATAATGTCTCCTACTCTAGAAGTAAACCACAAGGGCTTGTTGTTACTTTCGCACGCTTAATTTTGTACGGTACACATTCCTCATTTATAGTCCTAAATACCTTTACGAACGATTCCCACATTAGTTTTGCGTTGGAGTTCCCCATTATGTTTTCCCAATTGACGTGTGAAAATTTATTTCGAAATTTACTAAAGTCTGCGTGCTGGAAGCTAGGAATTTTAGTCGAGTTAGTTGGTTTCGAGTGACTTACTGAGAGGACAAACTCTACCATATTGTGATCGCTATTGCTCAACGGTTCTATTACTTGAAGATCAGTAATTAGCCTATCATCCGTAGTTATTACTAAATCTAAAATACTGTCCAACCTCGTAGGTTCCCCAACCTTTTGAATAAGAAAGCTATCCTCGAGAAAATTAACAAAACGATTACCTTCCGCGTCTCCCTGCATTGTATCGTAATTCAAGTTGGCGCAATTAAAGTCACCCATAACTAAAGCCTGCTCACTACCGATTATTCTCTTTAGTTCACGATATAACGCTTCGTCCGTAGCAGCTGTTTGATTTGTATATATACGTATACACACACATACGAGGCAGGATATTGCAAAAGGGGCCATCACAGGCCAACCCTGCACAGTTATTCACTTAAACGCGTAAAATAAGTTGTGCAATAATAAAAAAAAAAGGAAAGTCAATATCGACCGAGCGCTTTCGTGTGCATTTAACAACATATTTTCTAAGTGTTAAATACACATGAAGCCGTTCAATCGATATTATTTTTCCTTCTCCTTGGTGATTTTTAATATATATATACCGGGTGTCCCAAAAGTCAGTTTACCGAAGAAAATGTTCTCCAAAGGTGAGTTTACTACAAAGAAAAAAACTTGTTTCATGAATATATTTACAAAACATAAGAAAACAAAGAAAAAAAATATTTCTGAAACGTATTTACAAAACATGAGAATAGTTTTGGTTACAATAACTGTTCAAAATGTCGTCCATGTTGTCCGATGCACATCTTGTATGTGTCAACAGTTGACCGGCAAATTGCTTTACATAGTTTCTTATCATTGCTTAAGAGCTGGAATTCTTCACAAATGTGGCCTTTAAGGTCCTGAAGACATGCTGGCTTTTTGCTGTAAAAAAAATTGTGTCAATGTTTAGAATAATCATCAGCAGAAAACATTTTCCTCGGTAAACTGACTTTTGGGACACCTTATATATATATATATATACACATACATACATACATATAACATATATATATATATATATATATATATATATATATATATATACAGTGTATATATATATATATATAATAATTATATATATATATATATATATATATATATATATATATTATATATATATATATATATATAAAACCAAGTAATTTTAGAACACCCATAACCTTGACTACTGTTAAATTAATGCCACTTTTCTCTCGTAACAGCGACGAACACCTTCACACAGAGTCGATTTCCCTTAAAAGTGGAACCATTACCTACAAGTGGTATTTCATTTGTATAAAAAGAGTTTCGAAACGTCCGATCGTTTTACTTTCATTTTCGGTGAATATAATAGAAGTCTTAATTAGTAAAGTCGACAGCATCGTTGCCTGGCAACTGGAATCAATCGGATGCGAAAGTCATCTCCCACAAATTGGCTCAATAGATAACACTGGTATGCATCAATTTTGCTGTCAAGGGTTTTGTAAGTGATTCTTATAGAGATTTACCTGCTGATTTCGAATCTGCAATCCGTTTTTCTCAATCAGCTCAGGTTATCCGGCTATGGCCTCATAAGTAAAATAGAATTTTTCGTGATTTTGTCAAAGCGGAATTGGAACAGTAACATCTATCATCACTTGTTTCACTTGTATAATATCTTTTTTTACTTTTCAGGCATATAGATAAAATATTTCATAATGAATAGAGCGTGTAAAAATGATCCCAATAGATTCTGCTACATATGTGGGACGGTTACCATGCCAAATAACCAGTCCCAAATCACTAAATTTGTGAAGACAATATATATAGCATACTTTGGAATTAAGCTAAGGGACCAGGACAAAAATTTCGCCCCTTATATGTGCTGCAAGACGTGCATTGAAAATTTGAGAAGATGGAGCAAAGGCAGAGCGAAATCTTTGCCTTTTGGAATTCCCATGATTTGGAGAGAAGGAAAGGATCACGTGACAGATTGCTATTTCTGCATGACAAACCTCCAAGGTGGGCTTATAAATTCATTTTTCTTAAATATTTTGAAATCCTCGTATGAAACTTGACATAATATTCACCATAATGTAATATTCACCATAATGTAATATTCACCATATATAGCATAATATTCACCATAATGGTAATCATACATTTACATATACATATTGTTATAGAAAATACATTTACACATACACATACACATTCTTTCTTTTTCATTCATATTGTCCCTTCGGGGACAATATGAATGAAAAAGAAAGAAAATATACAGACTCCATCGACCTATTTCATATCTTACAGACCGCAGCCTTCCCTCACGAGCCGCCACTGTCTGAATGCTTCTTCTATTTCATATGCAAGTTTTATATCCATGTTTCTGTGTTTCTATTTTCAGGAGTTAACAAGAAGAATAAACACATTGTTGTATACCCTGACATTCCTTCTGCTATGAGACCTGTACCCCATGGTCCTGGAATTCCAATACCCGACCCACCTCAAACCCTGGACTTCGATGATTCTGATGATGAATCAATGACCAATGCCAATGACCAGTCCCAGTCGTATATACCTCAAAATACCGCTTCAAATGAGCCGAGGCCTCTCAACCAGGCCAAACTTAATGATCTTACCAGGGATTTAGGACTTTCCAAATTAGCTGCCGAGATCTTGGGCTCACGACTTCGAGAGGACAACTTGCTGGCTCCGGGAACAACATTCTCCTGGTATAGGAAACGAGAGGAAGAATTCCGCAAGTTTTTTGCAGTGCACGAAAATACCTCTTCCTTAGTGTACTGCTGCAATGTTGAGGGGCTAATCGAATCCTTGGGCCTGCCATATAACGCATCAGAATGGAGGCTATTTATAGACTCGTCTAAACGAAGTTTGAAAGCAGTACTTCTCAACATTGGGAATAGGGTTGCATCAGTCCCTGTAGCACATTCCGTACAACTTACTGAGAGCTACGATAACATGAAAATTTTACTGGATGCTCTCGTATACGACCAACATAACTGGAGGATCTGTGGAGATTTGAAGGTAATACTAATATCATAAGTAAACTATTGCTATTGACTATGTTGTTTTTCCAAAGGTTATTTGAGAGCGTATAAGAACACTTAACTTCCCCACAGAAGTGATACAGTCCAATGCATAGATTTTTTTTATCTGATAGAACAAATTCTCTAAATTCTTTAAATATTTTCATTTTTTTTCAGATTGTGGCATTTGTATTGGGAATGCAAGGGGGATACACGAAATACCCATGTTTCCTCTGCAAATGGGATAGCCGAGCGGATGAGAAGCACTATGCACAGCGTGAATGGGCATCCAGAGAGAATTTTGAACCTGGGTCGCATAATGTCGTTTCAGTGCCGCTTGTACCACCAACAAAAATTTTGCTCCCACCACTTCATATTAAGCTGGGCTTGATGAAAAATTTCATCAAATCAATGAATAAGGAGGGTTCAGCATTCCGATATCTCGAGAGTAAATTTCCTCATATATCTGATGCTAAACTAAATGCTGGGGTTTTTGATGGTCCTCAAATTCGAACTTTGATCAAGGATACTCAGTTCGAAAACGCAATGACTCCAACTGAGAAGAATGCCTGGCAGGCATTCAAATCAGTTGTCACTGATTTTCTTGGCAACCGTAGAAGTCCAGAATACGAGTCCGTTGTCAAAAACTTGATGGAAGCTTTCAAAGCTCATGGGTCGCGCATGTCCATAAAAATGCACTTTTTGTGGTCCCACTTGGACTATTTTCCTGAAAATTGCGGGGATTATAGTGAGGAACAGGGTGAACGATTTCACCAAGATATCAAAATAATGGAAGAGAGGTACCAGGGAAACTGGGATATCAATATGCTGGCGGACTATTGCTGGTGTTTGAAGCGAGACGTGCCCGAAGAAAAACACAGACGGAAAGCCAAAAAAACTTCATTCCTTCCTCAATAAACTTTTTTCCATATTCATTGTATGAATAAAAGTATTTATTCACACAATGTTTTCATTTTTCACGAGTGTTCTTATAATATTACTCGTATCTACAGTGTTTAAGCTAAAAAAATCAATAAATTTGGGGATAAAATTGGACTTACAATAAATGGCCAATAGAGAAAAAACCTGACCTGATTGCGGAAAACCAATGTCATTTTCGAATTCAACATGGTCGAATTATATAATATGAGTTGAAAAAACCCTCACAGCAGACAAAAACATTTCATATGCATACCAGTGTAATAAGTTATCGATGCGAAGGACGCAAAAGTTACCAGTTAAGACAAGAACTACGTCGGAAGGAAATCAATGTCCCCTCCTATATTTGTGACCTTGATCTTTGGTGAAAGAACCTGATTCTTGCTCGCGACGCATCGTCTTGTGATGATACACATGTACATGAAGTTTCATCAATTTGTTAAGTAACTCAAAAGTTATGGCGCAGACATGAGAAAGCTCCCTCTGACCTTTGACCTCTATTAGGGACCGTGATTTTCGATGTAACGACCTAATTCTTGCTCGCGATACATCGTTTTGTGATGACATTTCATCAATTTATGTTAAGTAGTTCAAAAGTTGTGGCGTGGACCTCCATTTGACCTTTGATGCAGGGACCTCATTCTTGCTCATGACACATCAGCTTGTGATGATTCATATATATATATATATATATTATATATATATATATGAAATTTCATCAATTAATGGTTGAAATGGTTAAAAAGTTACAGCACGGACACAAAAGTGTGACGGACGGACGGAGGCGCAGACAAATGCAATCCAGTTTGGCCCCCTCAAATTTACTTGGTCGGGGATACAAGAAAATGTAATTGTATTATTTTTAGTTTAGTTATGATCACTAAAGATGGGAGTTAAGACTCCTGAAACATTTGGTAGTGATTAAAGAATGTTAGTTCAGGCGTTTGTCAATATATATATATATATATATATATATATATATATATATATAATATATATATATCTTACCTTTGATACCTTTGGTTAGCTTCCACCAGAATTGTTCATTCTGACAAAAGTCAGGCTTTTCACTCCACCTTAGACCTACAGTTTAACGTGGAATCCGAACCACGCCCCACCAGCACCCCAGTGTTTTAACCACTAGGCCACCCAGGGTACCCATTTGTCTACCAACCATTCTTTATTGTGTGCAAGGATGAACAGCTGGGTTTTGCTGCGCTGCACGCCGGCTGCCGTCACCGTGTCTCGAACCCGGGCCGATGGATTCGTAGTCAGCGACGCTAACCACTACACACATATATACATACACGAGTTGCGATCAAAAAGCATCGATAATTTTATTGCTACGTACAAATGAATGCAAATAAGAAATAACAGTTTACATATGTGAGTTTTCCTGCCCTCTGGCGTCTGCAGTCTGAAGCAAAATCTGCTACCATGAATCAGTAGTTGGTTGGAGCGCTTAAAATGAGGGTGTGTTTTTGCAGTACCTATAAATCTCTGAAATGGAACAACGCGCGTTCGGAGACGAACGAAATTATTAAAACAGCTTTTGGAAATGATGCTCTCAGTGTAGCTAACGTTTTCAGATGGCACAAAAAGTTTAAAATTGGAGAAACATCGCTTGAAGACAAGGAACGCAGTGGCCGCCCTTCCACTTCTCGTACGGATAAAAATGTTCAACAGATTCGTTTTCTGGTACGAGCAAATGTTTCTCCATTTTTAAACTTTTTGTGCCATCTGTAAACGTTAGCTACACTGAGAGCATCATTTCCAAAAGGGGTTTTAATCATTTCGTTCGTCTCCGAACGCGCGTTGTTCCATTTCAGAGATTTATACGTACTGCAAAAACACACCCTCCTTTTAAGCGCTCCAACCAGCTACTGACTCATGAAGGCAGATTTTGCTTCAGACTGCAGACGCCAGAGGGCAGGAAGACTCACATATGTAAACGGTTATTTCTTATTTGCATTCATTTGTCCGTATCAATAAAATTATCGATACTTTTTGATCACTCCTCGTGTGTGTGTGTGTATATATATTATAAAGTAACGGAAGAAGACACAAATCCGATTTGAATTGATTTAAACTAGTTTCAACTTGTTTTTTAACTTTCAAAAACATTTCAACACCTCTTATAAACCTTACTATCGAACATACAGTTGTTATAAAGTGAAATAAATATCACGTGTCGCTGTTCATCCGTGTTAATATAATTCCAATCGGATTTGTCTCTTCACTTGCGTTACTTTATGCACACCCGGTGTACGTATTATATATATATATATATATTATATATATATATATATATATATATATATATATAAAATCGATATGTTGCTGTAACATTTACAATAACTTATTCTACAAACAATAATTAGGTATAACGAAAATAACCAAGGTGCATCCATCGGTATAATTATCTCGTATTTTAAATTTTACATAAATGAGCTGTCACGGACAGAAGATGAGAGGGGGTCGCAGGTTCAATGCTATCTCAAGCCCTTTCACATCTCATTTCAGTCCTCCTTTCGGTAGAATGGTTATACCTGTTGTTAAGCGGAATGGAATACTAAATAAAATGTATGAAATTAAAAAGATTAAGTGTGTTTCGTTAGCTTATAAGTGATAATTCACGAGGTAAAAATATAACATGATATAGGATAGAAATTTTACACCAGTTTTTGACTGCATTTTAAGAAATTTGGTTTCGTACATGAACGTCTTTTACTCGACCAATCAGGGTCTAATTCAGTGTTTCCCAAACAGGGTACCTCAAAATTTCATGAAAATTACTAAAATAAGTAATTGAAAATTAAATTTTTTTTAAATCAAACAGAACGTTCGAAATTTATTACACCGGTGCGGAAAGTGTTCAAGGTGAGGTTAAAGTTACGTGGTATTGGGGAAACGAGAGGAGGAAACGAATGTCAAATAGTAAGACGAAAATCATCCTCGGGGGTGCCGCGAAAGAAGAACGTGCGGCACTGTTGGGGTGCCTTGAGCCAGAAAATGTTGAATATCACTGCCCTTATAACTTATATTTTTAAGAGAATGATGAATATGAATTGAGGATGAAGAATTTTAGTACGTCGAATCAACGTATTTTGTTGAATTTACATATCCGAAAAACAGACCCATACCCATCAGATTGACAAGACCATAACATCAACACTTCAAAAAACTAAATTTAACCGAGCGTAACGTAACATAACATAACTTAACCTACCCACCAGTGTTTTTCCCAAGAAATTAAATTAGAGGGGGATGTTCAAATTTTCAAGGAGGTGATGGCCGAGGGAAAATCATGAGGGCGAAGGTGGGCTGTGTTGCACCATAATAAAAATTGGAAAATGTTTCACGATCACTTTATTAGATTTAAACCATGTTTTAAAATCGTCACATAAATTAAAGTTGACTACTCAGACCTTCTATGAAGAGCTATATCTACACATCCTTCTTGGCTGCTTCTTGTAATTTGGCGCAACTCTGTTTAATTAACTTCTCAAATGCAGTGCGTTCATCTTTGGTGGCTTCCCGTGTGTCTTGGTATTTTCAGTCCTTCAATTGATACGCTCATTAGTTCATTCACATGATCAGGCAAAAGGGAACTCCTTTATATCACAAAATTCTATTCAATGACGAAAAAGGAACGCTCAACTGTAGCTGTTGTGACTGGGAGGAACAAGAGATAAATTCCTACTTCTTTCATTCCGGGAAACAAAGATCAGGTCGAGACATAAGTGATAATGAAGTTGAAATCAAATTCTTCATTCATTCGTCATATGATATTCCACTCTGTATTCAGATTCTCTATTCTGTCCTGATCACGTGGCAGCCCTATTGCTGGTAGTACCTCACTCCAGTCAACTGTCAGTGTTTATAAAACAGGCATTTTGTAAAGGCCACGTAGAGATTGAGTAGAATCCAGGCAGGGTGATGTGAAAACTCGGGGGAAGTGGGCGGGGTTAAAGGGAAATCCCTGTAACCTACGATATATTCGTCGATCAAATGTCGTAATCCCACAAAAAATATAGGTATCAGAGAGAAAAAAAAACATTTCATGTGGAAAAAACAAAAAAACAGGACAATTATACAGGAATATATTTTCCTATTTTATTTTTCCATTTTATTTTACTATTTTTTTTTCACTATGTAAAAATATTTTCTTTTTCTTAAAGAAAATGAATATATTTTCTCTTATGTCATTGCGTTTCTTCATTATGCTCACGGCAAAGATATTGAGCGAACGCGAGAATCAACAAGCCTTCTCAGAGAACACACACACAAAAAAAATAATTAAACTGTGTTTGAATTTTAGACAAACAAAGTACCTTGTTCAAAATTATCATCAGACCCAGTTTTGTTAAAAATTAACTAAATAAATAACCTTAATTTAAAATATATTTAGTTTAAATTAAACACACACTGTATAATGTTATATTTACTTGGAATTTATTACTAAATTTGAAAGTGATAATTAAGTTCAAATTAACAAATAACGGGTGGGGCACGGGAATCAAGTGTTTTTTGAATAGCTAGTAATCGGCCATTAGGAATGGGAGGGGCGTGCGGTAGGTAGCATTCCATTCCTGGGTTCATAGCATTTAACTTTAACTAACACTCACCTTTATCTTTCAGGTGCCATCATGGAGCAGTGGACGTTAGAACACCGCATGTTCGCGTATGATCATTTTGTTAGGAGTGGCGAGTCAGTGACAGCAGTTCAGCGTGCGTTTCGCCGCAGATTCAACATTCATCGAAATGACTCTGTTCCCGCTCGTGACACAATCTTACGTTGGGTTAACAATCTTCGAACAGGAGGCTCAATAATGAAAACAAAACCGAAGGGGCCGCAACGCACTGTGCGTACTCCAGAGAACGTTGAAAGGGTCAGACAAGCGATGTTGCAAAGCCCAGGCCGCTCTGCTCGGAGACATTCAGCTGCACTCGGAATCAGCAATCGTACTGTTAGACGGATTTTGCATGAAGAATTACATTTTCACCCATACAAGTTAGCGATGGTGCAGGAATTGAATGTAAACGATTGCCCCCAACGACTGAATTTTGCACAGGAAATGCTTGCACTTTATGAGCAGAATGAAAACATGATGGTGGTAATGAGTGATGAAGCCCATTTCCACCTTAATGGGGCCGTCAACAATCAAAACTGTCGGTATTGGGCTGCTGAAAATCCGCGACAACTCCATGAAAAACCGCTGCATAGCCCTAAGGTTACAGTTTGGTGCGCGGTGGGAAAGTTTGGCGTCATCGGTCCCTATTTCTTCGAACAAAATGGGGTTACCGTTACCATAACATCTGGGCGTTACATTGAGATGGTGAACACCTTTTTCATCCCTGAGTTACGAAGAAGGCGTATTGCTCGTCGACATTTGTGGTTTCAGCAAGATGGGGCCACGCCACACACCGCCAGAGCGTCAATGGCTGTTCTTCGCCCCCTGTTTCCCAACCATCTCATTTCGAGATTTGGTGACATTGCATGGCCCCTCGGTCCCCTGACTTGTCCACATGTGACTTCTTTCTATGGGGGTACCTCAAGTCACGTGTCTACGAGGACAAGCCCCGTACATTAGATGCATTGAAGGAAGCGATCCGTCAACAAATCATCCAAATCAACAGAGACCTGCTGGGAAGAGTGGAGGCCAATTTTCGTAAACGCCTTCAACAATGCGTCGACGGCCAAGGACATCATATGCCAGATATAATTTTCGGTACATGATTATTATGGCATGAAATGCTATGTTCTTACGAATGTTGTTCTACCAATATATTTTCTTTACAAAAATAAATATAATTTTCCTGATTATTTCAAAAACACTTGGTTCCCGTGCCCCACCCTATATAATCTGGTGTTTAATATAAACCAAATTTACTTCAAAAGAAAAATAATTTACAAATATTTAGTTCAAATTAAAAAAAAAAAAAAAATTGGGCATCCTGATTTTGTGATTTTGAATACCCTACTTTGTTTTTTTACTAAAATCCAAGCAATTTATTTTTAATAGTAATTAATTAGTTTTTTGGGGTACAAATATTAAATTTTCATCATTCTATTCCCATTTATAATAAATTTCAAAATAATTATTATATTAAATGGAGCATTGCTCCATTCGTCATATCGTTGTAGAACTAAAGAGCTTCTCTGACTTCCTCAATGAACCCCCCCCCCCCACCGCTCTTTTATAATTAAAAAAACATCACCTTTATCGGATTAAAAAATTAATAAAGATTTTAAAAATTATAAAAGGGGAAGTCAAAGATTAAAATTAAAAGATTAAAAAGAGTAAATATGGAAGGTACGGAAAAGAATCGTATGAAAAAACAATTTTATTGGTAATTGTGGAATGTGTATGATGAACATCAGATTTAACGATTTAGATAACCGGCAAAAAATAATGAATAACATACTTATCATTTGCATCGAGGAAATTGAAAAGTGATTCACACAAGCGGATGATCCTTATACAGAAATTTAACAATATACGAGTAATATATATATATATATATATATATATATATATATATATATATATATATATATATATATATATATATAGGATGAATTTCACAATTAAATAGTGAAATAAATAAATGAAGAGGTGTACTGTTGCAAACAGGAAAGTTCCATGGAATCGCTTTTCCTTTTGCTTGTGGGTGTGCATCACACACACACACACACACACACACACACACACACATATATATATATATATATATATATATATATATAATATCAGTGGCGACTCCAGCTCTTCAAGACTACTCGGGCTCTTTTTAAATTTTCAAGTCTAGATATGAGCCAACATTTAAATGCATGACAATAACTTAACATTATCAATAAAATAATTAAATACATACCTCGGTAAAAAAAATTATTTGAATTTTATTTACTTGAACATAAAGTCTAAGCGTCTTGGTTTTAAAGCAAATTCCTTTAATATTCGGTCATGTAATTCATTTTTGCTTTCTAAATCAATAAGTATTTCTTTTTCAATTGAAATCGTAGCCAGGGACGAGAGCCGTTCTTGAGCCATTGTGTTTCTTAAATATGATCTAATTCGATCAAGAACAGAGAAACTGCTTTCATTTGAAACAGAAGTTACAGGTATGGTAAGGAGGAGCTGAATCAGAATACTTATAATATTAAAAATAAATCAGATTATTTAAGAAAAGCGAACAACCTCACATTGCGGCAAAAATCAAACTGCACCGCCGCCCAAGGCAGTTGAAGGCACGCTTATCGAAACGTAAAAAGTTACCATGTATCGCCAGAATTAAAAATTGTGCCTCTACAAGGCCGAAGGATATAAGCCCGAGTTGATATGTTTTTTTCTTTGTAAAAAAATTAATGAGGAAAAACGTATTTTATTTAATGAGAATTAGAAGGAGGACTATTATGTAACCGTATGCAAGCAAATAATTATTCATTAAAAGAACTTTAAATATACGATATTACTTATACTTTCTCGGGCGTAATGTCTTGCGCCCGAGTGAATGATCTTGAAAGATTACACGAAAACTTAATGTGTCAATATAGTTTTTTTATAGGTAATAAGGGTATCTAAATGCGCTCAAAATTTGCTTGCGTGACGAAGGCTAGACAGAAAAATAGTAACATACTACCAGCCAAGAACCATTTTTACAATTTGTATTTAAAACTTTTTTTTAAAACTTAAATCTATAAATACACAATTTTATCTCTCATGCTTCTCCTTGCCCCTTGCCTCTCTGGCTCAGCCCGAGTGCAGGAGTCGCCACTGATATTATATATATATAATTTAGGGTGGCCCTTAGTTGTATGTGATTTTCTGAAATAAAATAATTTTCATCTCCCAACCTCCAAAGTTGTTTTAATCCATGTAAAAATGCTCTTTGTAAAATTTCAGCTCAATCAGACAATATTAAGATGGCCCCCAAAGGCCCTAAAGTTTCAGATTTTAACAATATTGATATTTTTTCATATAAAACCGTTTTTATCTTCTTTACAGTGTTTTATTCGAAAGAAATATAGAATATGATCGAAAGAGAATTCAATTTACAATAAATTTAGTTATAACCATTATTTACTTAAAACCAAAATTGGACGAGATATTCACGGAAATTGAAAAGTATCATAAGTGCGTAAAAAAACCGCTTCTGGAAGGTTCTAGAAAGTTCTGCGCCTGCGGCCTATATAAGCGGCGTAATTATTTGTTGTAAATAAAATTCACTTTCGATTATGCTTTGTGATTATTTTCCCAAAACAAAGTTTGCAAATGAATTATAAAGGTTTTATATTAGAAATACCAATTATTGGTGAATTTTGAAAATTTAGGGCCTTTGGGGGCCACCTTAATATAGCCCAATTGAGCTGAAATTTTGCACAGAGCACTTTTTTATATATTGGAAGAAGATTAGGGGTTGGGAGCAAGTAATTTCAAAAGTTGAAAAATAAGAGCCACCCTAATATATAATATATATATATATATATATATACTATATATATATATATATATATATATATTCGGGTGGCCACAAAAAAACTTTACTTAATTCAAAGTTTAATAACTGCAGCAATTCAAAACTTATGCGATTGAGCTTTGGCACACATTAACAGATGGTTATAATCTATAATTGCTGGAATTTTCAAATATGTAGGTTCTATAGTTTTGTTACAGTGAACAATTTAAAAGCATATGTCTAAAAATAGCATGCCGAAGAAAATGAATTTGAACTTAACAAAATTTACTTAAACAAATGGTCAATGTGACCACCTCCCTGTTGGTAAACTGCCCTCAATCGCTTCTTCCACGAGGAGATGCACTTTCGAACCTCATCTAAGGTGATATCCTCCCATGCTCTACTGATTTTCTCCTTAAGTTCATCTTCGATGAATTTGTCTTTCTGGCTGCCGTAAACCTTCACCATGAGGCGGCCATTCATCCTTTTTGATGAAATTAGGGGTCTCTTGCTCTAGATGATTTTGGGTCGCTCGGCTTGTATGGGCGGGTGCCCCATCTTGCTGGAAAATGTAGGCCTCATCAGGATACAGCTGACGACAATCAGGAAGTAACCCATTATCTAACAGGTTGATGTAGCGCTCAGAGTTAACTTTAGTTTCGTTTGTGGCAATAAAATGAATTCGTGTTTTCCCCTTCCATGAAATTCCCGCCGATACCATTACTTTTCTGCTGAATCGTGAGGTTTCATGATAAAGCCTGGAGGGAGGAATGTCCTTTTTCCTTGAACCATAAACCCTGTCATTTTTCCTGTTTTTGGCCACCTCCAACGTGAAATCCTTTTCGTCTGTAAACACAACTTTTTGCACGTCTTCAGCTGAGTAGCGTTCATATAGGGATTTACAGCTGGTCTTTCTACGCTGTCTTACATTCTGATCACGCCGAGAAACTCGAATTCTCTTGTAGGCCTTCAATTTCAAACGTTTTACAATCCCTTGTACAGAGGAGCGAGAAATCCCAAGGTCGTACGCAATCTGTCTCTGGGAGCGATGAGTTCCTGGTGTATTCTCCTGGGATTGAATCAGTTCCTCCACGGCAGCCTTATTTTCTTCTGTTGAAACACTTTTGGGCCTGCCGCTGCCGGGTTTTCTAGCTGTTGATCCAGTATCCTTTATCTTTCTTATTAAGTTATAAACACTTTGACGAGTCCAGTTCTTTGCGGGGAATTCTCGGACAATCCTATTTCCATTCCAACCTTTTTCCTTGACACATGCTTCTATGATGGCTTTATCACTTTTACTTAACGTCATGCTGGCGGGGTTTTAGCGGAAAAATAAAAGAAAGCAAATTCACATTAGGTTTAGCCTACGCCAGCGCGCGTGTCAACTACGCTACATTAGGTTTAGCCTACGCTAGCGCACGTACGTGTCAGATGCACACCAGGCATGCTATTTTTAGACATATGCTTTTAAATTGTTCACTGTAACAAAACTATAGAACCTACATATTTGAAAATTCCAGCAATTATAGATTATATGCATCTGTTAATGTGTGCAAAATCTCAATCGCATAAGTTTTGAATTGTTGCAGTTATTAAACTTTCAATTAAGTAAAGTTTTTTTGTGGCCACCCGATATATAGGGTGTCCCAGAAGTCTGGACTCGTAGGGAAACAAGACATTATATTTTTAAAGTGAAACAAACATTTGTAATGTCAGTTTTACATATTTCAGGAAAGAAAATACCCTGATGGCTCAGTATACCAATCAAGAGAATGTGGAATTGGTATTGCAACATGTTTCTGGAAAAGGCCAGGGGGAGGCATGTCAATTACTTCACGAACATGCCTCCCTCTGGCTATTTCCGGTAACATGTAGCAATACCAATTCCACATTTTCTTGATTGGTATACTGAACCATCAGGGTATTTTCTTTCATGAAATATGTAAAACTGACATTACAAATGTGTTTGTTTCACTTTAAAAATATAATGTCCGTTTTCCCCTATGATTCAAAATTCTGGACACCATATATATATATATATATATATATATATATATATATATATATATATATATATAAACCACAGCTCCTCATCGTCAGTAAGTGTGGGGTAACTTAATGATCTAATATTACAACCGAGATTTCACCTGGATCAAATTTATTCGGATAATTGGATGAATTTCCCCAGAAATGTATCCAAATCCTCAGTTGATTCAAACCCTCTTTCCCGAATATCTCACCACACACACGTGTCCTTAAGTAAGGTACATACCGACTTTTTTGAAATCCATTATCTAAAACACTAACTGACCTGACCTGACCTGACCTAACCTAACCTAACTTAGTGCAATCGAACCAGACAAACCATCGAACCAATGTACCAGACGCAACTGCGGGTTCGAAGGGTATTTTCTGTAAAGTGTCTAAATAGTGAGGTACTAGCCAACCTAATCTAATCTAAACCAAATTACTGTAACTTTCACTGACCTAACCTTATAACCTAATATAACCTCACTTAATCAGAACTAATATATTGTCTATATCTTCCGCGACACAACGCTAAAAATGTTTCTATATCTCCGCGTGTCAGGGTGAAAAAGCGCCAGGTCTATGTGCATGTCTAACACGACTGAGCTCTTTTTAACCCTGACACGCAGATTTGTCTGTATACATTTTTTAATGTTCCTGAGGTAGCAAAAGTGTTATCCCACAAAATACTGCCCCACCACTCGACCTCACTTATGCCCAGTTGTTTGCCCGGGCGCGCGCACACGCACGCACGCACAAATATAATATAAATCTAATTTTTCGACAAATTGGGGTGAGAAGGCAGAAAATATGTAAAATACAGACGATAATTGAGAGAAGAAAAGAAACTAAAGCGTACATATCCATTCACATACCGTCCAGGTGGACCATGGCAAAATTCTTCATCCCATTTCAATTAATGGATTATAATGTAATTAAAAAAATCAAAAGAATGAAAGAGTAACACGTGATTTCAGGAGGGATTTTAAGATCAATACGAATTTCTATGATTTTTATATTTTCTCTCTCCACACACACACACACACACACACACATATATATATATACACACACTAGGGGTGGACCGGATATCCGCATCCGCATCATTTTTAACATCCGCATCCGCACTTCTGACTGCGGATATTACCTCTAATAAATTATGCAATTTACAATTAAATTAGCTTATAAAGTACCGTATTTCCCGGCGTATAACGCGCACCCTAATTTTGAAGAGAAAATTTAGGAAAATAAAAATTTAGGAAAAAATATATCCGACCTCACTTCATATGTACAATTTTAACGAGTTAATTTTAACGCAGGGTGATTTTTGGAGTATTTTGGGGAAAAAAAGTGCGCGTTATACGCCGGGAAATACGGCAACTTATAAGGCCCAGTCATGCACATTTCATGTAAAGTATTAATTATTAATGAACAAACAAATATATAAACCTCAAAATATAAATAGCTGGTAACACAGAAAATTGAATGAAACTTGTTTCATTGAATTTTCTGTGGCTGAAACTCTTGAGAAAGTTATTATTTTTATCATAATGAAAACATTAATATTAATTTTAATTCTTATGCATTGCCTGCCATAATAGTAATATCACGAAATATGAAAAATTGTGTCATATATTCATAATTCTATATTATATTGA